>JAVYIG010000949.1:0-414003 GCA_035222895.1 Strongylocentrotus droebachiensis | reverse complement strand
CTTTTAATGCACTGCCTTGAATGGATGTCACACCTCACACGTATCAGTCCACGCAAATCTAAAAGTCCCTATTGCTAGCCTTTCAAGATGGGTTACAAGGGCCCGCCTTATGGCCCCTATTGTGGTGCAGAGCCCCAGACGTTCTCGTGTTTAAGCAATATTATTCTAAACCTTCAAAATAGCTGTCTTGACCAATAACAAGACATACACTCTCTTTTGGACAATATTATTGTATACAACGTATACAAAGAGTTGTCTTGGGAGTCACCTTTATCTTTGTGGATGGGGTCCAGGGCATATTTGATAATTTATTTGATATTTGATATCAGTTTTAGCTTGCAACTTGAACCGAGCTTCATCATTGCCATGATAATTTTGTTAATGACAACTATGGTTGCCATTTTCTTTCTACTTTATTGAAATCTTTTGTTGCATATTGGCCTCGAATGGCGGAAATTGTTTTTGAATAATTGATGCACATCACTATGCCAACATTACTTTATGCTCGCGGTTTCTCAACACTGCATTCATCAGTTTGTGATCACCTCCTAATTATCCTAATCATTGTATAAATAAATTCGGTTTTTAACAATTAAACTAATCGAGTTGCTCATGACATGGCTCATTGAATAGATGATACTGGTGAATATATTATGTCATGCACGATGCTTTGCACTTCTGGTCGTTCTTTTCATCTCATTTCTATTTTCGTTTACCAATGCTGAGAAATAATCGTTTCATTTTGGCAGGTTTTTGCAGTATAGTGATCCAATTCTCTCTTTTCTTTTATGGCGGGTATTTAATGTCTTTTTGTTCTTCTTTCGGGAGGGGGGGGGGGGGGGGGACTGTAAGAAAAGAAAAAAAAAATCATATTCTGTGTGTATGAAAGTGGATTCAGTGGAAATTATCACAAACTGACGGTTATATAATATTTAGATTTGCACTGTTTTGCCTAAATATGTAATAGGATAAATCCACCGGAAATAATCAGAGTACAGTGGTGAACTTTAACCAAACTCGCTCTATCGCTATTTTGTATTTATTATAGGTGTATTCTCGGTATCTAAATGTCCAATGTTTGTTTACTGGAAGATATTAAAAGGTTAATCGAATATATTATACAGCCATAAACCCCAAAACATACAGAACAATTTTTTGTTTGGAAATTGTTGTTGTTGTTGTTTTAGTTTATAGGCGTTTGTCATTCAGAAGTGAATATTTACGTTTCTCTTTGCTTAACCTTCTTCCAACCGCTTGGCATTATTACTAAAATGTAATTTTGTTTTAAAAAGTATGACTTAATTGGGAGGGTTTTTTCCTTTCTAGAGGACTTATTATAATATGCTTTACCTAATATATTTTGAAGCCCCAAGGGAGGAGACACTTAGAAGAAACATAGAAATTAATGGTATTTTTGTACACGACAAACGGGAGCTAATCATGTAAACGATATGATCTACTGACCAAATAATATTGTTAATTTCAGGGGCAGATCTAGGGGGGGGAGGGGGTGTTTCGGCGGTTTAACCCCCCCCCCCCCTTGGGCGTCTAAGTGAAAAAGAACAAAAAGTAAAACAGTAAAACGGCGCGATTTGGGGGGGGGGGAAATGTGGTCAACCCCCCCCTTGGCAAAAAGCTAGATCCGCCCCTGAATTTGAGATTCGCATAGATTAGGTGATATCATATTTCAAACATTTATGATTCTCTTATTATTGGTCCTGTTTATTTTAATTGCATTGTTTATAGCAGTGATGCTTATGTATACTTATGAAAATTGGATCCATCAACTGTTCTCTCTTCTCTTTCTCCCTCTCTCTCCCTGCCTCTCTTTCTTATTCTCGTCTCTATTTCTCCTCACCTTTTTTCTTTCCCCTCGCTGTATTTATACCCCTCCCTTTTCTCACTCTCTCTCCTCAGCTATCACCCTCTATCTCTCCTTCCTTGATATCACGTATGTAGGCTTATTGATGTGTACTGTATTTTAATTGTTTTTTTAAGACTATATTTCTTTTGTACATTATTGTACATCTATTATTCGAGTTGTAAATTGACCCCTCCAGCCTGTGCTGCTGGTCAATTCTTTTAGATCAATTAACAAAATAAAATCAATAAACAAAATATTTACATGTTTCAAACTTTTTTTTTATTAAATAAAATTAGAAACCATACAGATATGCCCAACCAAGGAGTTACCAGTACACTTAGCTGTCATCATTTATGTAAACACTCTGTTTAGGTCATTCAAATATATTTATTTATGGTACATGTTTTAGATTTCAAGCAACTGACTATTTGTTTGGAACTGGATCCCCCCCCCCCCCCTCAAAAATAAAAAAAAATAAAAAAAATAAAAATCCCTTCACCCCTTCTCGACTTTTGACGAAGCAATATTCTATTGATGATAAAATGAGGAAATTCATGTGCAAATAACACATCTCAGGCATGCACAGATGTGATAATATAAATACATTCTACTGATAAATCCAATGTAGATCAATCAATATTCTCACCCTTTATCAGTCAGCCTCAAATTCCACTGTTCTCTTTCTCACTTTTTTTTCTTCTACTTTTGAACAAATAGGCGAGATCAGGAAAAGGATTGTCTTCAATACATGTAGATACAATGAACACACAATTTGAACTAGAATAAATATCTCTTTCTTTAATACCACATCAGAAGCATCCCCACATATACATGCATAGTATAATAAATAGAACCAAAATAATATCTATGTGCATCATACAGTATTGCACAAGCTGTCCTTACTGATAGTATTCATGACTTCTTAATGTATTTGAACACCTGTCGGATATAAGTCACATTGAAGTACACATGTATCAACCTTCAGAGGTGTCGTGGTCTAGTGACCAGCTTCGGAGTATTAAAGGATCACATGGTTCACATTTCAACACCTGCGGCAGCAATAACATCCTTTGGCAAGACATTAAAGGTACTATGTCCCATTTGCAGGCCCAAAAATTGAAAAGGTTCAATTTACAATGGCATTTGAAAGATAACACTAATTTAGAACTTCCCTTAAAAAAATGGGGGCTTGAAAATGTCTTTAAGTGGGAAAATAACGACTATTAGTTGTCAAATCGACTTAAGAGCTATAGAGCCAGTAAGTAATAGTTTGATTTTCAGACCATTGTACCGAATGGTTGTACGTTCTATGCTGTGCATAGATTCAATCAGTTTAATTTGGGCCATTACAAGAAGTGGGTTATTGATGTAGACAAATGCTCATGTACCCTTTTTTACAGCTCATTTCATGTATGTTATTACCAAAAAAAAAAAAAAACAGTCAGTCAATCAATAGTGTCTGACAGTGAAGTCTAGCAAGTAAACAGGTTTCCTTGCATAAATTGAATAGTAGGACACTGCTAACGTTTAAATTTCATAGATAGGACATACATGACATATTAATTTTCTGCAAAGTTCTACAGAATTGGATGTTGGCTGCAAAAGGGACATAGTATCTTCAATCTACATTTGTCACTCTCTACCCAGGTAATGTAAATGGTTACTCTAATACTTTAGGAAGACATTCATCATATGCCAGAGCGTCTTATCCAGGGTAATCAGAGTACAGCTAGCACTGAGCTGAGAAACGTTGGTATTAAGCGCTATATAAATGTTACCATTATTATTCATTATTATTATCAACTCATTATTTGCAGGGAACGGGTGCTGTCGTTTTTTAGGCAGCTTACATCATGTTTCTAAGAAATTGAGAATCAAGTTTCTATCTATATAAAATCTGATAGTAATATGTAATATGTTACCAGAGAAGAGGTGTTTTACCATGTTTTCTTTCTGAAGCCAAGTTAATCTTCTTTTATATTCTGCAGATTATAAATAACAGTATAGAGAATAATACACTTTATTCAAACACACAGTACTGCATCTTGCAAAACAAGTTTATACAAGAAATTTCCTGAGGTATTTCAGAAAAGAAAAATGAGATATAATTATATCTTAGAATTCTCAGTTCTATTTTCTACTGGATTCATCATCATTGCTGAGTTACAACTGACTTTTCCCTAAATTATCTTTAGGCCAAATAACAAAAATAACGAGATTCTCGTCCCCGCCTGCCTCCTTTTTTAATACTATTTACTATTCAGCAAAAAAAATGTGATGTACATTGTGTATAAAAAGCTTCTATAGCGAAATCAAGTTAAACATATGTAAATTTTTCACTGATTCAGATTTTAAAAACTTGCTTAGCAAGTGGACTTAAATTATACAAATCATTTGTACTGTCATACATTGCATCAGTATACTCAAATAGCACAATATACCTTGGCCAGCTATATTTAGCATGGTGGCCATCTTGGGGAAAAAAAAGTAAAATAGCACCGGTAAATGCCTTGCCTCCTCCTTTTTTGAAAAAGTCAGGACGAGAAACTCTTCTTTGTTTTGTTATTTGGCCTTACTGTTTTAAATAACATTTAATGAAAATGATGTGAAGTATTATGCAGCAGTCTTATATTTTGGATTTTAAATCAATACAGCACAAACTTACACTATTATCTTAATATTTGAAAATTCGAATATATTAAATGCAATAAAGAGCTTATCAAAAATAGACATTGGCATTATCTAACATACCAGTACATTTATTTGAATACTTGTAGCAATATTCTTATGAGGAAACTAGATGGAACTTCGACTGCGCGCAGTCGAAATGATGCCTCCGTCATAGAGCAATTTTACAAACCAAAACAATTTCTCATATACATAGAAGACCCTTTGATCTTTGACCTCATGACCCTAACATCTACTCAGTTCATTGGCTTTGCAAGATGTCCCGAGTTAAATAGTAATCCATCCGTCAGTTCTAATGAGATTGCCTTCACAAGCTATTTTGCATACATAATGAGCCCATGACCTTTGACCTGATGAACTTATGACCCAAGAATCTACTCAGTTCATTGGCTTTGCAAGATACATACATGCTCTAAGTTTGGGAGGAATCCATCAATCTGTTCTAATGATAATGTGAATACAAGCTATTTTTGCATACATAATGAGCCGAACGACCTTTGACCTTGACCTCATGACCCCAAAATCTAATCAGTTCATCGGCTCTGCAAGTAACATACATGACCTAAGTTTGGCAGGAATCCATCAATCGGTTCTTGAGATAATGCGATCACAAGCTGTTTTTGCATACATAATGAGCCCTGTAACCTTTGACCTTTGACCTCGTGACCCCAAAATATAATCAGTTCATCGGCTCTGCAAGATACATACATGACCAAACTTTGGCAGGAATCCATCAATCGGTTCTTCAGATAACGCGATCACAAGCTGTTTTTGCATACATAATGAGACCTGTGTCCTTTGACCTTTGACCTCGTGACCCCAAAATCTAATCAGTTCATTGGCTTTGCAAGATACATACATGACCAAAGTTTGGCAGGAATCCATCAATCGGTTCTTCAGATAACGCGATCACAAGCTGTTTTTGCATACATAATGAGCCCTGTGACCTTTGACCTTTGACCTCGTGACCCCAAAATCTAATCAGTTCATCGACTCTGCAAGATACATACATGACAAAAGTTTGGCAGGAATCCATCAATCGGTTCTTCAGATAACGCGATCACGAGAACGGGACGTACGGACGTACGGACGGACGTACGGACGGACGGACGGACGGACAACCCGAAAACATAATGCCTCCGGCTACTTCGTAACGGAGGCATAAAAATTAGAGCATTTTGTATGCATCGGCGGCATGTCTTGAATACTTATAAATATGGACGATATATGAATAAGCTTTTTTTTCAGTGTCACCAAATCCATTTATACACAGGTACATTAATCAGCAATGTAATAAATACAAGCACCAATTCAAGGATTACTTATCAATGATGGGCCAATTCTTAACAAATCTGTCTTTTTGGTCCCGCCACTAATATTCAAAGTAATGAGTTTTCAATTAATTTTGGACATGTTTTAATAGTGAAATTTAAAGTATTTGATTTCATTAAACTAGCAAGTGATAAAAAAACAAGGTATGATTGAAGAGTGAAGAGATTAAGATCAATAATATGAAAGTTAAAATGTAAACATTAATATATGGGTAAAACAAATAAATTTTGAACGAAAATGTTCAAAATTACATTTTTCAGCAAAAGAAACAGTAATGAAAAATTAAAACAATAAGAACAATTTTTACCTGCCAAGTGCCAACCAAATGATGGAGTACAAGAATCTTGCCAAATATCATTTCACAATGTTTTGCATAGTTTGTCTGACAATAGTTGCACAAGCTTACAACTACAAGCAGAGGAAAGTCTACCTGAAGCTTTCCCCCATTGTTTGATCCTCTGTCTTTAAAGCCCCTACTGCACTACTTATAGCTACTTGCGCCCTCTATATAGCAAACATTGCCTAATTGGTGCCTGTTGGTCCCCAATGATCCTTTTTTTTATTATGTTTATTGAGAGCTGATTTGATGAGATAGCCACCTGTCAATAACCTTGCAGGGAGGTCTAATTCCCCCTGGCCAAACTAGAACAGACTGGCTTAAAGTATGCAGGGCTGGTCTTGCATAAAAAAAACTATGGCAAATATGATGAAATCAGTCTTTATATGATCAAATCATTGGACCTGAATGGTGCTCACCCATTCACATCGGACACTGGTGACCCTTCAGCTTGTTTTTGATTGAACTAATACCTCTTCTACAAAGACCAATTTTATTATATGTCTTTTTGTTGTCTGTGATAGGTGACCTTCCCTTCACCAAACAGTATCAATTTTCTATCATATCCCTCAGGAATAACAGCATTGGTGCTGATGAGGCTTCCTGGGTAAGTATATCATTCATATTGTAATTACATGTACCGGGTATTCATTTTTCAGCAATTTCAGCACTCCACTCTCGAGCTACACTACAGCACACCTAGTAAAGTTTAAGCTCTGAAGCAAGGTGATGGCACGTCATCTTTCTACTTGTGCTAGCCATTGGCAGCACTTCTCATAGGCAGCAAAGTTCAACCCCACGCTGAAGAATGATTTGAGTAGACTGGGTGAGAGTCCCTTGAATAGACCTTTCATTCCTTCCTGTTTAGCTATAGTGGCTATACAGTGCAGGAAGCCAGTGTAGTGAGTAACACGACCAAAGGGTCTACGAGCCTCTTCAAAGCCTTGCACTTGAAGCCTCTTCTTGATAACATCTAATGGATACACTCCTGACTTGGCACACACACCAGCAAGACCACCGCAGAGTAAGGATTGAAAACCTGAGGGTGAGAGAGCAAATAACATGATCAATATCAGATAGTTAAGGGTTCTGGACCTCTCACTCCAGGAGATCATTGGATATTACATGCATATGAAGGTATTCTTGACTACTAAGTACTTTTCATATTTCCCTTTCTCTCCTTTGGCTATGTATAATGAACACCTTGGCAATTGCCAGCATGGTCTGGAACAAAGCACTACATGGTTATCTCTTTCAAGGTTCCAGGTAGACACCCTTTGTTTTGTCGTACATGTACATGTTACTAGTTTATAACCCAACCACAGTTTCCAAAATCCCCAAAACCTAATGGGTGGTATTCTCGAAAGTGGACTAAGTTTACTCTATGGTTTAATCCACCAACTATGTATGGAATGCCAAGTCACGTGTCCATATGAATATGTTTTTGAATAATTTAATCTGTCACTAAATTAAAATAAAATGTAATAACATAATTAATAAACAACAATATAACTATGATATAATTATTTTATCATGGTAATTTAGGGACATATAAAATTATTCAAAAATATATTCATATGGACGCTTGGCATTCCATACTTAGTGGATTAAAGTTAAACCATGGACTAAAGTTAGTCTGCTTTCGCTCAGAGAGAGGACTCACCACTGAGTTGATGAATATGAGTCCTATCCTGTGCCTTCTTCCACATCCTTGTAAAGAGAGCATAGAAACCAAACTGAAGCCCTGTCTGAGGGAAGAGTAGCATCATCGTTGGAGTAAGACCCTTGTAGAATGTCCGCACTCCAGCCTCCATGTACATTGATTGTAAAGCATGGGATATCGATTTGTAAACCTGCAACGAAATGGTTTGAAAATAATATTTTGTTGCATCATGTGCAAAAAAAAACAAAAACAACATTGAGTGAGAAATCAACATAATGTTTGTATACTAGTACATATATGGAAGGTCGAGGTCCAACATAGATATCAGAATGAAATCATACAACAATTATCTTTCCTTACTATGACAATTGTTTTCCCTGAACATGTAGTGGAAACATGGAGACTGACTTTGGATTGCTAGACAAAATGATTATAATACCCTGAGAGAATCAATAGATTCAAATCAAACAGAATCAAACAGATTTCCATTACATCGTACTGATGGTACTGTTGTATGATATCAATTAGACCTTGTGATATCAATCTCCAACTCATGTTAATCAGGACCCCCTATTGAAAGTTGCAAAGTCATGTTCAAATGTAGTTGAGGCCATGAGAGCATTGAGTGATTTCAAGTTGGGTGTTTAAGGCTGGTGTTAGTGTTTAATAAACACTAACACCAGCCTAAACACCGAGATGGAAATCAGCTGGTGTTAAGGCTTTGACCTCTGAATATCGTCAACTTCCGGTAGCTAGTGTTATCGATTTTGCAAAATTGTCGTCTGCTGAACCGACCTTTATTGTCTGACGATCAAATACAAATATGTGAAACCGGTAATTCATATATTATTTTGTGTAAAATTTGTTATTTTATAAGACCAGAGAAATAGGTGTAAATTTATTCTGTACTTTTCATGATATCTTTAGTTTTGATGTATTATTTTTAAATCATCGTCGTGAAATCAAGTATGTGGTGATGTCACGGCTGGTGTTAAGCTATCGATTTTGATATCGGTATTGGGCTCTTAATTTCATCAGCAAATTTTCCGCTCGATTTAAGAGCTCTTGACTGCTCTAAACACTAACACTAACACCAAACTTGAAATCACTCAATGTTTACATTACTCCATTGCACTATTTTCTTGTCGTCCTGAAAAATAGGTGGAAATAGCTATAGACTACACAGATATTTATTGTGTTTTATAGATTTAAAAAACAAGCTAATTGGAGCACTTTAAAGCCCAACTGTCCTACTTGTAACTACTTGCTCCCTCTATATAGAAACAATGTCTAATCGGTGACCATTGGTCCCCCATGATCCTCTTTTTCTTATGTTATTTGAGAGCTGAGTTAATGAGATAGCCACCTGTCAGTGACCACGCTATGTGGTCTAATCGCCCCTGGCCAAACTAGTACAGCCGGCCTTTAAACGAGACAAACCATGACTCACCTTTGGTTCTCCTTGAGATACTAGTCTGGTCCTAAGAACGTCTACAGGGAGTGACACAAGGGAGGCCATACACCCAGACACACCCCCACACATGAAGTGGTAGACTGGTTTGTATACACCTGTTGTCAAGTCACTGGGTAGCAGAGGGTAGGCCATGTATGTCAGCCCTTCAAATGTTACAAACTGAAAAAGGGAAAATGTATTGATAAATACAAGTCAGCATCTTCAAATCGCAATACTCTTTTTCAGTACATTTCAATTAATAGCAGACAGTGGTGACTAAATCACTCCTTGGTGGAAACCAGATTATTTAGCTATAAAAGTCGACCAAATCAGTGATGAATTGAATTGATTGTACCCCAATAGGTAATGCTCATTTACCGGGGGTAGGATAATTTTTAAATTCACAGGTACATGTAGGGTCATTCTCACTGAAAAACAAACCAGAATAAAAAAAAATCATTCATCATTCAGACAAGAGGAAGTGAAAAACTCCACAGTAAAAATAAACATTTAAAATTTAATAAATGGTAGCATGCTTCACATTTATTTCAAAATGCCCTTATTAGGGATACCAACAGGGGTGGTTAGAACTCCCTGCTCCACTTTTACCATTATATCACACTTGAATAAGTGCTGCAGAGTTCTGAGGCAATTTACTGTGTGTTTGGTTATGAAGTGGTTTATTGTGCACAGTCTGAACAGCTACATGTATAAGTAAGAATCACAAAGAGCATGACAAAGTTATCACCTGTGCAACACCGAATATGATAGAGAGAGCTTGGGCAGGGACATGCCCCTTCCACATGGAGCTCAGTCCTTCTTCTCTGATGATAGAACCAGCAGCTTGAAAGATAGAATGGTACTTGGCCGTGGGAACTCCTCTCTTCACTGGTTCCTCTTGAAGCTGCAGAACATAAAAGTAATAAGTCATTAAACAATTTATCAGAACTTATCTATTTCCTCAATACGAGATCTAATGTTTCCTTTCAAAGTAAGAGTACCGGTGGACTCAATTTGAATGGATAATTCTTTTTTTAAATAAGGTCTATATCTCATCACATGTCATATTCTGATCTAGAAATCAATTATACAATCATACTTGTACAGGTACATGTAGTCAGGTACATTGAAATTGGCAGTATCCATCAGTCATGTGGGCCCAGGATATTATGGTACTAGGACAATCACCCCCCCCCCCCCTCCCCCCTGGCCAATTACCAGCGGGACAACTTGCCCCCCCCCCCTGGAAAATAACCCCTTAGGAGTTAGGACAATTATTCCCTTGGACAATCAAACCCTCCCACCCCCACTCGAGAAAAAAATTATGCCATTGTTATTATTGTAGACTTCCCCTTTAAAGGTAGAGTATCCTTGTTGCAGCCTACATCAAATTCTGTAGAACTTTGCAGGAATTATAAATATGTCATGTACCGTACTCCCATCTGTGAAATTTAAAGGTTAGCAGTGTCCTAGTATTCAAATTATGCAAGGAAACTTGTTTACTTTCTAGACTTCACTATCAGAAACTATTGAGTGACTGACTGACTTCTTTTATTCTTTGGTAATAACAGACATAAAATGAGCTGTAAAGGATATACAGTGTATGAACATAGCCAAATTAAACTGATTGAACCTCTGCGCAGCACAAATGTACGACCATTTGGTACAAGGGTCTGAAAATCAGACTATTTAATTAAACGACTGCCAACGCTAAATTTGATTCGACAACTAACAGTCTTTATTTTCTCACTAAAAGACATTTTCAAGCCCTTTTTGTTTTGAGGGAAGTTCTAAATAAGTATTATCTTTCAAATGGCGTCGGAATTTAACCTTTTCATTTTTGCCTGGAAATGTGACATACCGGGTGATAATTTTTTGGGGAGGGGGGTGGCCCGGGTGGGTAATTATCCTCGGGGGGTAGAGAGGTCGAGTCCTGGAGTAGTCTTTATTCACCTGTCGGAATATTACCATGATTACTTTCAAAATTTCTTCAAAATGCCGTTTTTAATATACTGTTCGTATATCATTAGCCTGGCTTTTAGGCAAGCCAGGGCTTTAGGCTTTATGAGATATTGTAAAATATGATATTGATATCAAATATCATCTAGACTATTTTACAAAAAAGATAAAGGTGATAGTTCTGGTAATGCGATTGCATTGTGAAAGAAAAGGTGTGGAATGGATCAGAAACAGTTGATCATGTAGCATGTAAGTAATAGTATTGGTGTGCACGGCAAGGTTCTGGAGTCATCAAAATCATAATAAATTTGGCCCAGTCTTGATAAAGTAACAAGCACTGTACACAGAAAGATGTTTATGGGACTACACAAATGGTGTCGGGGGCTAGTACTACCTTGATTTCCTTATCTTTCTATGCTCGTTACTCAGCCAGTACACATTTTCTTCCAAAATTGTTTGGCACATGTCATTTATTTGTAATCTTGAACATTCAGTTTAGATATAGACTAGATCTAGTCTAGTCTAAGTTTCGTTTGATTGTGTGAGAATTAATTTTCTGTTTTTACCAGGACTCAAGTTTATCTTGAATCAACATTATCACCAAGCTAGTTCGGAATTCTGGATACACGTCACCGGCCATGGTCACACTCACTCCTACAGCCCAGCTAGTGTAGTAGTTAGTAATTGTATGATGTCGTACAATGCATTAAAATGAAATGATGAAGTCTAAGTTAACCGTAATCGGGAATCTGTCCAAAACAGCGGTGCAAACATTGAAACACACATTATTTCTGGGTAGGCCTAGCTAGAGTCTATACTTTTTGTCTAAATCAGTACCTGTTTGTCAATCCCCCCTCTATTGTTATTAATGGACCAGACTTCCTCTTACTAGACCTCCTACTCATGATACTAGTTTCAATACTACTCAACACTGCAATGTCAACGGCATCGTTACCTGAAATCGGATTTTCAGCACATCGAGCGGTTGCAAACACACACGGGTGAAGGCCCCGCTAGCTGCTCCTGCAATTCCGTAGTCAAGTTTTGTCAGCTGCCGTTGCTGCTCCCGGTCGTTAGTGGGTGTATAACCCACCATCCTGATAATATACTCGTACTTTCAGTAGCTAAATGAGAGTTCAATTTTTCACATGCAATCATCGTCCTACTTAGGTAAAGTTATTTATTATGAAGAGAGTTCGAGAGTTAGCGAATTCTTCCACATCTCTCAGCTCGGTCTCTAGATCCTTGATATATTCATGCGATATGTACACTCATCAAATTGGCAATGTCACATCACAAAAAGTCAAAATTCACCCAAATATCACCGAATTAAAAAAAACGCCCGAAAATATCAACGCCAATAATCGTAATTACAATTCATATATTTGGTTATTAGATTTTTGTCATGAATTGAATTTCATATGTAAACAAAAAATAAATAATATTGATTAAACAAAACAACAACAAAAACAACAAAAATTGCCTATTGATTATGAACTCTCCATCAAAACTGAGTTTTTCTCTTCAATTTAGTCGTTGATTTATAATTACTATAGTTATGGCGTTTCCGAATCACCTAAAATCAAAAAATCACAAAATTGAAATTGAAATTGAAATTGACTATGCTAACCCTGCATGGTACAGTAACATAAACAAGTCAGATCAAAAGAAGTTGAAGATTATACAGAACAAAATGGTGAGATTTATCAACTGTTCTGGTCCAAGAACTCATGTTGGCTATAGCTGGTTTTCTTGAAGTCGACCAAAGATCAAAACAACTCGCATTGCATCACGTGCATAAAATATATCATACTAGGTCGAATCATTATATTCGATCCAACTTCGATCTTGTTACTGACGTAGACGATTCCACTTTAACTTACCAGAAAGAGTAGGTAGTATTGGAAATTCGTTTTATTACAATGCCATAAAACATTGGAATTCCCTTCCCAATGGTGTAAAAGAAATAGGAAACTATGATCATTTTAAGAGGAAATTAAAGGAATACCTAATAATTGACAGTCAGAGAAGAGAAGTGAATGACATGTTATATGATTGAAATTGTTATTCTTCTGTCGGTTCATACTTTTTCATGTTGTATATACTTATGTTTTCGTACGTTATAGAAATTCTACAAATTCATCATTACTTTCCTCTTCTCCCTTCTCCTCTTTTTCTTCTTCTCCTTCTTCTTTTGCTTCTTGTACTTAATATCATTTCTATCATCAGTTTAATGTTGTTATTATTATCTTTAATAAGTAGTTCTTTTAATTTTCTTATCTGTCTGTAAATATTACTATTTTAATTTATTAATTGTATACATGTCTGTAAGGGACCCCACTGGAAATAAGCTCTCGAGCTTTCGTGGGTTATCCTGTTCAAGCTGACTTATTTTTGATCTGTTATTATTGTATATTGTTGTATGTTGGAAGCTTGTCGAATAAAAATCAATCAATCAATCGGCCACCGGTGGCGGATCCAGGAATTTCCGGGGGGGGGGCACACAATCACATGAGTTGAAATGTATGAAAAACGATGGAGCGGGTGTGGGTCTGGGAGGGGGTCAGAATCCCCTTCTCTGAGTAGGAAGCATTTGCAACTTTAGAACAACATTATATGAGCATTGTCAGGCACTTCCTGGAGTAATATGACGTAAATTGATTTCCCCTACACTTTCCAAGAGTATAGGGATCTTTCCTGGATCTTTTGCAATTTGAGAACCACATTTTGTCCAACGGCACTTCTTGGAAAAAAAACGAGGCCTTCAGATTGGTTAGAAGTTAGAGGATTCTGTCATGTCGCGAGACGTTGTATATGCTTCGTTGAATGCACAAAGACGGTGGTCCGGTACTTGCAAAAATTATCTTTTGTATAAACTTGTTATCAGGGGCGTCGCTAGACCTTTTCAGTAGTGGGCGCGGGGGGGGGGGGGTAGAGGCCACCAATTACCGACAAATATATTACTGCCAATGTCCCAATGTCTACAAATTTAACCCTATAAACCCGGGGCCACGGAACTAAGTTATTTTTCAGTCCCCCCCCCCCGCGAAGCGCGAAAGCTTTGACACTTCATTAAACTATAAGAGAAAGAAGACGATTCGTTGTACCGTTCCCGACTCTTACTCCTTGTTTCGTCCCTCCCGCGCGAAGCGCAGAAACTATATGACGTTCCATTTGATTAGTGAAAGAAGACGATTCGTTTTACCGTTCTCGACTCTTAATCCTTGTCTGAATTCAGTTTCCACTGGCCCTCTGATTTTACCCTCCCCCTTTCCTTATTTCCCCCGACAACAGCGCGATTTTATCGCCAATATCCTGGCAGGTTGAAGGGGGGGGGGGGGGGTGTCGCACCCCGACGACCCTTGTTGTTATCCCATTATTATTATTTTTTAATGCAATTCCTCATGCTCTCGCACCTCTCTTCTCATTTTTTTCCTTCTTCTTTAACTCACACAAATTCTCTCTTTTCCCCCTTTTTTCCATCTCTTTTTTTGTGTGGTTCTTCTTGTGCTTTTTGTGTGTCCCCTCGCCCCTTTCCAGGCAAAATACACCTTCTTATAATAGCATCCCCCTAAGTTCTTTCTTTTCTCTTCTCATTTTTCTCCTTTTTCCCCCTTTTCTCTCTTCTGTCTTTCCCCCTTTCTTCCGTTTCCGCCTTTTCTCTCGTCTCTCTTTGCCTTTCTTCCTTTCCTCCCCCTTTTTCTCATCTCCCCTTTTCTCTCCTTCCTCTTTTCTTCTTCTTTCTCTCTTTCCTTTTCTTTCTTTTCCCCCTCCTTTTTCTTCCACCCCCTTTCCCTCTTTTAGTAACGGGGGGGGGGCACGTGCCCCATGTGTGCCCCCTGAATCCGCCACTGGCCAATAAGACTTGTTAACACTTAGGCCTACTCAATTACTTTACACACACAAATGCAGAAGCTCATGGGTTTAGGCATTAAATTACCGTCAGATGGGTATCCAGGGGCGCGCCTAAGGGCTCTAGGTGGGGTCCAGGGGGCAGAGGGGCAGATCAGGGGGTATTAGGCATTTACTTATTGTCAGATATGGCGTGGGGTCCAGGCCCGGCCCTCCCCCCACTCAGTGTTAATTAGGGTACGCATTATGCCTGTTTCGTCCCTTTGAATGCGACCTCCCCCGTTAGTCCGGTGTGTAAAGTCAATACTGGCCGATTTTTTGTGTACTACGAGCCGGACTTCGATGCTTAAAAACTACCCATTTATTGGAGATTTTGGGAACAAATTCAAATTCAAACTTTATTGAATTCAATCCAAACAAATGCGATCATTCTCAATATTTTTTTTACATTGGATAACAAATTTGAAAGTTATAGTGTAACATAGAACATGCATGCGGTCCCTCCGTTCCCTGAGTGAGGGAGGGGGGCGGAGGTCCAGGTCCTTATACGCCTACTCAGCCGTCTGGTGAATGACGGAGGAGGCGGAGGAGGGGCGCTTTTGTTTTCGTTTAAAAAATGTAAAATTTACGTTACTTACTATCCTATTGTATTACCGTTATAGGGGGGGCTAGGGGGGGGGGGGGGGCGAGCCGGTAGACGAGCATCCTGGGGCCCGCCTTATATAGGGCCTTTGATTGGGTCCAGGGGGCAGAGCCATGTAGGCCTCTAAATAAAAGCATATTTCTAATTGCCTGACTGTAAATTTTGGAATTTGTCTTTTTCCAACAAACGCATAAAAATAAGCTACACTGTCGCTCATATAGTTGGAATATTTTTGTTTTACCCCAATTTATGGAATTATTTTAAAAATAATTTAAAAATAATAGATCTAGATAATAGTATACATTCTCAGATTTTATTGAATAATAATTTGCCAATGTGTGTTTTGCGTGACTGCTAAAGCATGTGTATGCTACTATGCTTATCAACTAGGGGACCTACGCCCTTAAGTCATAAAAGTAATGAGGATTAATGCCCCCCAAAAGGGCACTAATATAGCACACCGACACGGTTTTGATCCTGGGGCCTCACAGTTACGAGGCCATTGCTTTGTCACTGAACCATGATTGTACGCAACGGGGGCTAGGGTAGGGGGCAGTTTCCATAAATTAAAAAAAAAACAGAAAATGCAATAAATTTTCAATAATTGCATTTTACCCCGGTCCCCAACATAAAAAAAATCCTCTGGACGGCCATGCATTATGGCTCAAGGCATGGACACGAATTTTGTGTGTTATTACCACTGCATGGTATTACACCTCTGGCACTTTTAATTCATATAATTATGCATAATTATAGGTGGCTGCGAATCCTACGGCTGAACAGGGAGATGGGACAAGCGCACTGAACTGTCGTTCTTGATCTCTATCACTGACCTCAACTACCAGCGATCTACAACGCTAGAGATCTATGGCGTACGTAAAGCGCGCTAACGGCGTTCTCGCGCGCGCGCGGTGCATCTCACACGTGCTTCACACAAATATGGCGGAAGGCAGCGAAAGGGAAAGAACATCAGGTAGAAATAAAATGGACCGGTCTCACGAAAATGACCTAAATGATGAGGAGGAAAACGGCTACGAGGAAGAGCCGGACTTCAGTGATCCAGAGAGCTACGTTGACAATATTACAGATGAAGGCAAGTTGATAAATTTTCATTATCATGAAGCATATGCTTTCCTCAGTGAGTGAGTACGATATGAATGAATGAGTTGGTGATCCGTGTAGAGAAGCGTACGTGTGCAATGACGTGTTGAAATGAATGGGACGTTCGAAGCCACCGCCCTGGGCCGGGCCTTGGCGGGATACTGGGATGCAAAATAAGTCGGAGCCAAGTCTCTATAAATAAGAGACGTAGATTGGTAGTTCTCTACTTGAAATATAACTGATACCACAAAGCCTTATTTTGCATTGTGCATCATGCTGGTCCGAGATAAGGATCGTCCACTCAGATGAGGATGGTCTTCGTAAATGCGGACAGATTGTGCGTGTTTTCGCTGATTCTAATTTCCAATCTGCGACTTGGTGATGTGAAAAACAGGTTCCAAGTGATTTTCTTGATGCAACCTTGGGAAGACAGACAACCTATAAAATTAGACGGCGAACTGGGGGTATTTTATTACGTTTTTCGCATCGCCAGCGTAGGATCAGGAACCCAAAACCTGCAGAGCGCTGAGAGATTTAGGAAGCATTCGTCTGCGTATATATGAGGATATCCGCGTTTATGCAGACGATCCTCATTCTCGGACCAGCGCCCCTACTGATATGCCATGCCTGTGTCAAAAATAAGTCCAGTGAGCTCCAACGTCGCATAGCCTGGATAGGAAAAGGATTTAAACAGCGGGTTGAGTGGTTGGGTCACATTTTATCGAAATGTGAAGAGGTAGTTCTAGTAATTACAAATTTGACTTCCAATGTTTTTCTAATCTTCTGGGCATCCGCCCAACAACTTGAAATTATAATTTGAAGAAGTCTTTGATGGATAAAAAGGGTGATTTCTGATCCTAACCCTATTCATCCATGTTGTATCGTTGATTCAACATGGCGAAGAGAAAGTACGCATGCGCGGTAGCGGCGCAGCAAATTGAATATTTATGCTATAGAGCGCTGTTTGCTCAAAATTGCTGAATATGCACGAGGTTGAGAAGGGCTCTCTTTCTTTGAGTCATGCAAATTCAGCAATTTTGTGCAAACGGTTTATTTCTATCCTTATTGGTCTTTAGTGAAAATAGCAGAAGTTAATTCACTTATTTCAGCAATATTTTATTTTTTTAAATCTCCCATGAACCTCAAACTGCAGAGCTACTAGGTGATATACTTCGAACCAAACCAAAGGAAGCATTGGGCATTGATTCTGTGATCGTCATTGACAACATACCCCAGGTTGGAACAGAGAGGTTGCCTAAGCTGAAGAATGTGATCAGGAAAGTTTGTAGCAAGTATGGTGAGATCAGCACAGAGCATTACCCAGAATCAGAGGATGGCAAGACTAAAGGGTAAGACTCAAAACAGTCAACTTCTTTTTAGTTGCCCGCCCATGGGATTAATACATAAAGTAATAAAGACAGTGAGCATAGAAAGATGGTTCTTGCAGGATTTTGTTTACCTTGGTCCAAAAAGGAGGGAAGTGTGACCTTGGGACATCCCAAATGTTTGAATCTGGAAGACGAGCATTGTGCATGTTGAAGGTATGCTCTGGACTCAATGAATGTATCTGGGATCTTTGAACTTGTACCGTGTGGTGTATAAGGAAGAAAGAAAGAGAAAGAAGTATCCCTGGTTAGTGGTTAATGTTGGGACAGGGGAGGGGAGGGGAGGGAGGGGGGGGGGAGGGATTGTATCTAGGCTATTAAGGGGTGATTTCTATTGTACAGCGCCGTTTTGGTGCCAGTGGAAGTTGGAGTGAAATTTTCAGGGACTATCCTCAAGTTCATTCCAATGGAAATAATTCAGGGTCAAGCCATGTTTCTGCCACATCATGTGACCTGTTCATTGGTTGCTTGGAGTCCAAATGAATGGCTGAGAGTAAAACCATTCCGGTCCTAGAAGCAAGACTACCGGTACCCATGCTGTCTGACAGCCATGTAGCCTTGTGCCGACAGACCATATACAGTAAAGACGAAAGAGGTACTTGTTCCAGTGAATGTATTGAGTAAGTCACGTTGGAAATACGCCTTGTTTATTGTATTTCCAAATTAATGATGAATAAGAAAGCAAGTGCTGAGTTTGTGGAATAGATGCTTCTGGATACTTAATAAATGACAATAGATTTCAACTCTACATTGTGCTCTTACTGATATACTACAAGTGAATGAGTAGTTCACCAATTAATTTAACATTTCTACAGAAAGTTGAAATTAGGGGATACTTTCCTATCAATGATAATTGTTATTTATCAATCAATTCATTAATTGTGTTTTTACCTACAGGTATGTGTTTGTTGAATACAATTCCCCTGAGAATGCCATTGAGGCCGCCAAGCAGCTGAGTGGATACAAGCTTGATAAACAACACACGTTCGCTGTCAACTTGATCACCGATTTTGACAAGTAAGTCTAAAGAAGTAATCTATATTGTAAATTGGGCAGACCATTCTTCTTCTTCTTCTGGTTCAATTTTCCATATGGGACTAACTATTCCACACAGAACAGATACAGGTCCAATAATAACTAATGTAATGGTGCTATGTTTTTGAAAATATACAATTTTGAAAATTACCTGCTTAAAAGTGTAACTATATGTCGAGACTTGCATGAAAACGGCTTGCTGCATACATGTAAATGGCCTTGCGCAGATTTTTAAAGTTTTGAATATAATTTGCTTTGACAGATTCATGAACCTACCTGATGAATGGACTTCACCTGAGAAGCAGCCATACAAAGATCATGTAAGTTCAATTTGGTCTGATCCCTTTTACTTTCAGTCATTAACATAATGAGCGCTACAGCTTTGTGAAATAAATGAATTAAGAGTTGGAAGTCCCTCATCATAGCAGCCAGCCATTCCAATTACGGCCTTCAAACCAATGTTACAAACCTTAGAATCCTCCCTTCGGTCTGGAAACTCTAACAAGTTTATTCAAAATTCCCCAAATTTTGCTATAAAATGTTGACAGGTATGCCTAATAGACATGGAAGGTAGTAATATTTTGTCTTTTCGATAAGCAATACTTTGTTTAAAAAAAGAAGATCTTCACCAAATTATAAGCCCCCACTACATAGTGGTAGATCTAGTTGATTGTTTGTTCTTATTCAACAACAGCAGAATAGAGAAAGATTTGTGTAGTTATTTTGTTTTTTTTACATTGTGTCTGCTCAGATTTCAGTCTCTGTATAGAGGCTGTGAGAGGAGCCAGACGTAGTCTCAGTGGAACAACCCTGGATATCAGAGACTGAAACTTCGGTCTGGTCTTAACATAATTGAGCAATATCAAGATTATTTAAACAGGGCAAGCAGTAGATGCAGGTTCAAGTCCTGCTGGTTCCAAGATTTTTTCTAACTTGTTTTTCAATTACAGATTGATCAATCGATCTTATTTACTGGGTGTAAGCCACAAATATGTTTAAATAATTGAAATTTCTCCCAGGAAGCATTACATTTACACAAAAAATAAATAAATATATCAAGATTATTTGTGATAATGCTTTGTTGTGTTTGTATTGATTGACAGGGTAACATGAGGAATTGGTTGCTTGATAAGGAATGTAACGATCAATACAGTGTCATCTCTGATGGTGGTGAGACTACTGCTATCCTACTCAACAGCAAGACAGAGGCTAACGTCGTAGAGGAGAGGAAGGTTCGTCAGACATTGTTTCAATCAAAGAGTTTGGTTTCTGTGAATGTTACTGATGTATTTTAGAGGAAAGGGTTGCACACGTAGATGCTTTCGATAAATGGGACTAAGTTTTCCCTTTTGCGACATTACAAAAAAATTCCAGAAGCATCTAGTATTGGCAGAAAGTGGTTTTACTCTTGATATATCAACTATTTTATTTGATGAGCTTAATAACATGATATTTGGTACTATTCATGCTTGATCCTGAGCCATGTTCATTCAGCCATGTTTCTGCCACATCATGTGACCTGTTCAGTGGTTGCCTGGAGTCCAAACAAATGGCTGAGAGTAAAACCAATCCGGTCCTAGAAGCAAGACTACCCATGCTGTCTGACAGCCATGTAGTCTTGTGCCGACAGACCAGATACAGTGTTCTCCTCAAAGGAAAACTTAATGCATTCAAGTCTCCATATCATTGCTAATATTCCTATGTGAAGACGTTCAATCATCACTTTCTTTTCAGGCGTTTTCTAGTTAAGTTATATTGATTCAATTGATTACTGCTATTCAAAGTCATAGCAGGTCATTTGCCAATATTTTAGGGGAGGCAGGAGTGGGTTCAATAAAACACATACAAAAAAAGAAAATCAAGAAAAAACTTATTGTCTTCATTTCTTAAATCCCATTGTCTGTATTTTGTAATGGTTGTTTACAGCGCTGGACAGAGACGTACATACGCTGGTCTCCGTTAGGGACCTACCTCGTCACCTTCCATCAGAAAGGTATTGCATTGTGGGGAGGAGAAAATTTCCAGCAGATTCGGCGGTTTGCCCATCCTGGTGTGCAGCTCATTGATGTATCACCGTGTGAAAGGTAGGTAGCCAGTATGTGGTCTTCAGGGAGCATGAAGGGAATTAAGAGATGTGGTGGTTATTTTACCTGACTGCTAAGAAAGCATATATGCTTGTTAGTAATCAACCAGAGGACCGACGGCTTTACGTCCTCTCCTAAGGACCTGGTAATGAGGATTAATGCCTTACCAAAGGGCACTAGCGCATTGCCTTGGTTTCGAACCCGGGTCACCGGACTACGAGACCACTGCTCTACCGACTGAGCTATCGCGCCTCCTCGATGTGTATCAATTAAAGGGATTGGGTATCTTTGTATCAGATTCTAAATAAAATCCTGATTTAGCTCATGCTGCAATCATACTTATAAACCCTTGGGTTAGTCAGGAATCCCATGACGTTTAAATAAGAGGATCGCCCGTCTGATTATCAAGATATTTATGATTGGAATTCTAAATTTCAAAAACCGTTTTCCCAACAGTTTTATAAGACTACAGTCTATTGAGGAAAATGAGTATGGTAAAACCGGTCACTCAAGGATTTTTACTTTGAGGCGCTTCATGATCATTTTGAAACTTTTTTTTAAGGGCTTTAATATTACACCATATCACAGACGCTGATAACACGTAGGACCATGGATCTTAGATTTTGCATTGTTAAACAATGCCTCATAGAGTTAACACCTTTAGACTTGACAGGGGATTTGGGCTTCATGTGGGGAAAGGGATGAGAGTGAGGGGGAGGGGGGGAGGTAGAGATTTTTGAACCTTTCTGTTCAATATTATTGGCAAAAAAAATTCAGTGTTGGCAATGCGATACATTTTCAAGCCATGTTTCTGCCACATCATGTGACCTGTTCAGTGGTTGCCTGGAGTCCAAACAAATGGCTGAGAGTAAAACCAATCCGGTCCTAGAAGCAAGACTACCCATGCTGTCTGACAGCCATGTAGTCTTGTGCCGACAGACCAGATACAGTAACTTTATTTAAAAGTATGTGTGCATGTTCGCCTACATGTATGTCTAGAACGTTTTTTAGAAGTGATGCAATGTAGTGGATAAATCACTTTAGTAAGAATATCATCTACATTTACTACACTTTATCCAGGTGAGGTTAATGTATACCCATAGGGTAATATCCTTGATTACTTCAGTGACATATCAGGGCTGCAGGGCTAGAGTTGGGATTAGGTGCATAATCTCCTAGGAAGTGTATAAAGACCTTGCTAAATATGTGATATGAGCCGGGTAGGAAGGTCACTATTATAATGACCTATTATTAAAGATAAAGGTGAGTTCTGGTTAAAAAAAGAAAATTAATTGTCACAGAATCAAACGAAACTTACACTGAATGTTCAAGATTACAAATAAATTTGCCAAACAATTTTGGTAGAAAATGTATACTGGCTGAGTTATGAGCATAGACCAGAACTCACCTTTATCTTTAATTCCATAGATTTTAGTGCACATCTGACTCTTAACTTGTCACTGTGTGAGTGCTACCATATGACATACTATCCCATCTGCTATTATACTGCTGAATGTTTGTTCTCTCCTGGCAGGTATATAGTGACTTTCAGCCCCCTGAATGACCCAAGAGATGAGACACAAGCAATCATTATCTGGGACATTAAGACAGGCATCAAGAAGAGAGGATTCTCCTGTGATAATGCTTCTAATTGGCCAGTCTTCAAGTGAGTAGCATTGCCCTTCTATCCTCATCATTCTTTTCACAATCATCTGATTTTTGCCCTCTTTACGCGCTCATGTGATTTACCTTCTTTTTTTCCAAATCTTCTCCCTCTTCATTTTTGAGCTCACATATTGTCATTGTGTTGCCATGCCTTTAGGTTTGCCACAACACAGAGCTTGCTTCAAATGGCGAAATATATCCCAATAATCAGTGAACAGCATGATAGCCCATCCTAACTACACAATATTGATTGACTTTGGGCATTCATGATATCCATGAAGTCTTACTGCAGAGATGGAAACTGTTGATAAAAGACGGTAGTCAGCCATGTTTCTGCCACATCATGTGACCTGTTCAGTGGTTGCTTGGAGTCCAAACAAATGGCTGAGAGTAAAACCATTCCGGTCCTAGAAGCAAGACTACCCATGCTGTCTGACAGCCATGTAGTCTTGTGCCGACAGACCAGATACAATCCATAATATATGTTAAATAAGGAGAGTTTTTCTGCACCCTTGTTTCCAATTATAATGTTTGTTTTTTAAATGAAGAACATAATAGATTAACCCATCAGGAAATATATTAAAAACTTGTAATGATTCACGTATTGGAAGTACCCATTCTAGCTCAAACACACTCATTCCTTCTTTCATTTATATTTTACTACAATTCAATCTCTTCTTGACTCTTGTCATTCTCTACAGGTGGAGTCACGATGGAAAGTTCTTTGCTAGGATGGCAGAAGACACACTTGGTATATACGAGACCCCATCATTTGGGCTGCTAGATAAAAAGAGTCTCAAAATACCAGGAATTAGGTAAGATTATCGTGAACAATAGTTTTTCCAGGCTTTTTTTTTTATAAACTGACTTGTTGAAGTACATTTCTCATATAATTTATAACATCAAAATTTACTGTGAAGAATAGATAAAACGTGTAATATATAAAAAGAAAAGAAACATAGTAGTGATTAGTTTGAATCAGTAGTCCCATATGTACACATCTGTGTTTGTGCCCTTTATTTTATGAGCGAAGTATGGTTTCTCATATAGGATATTATTCAGCCATGTTTCTGCCACATCATGTGACCTTGTTCAGTGGTTGCTTGGAGTCCAAACAAATGGCTGAGAGTAAAACCAATCCGGTCCTAGAAGCAAGACTACCCATGCTGTCTGACAGCCATGTAGTCTTGTGCCGACAGACCAGATACAGACATTTTATGGCATTTTCACCTGTAAATTAATCAAGAATCTGTTGGTCATTAAACAGTATCCTTAGCTTTTCAGAAATGAAAAGACTCTACACTCTAGAGTCGAGTTATATTTGGAGTGATTGACATATACATGTATCGTAGTGTACATGCCTGACAAAAGTGTCATGTTACTTGTTTACAGCTCTTGTTGATTGAGTAAACGGACCATTGTGGTTGACGATTCAACCTGAACAAATACATTGTGACATGGACAAGAAGGTACATAACATTGAGGCTGATTTATGCAAAGTTATCTGTATCTATCTTGATTTACTTTGGAGCTTTTGAATTGAAATTATTTGTAGGCACCTTGAGCAGCTCTAGAGGTGGATATGTGTGCTTTATAAATATTGACACTATGGTAATTAATATAACCATGATTTTTTTTCAGGGAGTTCTGTTGGTCACCTGCGAGCAATATCATGAGTTATTGGACACCTGAAGAGAAAGAGAATCCGGCTAGAGTGACGCTGATGGCCATCCCATCGAGGAAAGAATTGAGAGTCAAGAATCTCTTCAGTGTAGCTGACTGTAAACTCCATTGGCAGAAACAAGGTCATTACATGTGCTGCAAGGTGGATAGGCTCTCCAAGAGCAAAAAGGTATAAAGCAGTCATATTCTCTCTAACATTTGAAACCACTTTATATGATTAAAAAGAAGGTTTACTTGCTCACACAGTAACATGAATTTAATTATGAAACTAACAAAATTAGCCATGTTTCTGCCACATCATGTGACCTGTTCAGTGGTTGCTTGGAGTCCAAACAAATGGCTGAGAGTAAAACTATTCCGGTCCTAGAAGCAAGACTACCCATGCTGTCTGACAGCCATGTAGTCTTGTGCCGACAGACCAGATACATACTTCATATGGATTACTTGATAACCTGGAAGCTCTGCATCATTCCATAGGAGGCCTAGTTTGATATCTCTCACAGATTCAAACACAAGGAAGACAAGTGTCATAGTGGATGGTACTTCCCTGTGCTGAATTGCAAAATGTAGATTAGTATATGACTGTAACATCAAAATAATAACTCTGTTTCTATCTACACCACTATTTTGCTCATTTCTGGTACTCTGAACCATAAATAAAATTTGTACAGGATTCCTAGAGTTGAAGAATCATCAGATTTTGTCTACTTTTTTTCTTCTTTTCAGAACCAATTCACTAACTTTGAGATCTTCCGAATGCAAGAGAAGCAGATTCCAGTGGATTCAATTGAAGTGAAAGAAACCATCATGGCGTTTGCTTGGGAGCCTACAGGAAACAAGTTTGCTATCTTACTTGGGGAATCCCCTCGTATCTCAGCAAGCTTCTACAACATCAAGCCAAAGGGAAAAGTCGAGCTTATCAGTGAGTCTTGAAGCTCTTATTTCTATGAGGTTTTTATTTTCTCACATTTGTGAACTGTCAGGTTATGAATAAACAGCATGCAAAAATGTGTGTGTGGATGCAGGTGTGACAAAGAAGTGTAAAAAGCGTGTGTCAATTATTGTGAAAACAGCAACTTGTAAAAATGTTGGTGTCCTTGTCATCAGGAAAAATATCTACATGTGAAAATATTTGCTTTTACTCTTATTGTGATGTTCATAGATGGGGATGCATTACTAGATAAACGTTTCAATATATTTCGATTAGATTCTGTTGACAATATTGGTAATTTTTTTAGCCATGTTTCTGCCACATCATGTGACCTGTTCAGTGGTTGCTTGGAGTCCAAACAATTGGCTGAGAGTGAAACCAATCCGGTCCTAGAAGCAAGACTACCCATTCTGTCTGACAGCCATGTAGTCTTGTGCCGACAGACCAGATACACTTAAAAAATGCTTTCATATTCATTAGTTGCATATTTATCGAAGCATCATGTATATTCCTACCTGAAATATAAACACACTGTCGTCCATAACAGTCCTTGGTTGAAAGATCAGATACAATTATGATTGTTCCTAGTTCAAAAGACAGAATGTGTTTGTGTAAATGGTCTAATGGACAAATTGAATGGCTCTTTTTAAATAGGTATACTTCTTTAGTCTGTGAAACTGTTAATCTTTTGTGCAGAAACTATTGAAAGGAAAACGGCCAATAGTCTCTTCTGGGCCCCAACTGGTCAGTTTGTTGTGTTAGCTGGTCTTAGGAGGTAAGTCATCATTGTCTGCTTCTCACTCTCACTCTCACTCTCCCTCTCCCACTTGCCCCCCTCCCACTTGCCCCCCTCCCACTCGCCCCCCTCCCACCCCTCCCACCCCTCACACTCTCTCTCTCTCTCTCTCTCTCTCTCCCTCTCCTCTCAGTGTCTCTTTTTCTTAATTACCTCAAAATAGCCATGTTTCTGCCACATCATGTGACCTTGTGTAGTGGTTGCTTGGAGTCCAAACAGATGGCTGAGAGTAAAACCAATCCGGTCCTAGAAGCAAGACTACCCATGCTGTCTGACAGCCATGTAGTCTTGTGCCGACAGACCAGATACAACAGTATAAAATGTAAAATATATATGTAACATCATTGAAATATTGAGTTAGTGGTTGTGTCTTCAGTCTACTATTTAGGTTGAGGAGCTCATTGGATTGAAGTTTATAATGATATAATAATAAAATTGATACTTATAAAGCCCATACCACCGAAGGCTCTAAGCGCTATAAAAAAACAAAATAAACTGATAAACAATTACATATTAAACAAAACAAAAAAGTGCAAATCTACCTACAATTTGCAATACATATTTTATACATAGTTTATGCTCATTAGCTTCAAACAATCTTCAACGTACACTTTGTGAAATTAATCATTCCATTAAACACTTTATGCAATAGTGAGAAATATATACATAGAGAATTTATAAGGTAAATTTCTTTCATATTACTTTTATAATCGATGGCACGTTTCCTTTTTCCTCCTGTGACAGCATGAATGGTGTGTTTGAGTTCATTGATACTGGTAATGATACCATCACAGTGATGAATTCTACAGAACACTTCATGGCAACCGATGTAGAATGGGATCCTACCGGTCGCTATGTCATCACAGGGGTCAGCTGGTGGAGTCACAAGGTCAGTCAGTGGGTCATAGGTCATACCATCTATTCAAACATAAATATATCTTGATTAAAGTTTAGCCCGGGGGGGGGGGGGGGGAATTATGGCCCCCCCCCCCCCCCATCCACGATTCTTCTGATTGTTCAGGAATGCATTAGGATGATGCCCTGCCGCCTAGTGACTATTTTCTTTTGAGTCCTCCACATCTTTTAAAACAAGTTTTGCGAAAATTGGACGTACCGTTACAAAGTCAGCCCGAAAATCACTCATTTTCGTGATTTGTGTACAATACATATGGAAATATAATTTTTCCATCCACGATTCTTCTGATTGTTCAGGAATGCATTAGGATGATGCCCTGCCGCCTAGTGACTATTTTCTTTTGAGTCCTAAACATCTTTTAAAACAAGTTTTGCGAAAATTGGACGTACCGTTACAAAGTCAGCCCGAAAATCGCTCATTTTCGTGATTTGTGTACAATACATATGGAAATATAATTTTTCTTAAAAAGAGATAAAACATTGGTTATTTGGTCGTGTTTATAGTTTCGGTGTTTGTTTTGGAGCCAGGCCTCAGTAGGGTTAATGGGGATTTACACAAAGTTGTTCAGATTAACAAGTTTCATTAACAAGAACTGATACAACACTGTTTTTTTGCAATTAATTACATTTTGTTGGCATAAAAATGGCTGTTATTTACAGTTGTCCAATTGACCTGATTTTTGGTGACTGATTCATGTTGAGGGTTTTGAACCTCCTGATCAAAAGAGTAATGAAGTCTTTTTCTCAATATTTGACATTCAGGTTGACAATGCATACTGGATCTGGAGCTTCCAGGGTAAGCTGCTGCAGAAATGTGACCGAGAGAGATTCTGTCAAGCGCTCTGGCGCCCTCGTCCACAATCACCGCTCACAGAAGAGAAGATCAAGGTTCGTTACAGTCCGACACAGTTTGAGGTTTCTTCCATGTTTTAATACAGTAATGAAACCATCTCATCGACTAATCATGAAGGTCATGTTTAGCTTGTATGGGCCTTATTTGATTACATTTTCTATATTTCTGTGCAGTGGTTAAATTGAAATTTGATTTTCACATTTTTAAAGCTTTACCATTTATGTAATTGGTCATTGTGGTAAGAGTAAAGTTACAAAGAAAGAATTAAGCCATGTTTCTGCCACATCATGTGACCTGTTCAGTGGTTGCTTGGAGTCCAAACAAATGGCTGAGAGTAAAACCAATCCGGTCCTAGAAGCAAGACTACCCATGCTGTATGACAGCTATGTAGTCTTGTGCCGACAGACCAGATACATTTCTGTTGGAAATATTGGCATATTCCTCACAGTTTCCTGCTTACAGATGTCTTTATAGGGCCCGAGAGTGTACCTTATCACAGAGTTGATGCAATTTATGTGTCTCTAAACAGAACCTATTTGCAAGTAAAAGTATGTGATGATTACAGAATTTGATGTTATATTTGCAGGAGATCAAGAAGAACATGAAGTCTTACAGCAAGATATTTGAGATCCAGGATGCCAAGAAGAAATCCAAGGCCTCCAAGGTAAGATATCAGACTTGTTAGCTAGAAAGCAATATTCTATAGTCTGTTTTATATTTTTTTATTTTAAAGGGATCGTTTAACAATGTTAAATATGAGATACACGGTCCTACATGTTACCAGTGTCTGTGATATGGTGTAATATGGAAGCCCTAAACAAATTGCGCTTCAAAATATCAGGAAGTGCCTCATTAAAGTAAAGACCTTTGAGTGACAGGTTTTACCATACTCGTTTTCCCCAATAGACTGTAGTGTTGTGAAAACCGTTTGGCAAACGCAAAATTTGATTTCGATTTTCAATCATAAATATCTTGATAATCAGATTTATGCAATCGGCTTGTAAAAGTCATGGGGTTCCTGACTGACCTAAAGATTTATAATTATCATTGCAGCATGAGCTAAATCAAGGATTTTCAAAGGATCTAAGACAAAGTTACTGGATCCTCTTAACAGCATATGAAAATAAGCTGGCAGTGTAGCTGCAAACTATAAGAAGCCTGTGTTTATTATCACAAAAGAACGATTCTGGAGGTGTCTATAGGCCCTGTCATCAGCATGAATATTAGATTCTACAGTAATTCAACACCAACATTCGATCTGCGCTCCTAAACTTCTTGATTAAATAAAGTCCTCCCCCCCCCCCCCCCCGAAAAGAAAATGGGGGGGGGGGGGGGGTTCAAGTTATTAATCTTTATGAGCAAATATGTGACGCGAACAGACAGCAACTGCAGTTCTAATGTCTTGTATCAACACTCTTTTCAATTCGTTTCGTTTTATTAAACCATTTAAAAATCAAAAACAATATACAAATTATGTGTGTATGAACATTAGTGATACAATATAAATGGTCAGGGTGCCCCTAAAAGCCAAGGCTTGATGAATGGGGCCCCCAATACATAAAGAAATATAAATAGCATAAACATGAGATACAAACAAACTTAGTTATATAAAAAAAAAAAACATCAATACATTAACCCTAATAAGGCCGGGGGGGGGGGGGGGGGGCCCATTATGGCCCCCCCCCCCCCCCCCTCCACGATTTTTCTGATTGTTCAAGAATGCATATGGATGGCGCCACACCGCTCGCTGTCTTTCTTCTTTAGAGTCTTGCGCATCTTTAAAAAAAAAAAAAAAAAAAATCGGAACTATAGTTACAAGGTCACGTGACCTTATGTCTTTGCATGTCAGCCCGAAAATCGCTCATTTTTGTGATTTGTGTACAAAACATATGGAAATGTCATTTTTCCTAAAAATAGATCAAACATTGGTTATTGGGTCTTGTTTAAAGTTTAGGTGGTTGTTTTGGGAGTCAAAATAGTTGACTTGTAGGAAGAAATGAAAAAAAAAAAAAAACAATAACATAAATAAGTTAAAAAAACAATGAAATACATAAGAAATTATCAAAACAAGAGATAACATAAGGAATAAGCTGGCTCTTTCAATTTTTGTTGTCGTATTATTGTTCAAAATGGTCTAATGAATATATGTAGTGAAAAAGAATGCTTAAATATGAATAATATAGGATTTATGGGTAAAAATGTGATTTTATGACGTTATTTGCATAAATTACCATAAATATGCAAATGAGGGATTTTTTTCGAAAAATTGAAATTATCATATTGTTCTATACACTTCACTTGACATGCGTGCAATTTTCGCGGAGATCGAGATCGTAGGGGGGGGGAGCCATAATGGTCCCCCCCCCGGCCGTAGTAAGACTTCAAATAGCCCGGCCTTATTAGGGTTAAGCACTAAACATACAGGTACAGGGGAAAAGGAAAAGGCGAAATAAGAAAACGTAGGGAGGAGAGATGAAATACATGTTTATTTGACATAGGTAGTTATTATTGAACGTTTGAGTTTGGTTTTAAATGAAGTAACGTTAGTGCTGGAGATCACATCAGAAGGGAGGGAATTCCATATTCAAGGACCAGCAGATTTAAATGCAATGAGAGTTGATTGATTATGTGCTAATGGTAAATGGAATTTGGATTGGGAACGGGTATTATATTGGTGGTAGTCTTTATTATACTGAAATAGATTTGTTATATTAAGAGTTATATTAAATTATGTTTCACGTAATACATCAGGATCGCAATTTGGATTTCATGAATATAAAAAATTGTCAATGTGTTTAATCTTGCAAATAATGGGCGTGACGGAGCTAAGTAAGGGGAATTCGAACATATGCGTAAAGCCTTTTTTTGCAGTCTATGTATAGGGGTCAATTTAGTAGTGCCACAACTTGCCCAAGTAATATTGCCATAATAAATATAGGGAAGTATTAACGAATTGTGTATCAACACTCTGATTTCAAACTAATATCAAAGCACAACGTCTTATTTTTTTCAGTGTATCAGATAGGGTAGTGGCATGTCATAACTTTTTTTCTTACTGAAATCCAAGCATTATTGCACCTCTCAAATTAGTTACATCATTATATTGCTTTCTATGTATTATAAATGAACCTCTAATATGTTTGTGTCTTTCAGGAGCTCATTGAACGTCGTCAGCAGCAGATGAACGACTTCAAGGAGATCGTAGACAGGATGAAGAAGAGATATGATGCTGAGAAGGAGACAAGATTGGGACTACGTGATGGTCAGTATATTCATATGCACAGAAGGATCAGACCTGATAATTACCCGATTTAAATCGGTTTCCTGATTTTTAATCCCCCCCCCCCCAATTTTATCCCTAATTTCTGAGTTTTTCTCTTATTTTCCCTATTTTCTTGGGGGGGGGGGGGACTCAAGGGGGGCATGGTTTTTTTAGTGGTCACTATCACCCCTGAAGGATACATCTAGGCTTAACGATTTGAGATTGAGTGGCTACCATTTACCACACAAGGCTTTTTTATCACAAATTTCCTCCGTTTTTGTAATGAGTAGGGGGACACTTCTCCTGTGCATCTTGTCTTTTAAATCTTCAGAGTTATAACAAACAATTGTAGTTAACTTTGGTGTTGGGTGTTATGAGTTGATAAGTAGTATTGCACTGTGCTGAAAGTATTTCGGATTTACTGGTTTAAGTCATTTCTTTCACAAGTGTAGGAAACTAATTGTTGTTTTAGATTACCTTTAAAGATAAAGACCAGTTATGGTCATATGATTGCATTGTGAAAGTAACGTTGTGGAATGGATCAGAAAAGGTTGATCATCTAGCATATAAGTATTGGTGTGCACTGCAAGGTTCTCGAATCATCAAAATGATAAGAAATTTGGCCCCGTCTTGGTAAAGTTACAAGCACTGTACACAAAAAGATGTATATAAAACTACGCACATGTGCGTGACACGTGCGTTATATCTATCGGGTCCAAATAGATATAATAATTTACCAAATATATCAATTAGTAGGCGGTTTCTCGGCAAAATTTGTATGATCACGTATTAGTCAAACATATTCTTTCACATGATTGGTAATAAGAGCTTCCATTTCATTTTTTGAGAGGGGGGCGTTTCCAAAACTGGTCTTTACCTTTAATAGATTAATAAACCATAATGTGCTTGCTTACTTGCAATAAAGAGAGCTGAGCATGTGGGACTTTTAAAATCTAGATAAATCTCTGTTCAGTCATGTTTCTGCCACATCATGTGACCTGTTCAGTGGTTGCTTGGAGTCCAAACAAATGGCTGAGAGTAAAACCATTCCGGTCCTAGAAGCAAGACTACCCATGCTGTCTGACAGCCATGTAGTCTTGTGCCGACAGACCAGATACAATCCTTAATTGGCATTGAACCAGATTATTGCTCTAGGTTAATTTCCTGTTAGATGTAAACATAGGTGTGAGTTGCTTGACTTGTTTCATATGCATTTCAAAAAGAAATAATGTTTTGAACATTAACTTGATAGTCAAACTGAGACGTTGCTTTCTGTTCATAATACTGTTGAGTAGGGTATTGAGATTGACCAATGAACTTTAATGAAAATAAGCAAGTAACTGGAACTGCATGATGAACCTCAGTCATGAGGATGTTAAAAGTAAATCTCTCCTATTTTTGTGTTGCTTCCTATCAGGTGTGGATACCGATGAGCTTGAACACGATGATGACAACGAGGAGGAGGTAGTTGAATTCTTTATTGGAGAAGAAAGCACTGAAGTCGATGAATTCGAACACGAGTAGCCGAGACGATATCCCACCACGTTTTGAATCCTAGAGGATCTTGCTCGAGAGTCATCCTCTGGGGTTGTCGCCTGCCTACCTGCCTTCCTGTCAGTTTGTGTGGAGAGAACAAAGAAAGAAAGAGAGTACACCTCATCATATAGACCAAGAAACCATTTGAACTGGTCTATATCTCTTGTTTATATTATCTGAATTGGTAGTTGGTTTATTAGAATTGTCGTTGAATTTCTGTGTGAAAATTGTTCATTGCATTTAATCATTATTTACAAGCCTTTAAGGAACTTTCTTATCACCTTTAAGTTACACTTTTTTCTTTTCAAAGTAATAGACGGAAGTTTGGAATCTAACTTATCTTTGTAATACATTGCTGATAATACCACAATATATATTAAATTAACACATAACTCTTCTGATAAGTATTGAGCAGTTACAATTGATTTGCTGCCATTACAAAGGGTACTTCAGTACACACTGCAGATTTCTTCCTTGAAGAAGAAAGTTATTTATCTGTAGTTGTTGTCATATCTGTAAGGATTTAAAATTTAGTAAAGTAAATCTCTCAGAGAAGTTAGGTATATTATATTTATTCATCTCCATCTATCAATTCATTCCAATCTTCTGTTATCTCCTTTTTGTTTTGTTTGAGCTAATAATTGCTCAACGATGTGTTTGTTAGATAACACATGCCATATGTCAGAATTAGTAGAGCTCATATTTTACTGGGTAGAGAGATCGTTTCCCTTTCATAAGAATGTAATTTGTTCAACATCATGTATCCTAAAGACTCCACATTATCGTTTGTGTCTAACATGCCTTCACTGTATACGTGCCTGCTCAGAGATGAGTGGCCCAATGGTTGATGAATCCATGCTTGTAGCTAGTAACATTCACCAATCATGCACAAAGTCAACCTCTCAATATCATGGAAAGAATATACAAGCATGGTGTAGGTTGAAGAGACATAGAACTCTAGATTCTTCAAGGAGCTGTCATGTGATCGGAAGAGTTAGATCAGCTTTTTCAGATGTTACAGCTGGCTCTGACCGTCATACCAGTGTCAGGGAGTGTGACTGGCATTGCAAACCTATTAAGTTTACCAAGAACAACAAACCAATGTTTGGTGGAAGATTAGAAAATATATTCAGTTGTGGCATTGATTGGAGGGTAAACTGTACAAGAATCCTATGTGAGTCTTCTTCATGTCCAGTTCATGTGAATTCAAATTCAACATCCATTTTTTGTTCTAATTGCAATGATCACTTATGTAAACGACACTGGAAGCAATACAGGGTGCTCCTATGCCGGACTCTTCTGATAAAAATGCTTCTTTTGTTTAAATTATCCCAATATACTTCCAAAAGATGTTGTATGAATGGACGTTCATCAAGCAGTTTGTGGTTAGCAATGTGTCATTGTGCCACACATTATGGCATGTACCCAGACCCATTTAGGATAGAATAATAAAGAAACTCTTTAGATTTAACAAATGTGAGATTTTCAAATGTCTTTATTTTGTGTGTAATTCAGTTTCACTACATCTCTTAGGTAAGGTAAGGTATTTATTCATCAACATATCGCAGCCAATGGCTGAATTGCATGCATGATTTACAGATATTTGGTTTAAAAATATAAAAAAAAACATCATATTTACAATTATTATTTAACAATAATTTGACGAAAAAACTCAGTAAAACACGGAAAGGGAAGAAAGTGTAAAGGAAAAATATGGAGCAGGAAAATAAGGAGAAAAGGAAAGGAAAGTTGAGGGAGAGTGAGTAGAGAGAAAAGGGAAGAAGAGAAGGGAGAGAAAGGGTGAAAGAGGAACACGGAGCTGGTATAGTATAATTAAAATTAAAAATGTGATTGAAAAAAGTTATTTCATCCAAGCTAGTGGGAATGCACTTCATAGGAATTGATGTACAAATGGGTAATTTTGAGGCAAGAGAAAAAATATATTTCCACATTACAGGCAACATTCATCTTCAATTCACTATTTTGCTGTTCTAAAACTAAGTTCAGTTTTCAGCATTAGAGTTCAACAGTTTGATAATTTGTGGCATTGCGCTATTTTTGTAACGTTGTGTCCTACATTTTAGTTCTCGTAACCTGTTACTATGTCTTAATTGTCTGTTTGATGATTGGCTTTCCGGTAGCCAATGACGAAGGTTCTTGAAAAGCTTAGTGGCAAAGTCCTGACAAAGATCCTCTCTCCTTTCTTTGAACGATACCAGGTTACAAGCGCTGAGAGCATGTTGATAAGACTCGTACCTCCCGGCTAGTATGGTCTTGACCATCTATATTCCCTCTTTCTCCCTTTTCTCTCACTCTCTCCTTTCTCTCACTCTCTCCCTAATCTCTCACTTTCTCTCCCTTTTCTCTCACCTTCTCCCTTATCTCTCACTTTCTCCCTTTTCTCTCACTTTCTCCCTTTTCTCTCACTCTCCCTTTTCTCTCACTTTCTCTTACTTTCTCCCTTTTCTCTCACTCTCCCTTTTCTCTCACTTTCTCTTACTTTCTCCCTTTTCTCTCACTCTCCCTTATCTCTCACTTTCTCCCTGTTCTCTCACTCTCCCTTTTCTCTCACTCTCTCTTTTCTCTCACTCTCTCCCTTTTCTCTCACTTTCTCCCTCACTCACTGTTTCCTATTTCCTCCATCTCTCTCCCCCCCCCCCCCCTCTCCTCATGCTCATGCACTCATCACTGTATGTACTCAGTCTGTACACTTTGACAATGGTTCAAGTACCGATATTATGTTTTACAGGTATATTTCTGTAGCCTGTTTGTTCATTCTCTGTAACCGATTCAACCCTTTTGCTCTTTTTGGTCTCTTTCTCAAATATCAATTTAACACATCATTAAAGTACATAATACACATGAATATGAAGAATAAATAAATTTATTACATGCACATACATACATACGTATAATATTTGAACAAAACTTTGGAAGACAATCCTAGCACCTTGTGGAGAGAACCCGCATCTCTAGTCTCCATTCAATTCCAAAAATATGTGATTTAGAGCCTTTTTCTTGCGGTTACCAAGCGCTGCACACACCGCTCCACAATGTTTGGGCCACTAATAAACAAAAGTTAGTCACTTCTCAGAAATCAGCTTAGCATATCGTCCCTATTTTCACGAAGTGACGGTATTGAGGAAAATCGTAACGCAAAGTGAATGCAAATTTTTTTCACTACCGTCACTTCGTGAAAACAGCGACGATATGTAGGCTGGTAATAAAGCAATTTCTAGCAGAATAGAGGTGAATTTAGTCAAGTAGATAGAATGCCTTGCACAAGTACAAGTGCTGGAGCTCGATCATTACTATCTCTTTGAGAAGACAGTGAATTGAAGGGATATGTTTGTGACTGCATAGGAAGCTAGAGAGATGAAGACCAGGTCTGATCCATGTGTGGCTTGATTGATTCTCCTTGTACATAGCTACTGTAGCATTCAAACCAGTCGGACATGTTATCTCGATCATTACTATCTCTTTGAGAAGACAGTGAATTGAAGGGATATGTTTCTGACTGCATAGGAAGCTAGAGAGAGGAAGACCAGGTCTGATTTATGTGTGGCTTGATTGATTCTCCTTGTACATAGCTACTGTAGCATTCAAACCAGTCGGACATGTTATCTCGATCATTACTATCTCTTTGAGAAGACAGTGAATTGAAGGGATATGTTTGTGACTGCATAGGAAGCTAGAGAGAGGAAGACCAGGTCTGATTTATGTGTGGCTTGATTGATTCTCCTTGTACATAGCTACTGTAGCATTCAAACCAGTCGGACATGTTATCTCGATCATTACTATCTCTTTGAGAAGACAGTGAATTGAAGGGATATGTTTGTGACTGCATAGGAAGCTAGAGAGATGAAGACCAGGTCTGATTTATGTATGGCTTGATTGATTCTCCTTGTACATAGCTACTGTAGCATTCAAACCAGTCGGACATGTTATCTCGATCATTACTATCTCTTTGAGAAGACAGTGAATTGAAGGGATATGTTTCTGACTGCATAGGGAGCTAGAGAGATGAAGACCAGGTCTGATTTATGTATGGCTTGATTGATTCTCCTTGTACATAGCTACTGTAGCATTCATACCAGTCGGACATGTTATCTCGATCATTACTATCTCTTTGAGAAGACGGTGAATTGAAGGGATATGTTTCTGACTGCATAGGGAGCTAGAGAGATAAAGGCCAGGTCTGATTTATGTATGGCTGTATGATCCCAAGATTGATTCTCCTTGTACATTGCTACTGTAGCATTCTGCCAGACTCCTCCTGATGAAGACACACAGATTCAAACAGAGTTTGAGATTGGTATAAAGTACAAGATTATGAAAACGATATAGAGAGGGTGGGAGATAGACAACAGTGAAAAGATGATAAAACGGATATACATGTAATAATCAATTCATAACAAATAATAATAACAGTCAAAAAGATAAACAGAAACACACATACTCTTATACAGTATATTGTGGAAATTCATTATAACAAGGTCCTTGGGTCCATAGGAAATTTAATTGCCTCATTATATCAGGGTAAAAAACAAAAGAATATAAAGAGCTAGGATGAGCAAAATCACTTTGTTATATCAGAGCTCTTTATAACAAGGTTCCACTGTATAAATATGTATATATATGTCTTGATATTTCCCAATATTAGATGAATTAAATATATATATATATATACTCATATGTGTGAGAGAGAGAGAGAGAGAGAGAGAGAGAGAGAGAGAGAAAGAGAAAGAGGGAGAGAGAGAGAAGGAGGGAAGGGGGTACAGGATACATCTTGCATTTCTCATTGTATAATTGAAAGTGTTTTTTTTTGTTGATGCAAGCAAATGTCAGCACATACATGTAAAATTGAAGTGAATCAAAGTTAACATTTTCATCACTTTCTGTAATTCTTTCACACTTGTAGATCAATGTTTTTATTTTTTCCATCAAACAATAATGATTGACATCTACTCACCCTTGTCTGTTCCATTAACATGTATCTTACACACTTCAGATCGGTTGGACTTGACTGTGTACCTCCAGCTCCTCTTAGACTCCTTGCCCAGTCCCTTAGAGTGGAATGTATACTTGTGAGATGGGTCTGATGCGTGTGTCTCACTGGAGGATATCACTCTTATGTAGTTAATGCCTTGTGTAAGTGGCTGGTACTGAAACCTAAGCAAACCCTGGAGGCACAAGAGCATTGGTTGAAATACATGTATGACATTTTCAAGAAAATTGCTGAAAATGGGAAACACAATATCCAGTCATATTTTCATGATTTCATCACTCACTATCCACCTCTACATGAACAAACAAATGATTCACCAAATCCCTTATCACAAGGTTTGTAGATCACATGATGGATTGCATGACAATGAAGGAAGAGAATATGATCAGTCTCAAATTGATAAATGAAAATTCAAAGAAACAGTAAATGCAAAATTCATGACCAGACTAATTGTCCATGCAGGCTAGATAATATATGTTGATGTGGAAATGTGCCAGGGCATTGCTAGACCTGACATATGGGGTAAAGTGACCTTTATACAGAGTCCAGCATCACCCCCAGGTCCTCACAGTACATTAGGCCTTTAAAAAAAGATGTTGTATTGCCCTTTAGGTGCCAAAACATGGGTCGGTCGGTCAGAAATCTTTGCAAAAAAAAAACTTCTTCTTCTTTTTTCTCTTTGGGCCGATATTTCTCAGTCTTGAATGCATTTTTTTCTTAAAACAAAACGGTAAAAAAAAGAAAAAAAAAAAGCCGACTGTCGATTTCAAGATTTCGGGGTCGGTCACAAAGGGCAATACAACATTTTTTGTTTGTTTAGGCCTAATAAAAGAATTTTCTTTCCCCCTCCTTACCTTGAAGTTGTTTTGTCTGAGTATTGCTGCCGTCTCCTCAGCCATGTGAAGATAGATTGGACTGGTTTGATTGATGATGTAAGACCCATTCTCTATGATAGGTGGAAGGGAGAATGACATGATGGAGCTTGGTACTGGTATCATCATCACATCTTCGCTGATATCTGATCTGATCATTGACTCTAGAAGGTCTCTACATGGATACAAACACAATCAAAGAAATAGTAGTATTAATGATGTAAGACCCATTCTCTATGATGGGTGGAAGGGAGAATGACATGATGGAGCTAGGGACTCGTATCATCATCTCATCTTCACTGATATCTGATCTGATCATTGACTCTAGAAGGTCTCTACATGGATACAAACACAATCAAAGAAATAGTAGTTGTAGAAGTAGTAGAATGGTTTTATTAGAACTGCAAAATGGTAGCCCGAAAGCTAAATCACATTGCAAGTTTTACAAGCTCAGTTTTAAAAAGCATTTCAACAAAAACTTAGATATAGACAACTACAAATAATACACAGTAAAATAGATCATAACTTATAATACATATTCCATACTTGCAAACAAATTGATGATACAAATAGAATAGATTCCTCATTATTATTATTTTTGTAATAATTGTTAAGTGAGGAATATTCATATTTTAAATAGGTGAAAATGAATGCTTGAACACTACACAATAGAAGGTGTACACATTATGTGTATACTAACAAGATTTTTCACTGCCTATGTAAATTCATGAAGAAAATAGAAATTTGCATGATAAACATCACAACAATAAAGAAGTCGTACATTGACCCTTTTTGGTTATCTGAGGTATGTTTTTATTACAAGATCCCAAACTGATAAAAAACAGATATGGATCATTTCTGTTTGTTTATCAGTTGGGAATCTCGTAAGGAAAAATAAAAATAATGAATGGCTGAGGGGGTCAACAGGGGTCACCTGGTTGCTGTAGGCATTGGGTAGATATATACATAATTACACATCATCATATTTCATGCTTTGACTTTAGGACAATAGCTTTCAATTGACAGATGCAAAATGCTCTATGATCCAGTGTATAATGAATCCTATCATTCTCCCTCTCCAAAATAACAAAAACTGTAAAGAAAAGTGTTTTTTTTAAATCCATGTACTCACTTGGCAGTTTGGATAAGAATCCAAGCTTTAGACAGCGATGTTTGTGTACCTTGACTGATGGCTAGCTTGGCAGCTTGAAGAGAATCCTCTAGAGATTGAACTGAAAGAAGTTAGCAATCCAGCCGTTATTTCAGTATTATAAAGCTGATAAATCCTACTATACAATTGCTTTCTACTTTCTGTATGTAAAAAGCCAAACCAAGACACATTCATGCTACATTATTCAAGCAAAAAAAATTTGCTTTTCAGTTGATAGCGGGATGAAATTTCTGTACATATACCTGTACTTCAATATCATCTGATATTTTGTTTTGCAAAAATATAACTACATACAATGAAATTGAACAATAAAAAGGCATCATAATAATAATGGGTTCTTGTATAGCGCTCATGTCAGTCAGGTTTGACCCTCCTGGCGCTCCCGATTATTTACCCTGGCTTTAGCATGGCTGCCATGAGGAGCTCTAGCATTTCAAGGAATAAATTTCTACCATTGCAAATGAAGAGGAGTGAAAGGAGCAGACGACAGTAGATGAAATGCTGTAATATTGCATAAAACATTGTACCAACCAACCATTAATCCCTGGCGTCATATTGTAGAATTGCATCTCCTTGTATAACTGATACCATACAGGACATAGTATAAGCCCTCTCACGTCGTAGGAATGGTCTTTCCATGTACTGGCATATATCAATGTACTGTAGAGACTTGATAGGGATGAATTGATATCAAGAAGAGGAGTCGCCTCTGTGAATGAACAATAAAAGAAGACAACTCATCAATCAAAATAAATCTTCATTTAGCATCAAATAATAACCTATGCATTGCAAAACTGTCAAATATATACATGCAATTAGAATTCTAACTAGATGTGGCAACAATACCGTTGATACTTCAATAATCTAGTACCATTACAACTGGGTTGTAGACGGTGCCAGTTGGTCAGAAACAGTGACAATCTCATTTAAGTTGCAGCAATTTAATGGCAACTCAACGGTTATGACATGGTTTAAACATAACATTAACAAATAGAGTGACTTAGAGTCTGCTTTAGATTTACCTTCCATTGTACATAGTGTTGTATTAAAGAGAAAAAATACATATATGATATATCCTATAAATATGTACCGGTACATAGGAAAATAACAATCACTATATATTATTGTCAATATTAAATCACACTATTTTTAGCACACATATTTCAAATAGTGTTACTTTAGTTGCTTTTTTTACTAATATTAAATGTAAAAAGAGTTTAAGATACATACCAGGAAAATCATTCATGGTTGGTATTATAATATACTCTGCTGATGTTTTACTACTGAGATGATACTCCCATTGTGAGTCATATGTGGACCTATAATGGAGAATTTCAAAAGAATATCATATATCAAGAAAACTCGCAACAGATTAACATTTAAAACTCTCTTCCATACTATTGCCTATATCAAAAAAGATTGAGGCAATTAACAGAATACTTACAACACTATAAATTTTCTCATTTTCGTTAAAGGGATCCAGTAAATTTGTCTCAGATTCTGAAACAAAATCCTGGATCTAGCTCATGCTGCAATGATAATTATAACCCTGTAGGTCAGTCAGGAACCCTATGACTTTTACAAGCCAATCGCCTGTCTGATTATCAAGATATTTATGATTGGAAATCAAAACCAAATTTTTCGTTTTCCTAACGGTTTTCCTAACACTACAGTCTATTGGGGAAAACGAGTATGGTAAAACCGGTCACTCAAATATTTTTACTTTTTTGAGGCACTTCTTGATCATTGTGAAGCGCAATTCTTTTAGGGCTTCAATATTACACCATATCACAGACACTGATAACACGTAGGGCCATGCATCTCAGATTTAACATTGTTAAACGATGCCTTTAATGCAAAACTCAAATGCCTTTTCACTGTTTCAATACAGTACAGTCTTATGGCACGCAGAGCACATAATCACAACATCTTTCAAGACCTACAGCTCACAAAAGCAATCAAACCAACTACCCAAGACAAATGGAATCATCCAGAACAATCATGTATTTTTCAGACTATTCTATTGCATACAACTGTCATCTTCTTACCTAACATTAACAAATTGAAGCAGACTGTAAACCATATCATGCTTCCCAACTGAAATACAATAAAGATGGATGTAATTTGGATCACTTAAAAAAATAGATGACAAATAAAGTTCACTAAATGTTATGGAAAAATGTTCTGCTATATCTGATGAAATGTAACTACCTGGACTGATTGTTGATATCAAGACGAGGTAGATAGCGTAGTTCACGACCCCATCCAGCGCACCCTCTATTGTCAAACCCCGGAGAGGCTGACCCACACCACAGCACACAGCTGCCTGAAGATAAACAGCCATCTCCAAACTTAGACACATTCCTCTGAAATCAAACAAACAAACAAACACATATCACATCATCAATAGACTTTGAATCCTCGGCTAATGGATTGAAGTTTAATGACTTTAGTTCTTGGATACAATGTACATACTTCTGCAAACCCCTAAATAAAAAATGTACTCCTACTCATTGAGGGTTTCTACTTATCACTCTATTACAGTTTTGCCGGACAATTACCGGTAACTTCTTTCAAGTTAAAGGAGCCTCATCTAACAAACAGGGCCCCCCCAAATAATTTAATCTTAGTATACCAGCTAGAAATATACTCCCTCATTTCAATGCAGTTTATATTGAAGCCCCACTGCACTATTTATAGCTACTTGCGCCCTCTATATAGCAAACAATGCCTCATCGGTGCCTGTAGGTCCCCCATGATCTCCTTTTTCTTGTGTTAATTGAGAGCTGATTTGATGAGATAACCACCTGCCAGTGATCACGCAGGAGGGAGGGCTAATCCCTCCTGGCCAAACTAGTACAGACGGGCTTTAAGGAGGAGATCATATACACAATGCAACTGAAACAATGACAGGTACATGTTATCACACATAGTAGTGGGTATAGTGTACTAAGTTTTTTTATTTTTAGAAAACCATTACATCTAATCTTCATTATGTAATTCCTTAAATTTTGCAGCATTCACATTCTTGAGAATCGCTACTCATTTTTACTAGACCCCAACAATGACTTATGTTAGTCTCATTCAAGAACTAGTATCAATATGTGGAATGTTCTTCAATGCTCACTAATGTGATGTCTGAATGGTCAATGCTCACTAATATGATGTCTGAATATGGTCAATGCTCACTAATATGATGTCTGAATATGGTCAATGCTCATTAATGTGATGTCTGAATATGGTCAATGCTCACTAATGTGATGTCTGAATATGGTCAATGCTCACTAATGTGATGTCTGAATATGGTCAATGCTCATTAATGTGATGTCTGAATGGTCAATGCTCACTAATGTGAAGTCTGAATGGTCAATGCTCACTAATGTGATGTCTGAATGGTCAATGCTCATTAATGTGATGTCTGAATGGTCAATGCTCACTAATGTGATGTCTGAATGGTCAATGCTCACTAATGTGATGTCTGAATGGTCAATGCTCATTAATGTGATGTCTGAATGGTCAATGCTCACTAATATGATGTCTGAATGGTCAATGCTCATTAATGTGATGTCTGAATGGTCAATGCTCATTAATGTGATGTCTGAATGGTCAATGCTCACTAATGTGATGTCTGAATGGTCAATGCTCACTAATGTGATGTCTGAATGGTCAATGCTCATTAATGTGATGTCTGAATGGTCAATGCTCACTAATGTGATGTCTGAATGGTCAATGCTCACTAATGTGATGTCTGAATGGTCAATGCTCATTAATGTGATGTCTGAATGGTCAATGCTCACTAATGTGATGTCTGAATGGTCAATGCTCACTAATGTGATTTCTGAATGGTCAATGCTCACTAATGTGACGTCTGAATATGGCCAATGCTCACTAATGTGATGTCTTAATATGGTCAATGCCTACTTACCTGATACTCAACAGCATCATCAACGGTGCCATAGAAATCCCACTCAGACATGTTTGCTGGTGTTGGTCTCATTCCGTACGGGGACCAGCCAAATGTACCATTCAACAGATTACCCCACTCTTCCCACTGTTCTGGGGTAGCAGCGAAATTTAAGAAGCTTCCGATCCAAATAGGAGGCTTGGCACCGGGCGGTAGGGTGATCGGCATGGACAGAAGTGCTGCAGGAAACATCATTATACTCTTGATAAAATACATGTGACATCAATAAACTGTTTATATGATAGCAATGGCCCCCGAGTGCTAGGGGTACAGAGTAGCATGAGGAATGAAACAACCTCACAATCAATGTCCAAGCAGTGAAGAAATGAAATGAAACATGGCAGGCTGATTCCAGGGAATGATCCCTTAACAAGTCGTCGCCCGGGTGGCAGAAGGGCGTTAGCTCCAATATCAGGTAAAACATGAAGCGCTAAGCAGAAGGGTGTTAGCACTAAATTTCCTCACTCTTTTTTAAAGGTAAAGACCAGTATTGGAAACGCCCCAATTTCAAAAAAATGAAATGTAAGCTCTCATTACCAATCATGTGAAAGAATATGTTTCGACTATACATGATGATAAAAAATTTGCCGGGAACCGCCTACTAATTCATATATTTGGTAAATTTGTTTCTCTCATGGACTGTGAGAGATATAGGGTAGTCCCATATACATCTTTCTGTGTATAGTGCTTGTAACTTTACAAAGAATGGGCCAAATTTCTTATCATTTTGATGATTCCAGAACCTTGCAGATGCTAGATGCTAGATGATCAACCTTTTCTGATCGATTCCACAACGTTTCTTTCACAATGCAATCGCATGACCATAACTGGTCTTTACCTTTAAAACAGACTTATTTCCGAAAAAAATTGTGGCCGTGTTCTACTATAACATTTCTATTAGTCTTTTAAGTTTTGAACCAATTTTCGGGACGGAAAGCAGTTTAAATATTAAACAAATCTTTAAATGTGAATAATTTGAAAAGTAGTTGTTGAGTCACTTGCGAGCTAACGCCCTTTTGCCAGCCGGGCGATGAAGTATAGCCTGGTAGGACCTTTTACTTAAAATTCAATGGTAGGAACAAATAACCAATATAATAGACAGGGTAGTCATTATAAGAGACTGTCACAAGTCTGAGAATCCCCACATCTCTACACCAATGCTCAACTTGACTGATAACTTCATCACAAATTTGTCTTAGCCATGGTCTGGGCAAATTTCAGAGCGTTTGGAAATAATGACCCAGCCACTATTATTTATATGTATATTTTGTAAATGTTTTTTAAAGTGGAAATAAATTGAATTTGAATTTGAATTTGAATATTTCCCATGTGACATGATTTTATTTTATTTTATTTTCTTCTGCATTCATGTAAGTATACCGTTTTTCGATAACAATAATAATATAAAGTACAATAAGTATTTTTCAGACAATGAATCATAAAGTAGCAAATATATATATATAGTTCTCCTTAGAACTATAAGCTAAGAAAGATAACCAACAGTCCTTTTCAGGACTACAAACCCTCAAGAAAGATTACCGAGAGTCCTTTTCAGGACTCCTCAATCCTCCCTCTCTCTCACATGGTGCACCTGCAAACCTACATCACTACATCACGATGCAAGCCGACACTTACAAGCAGCATCTTATATAAAAATTGTTATTTAATTATTTTTTTTTACATGTAATGTACCTCTGAACTGTCCTGATGTAAGTCCTCCTCCAAACCAGAAGATGACAGGGTTACCATGGTGATATAATGCTTCATGAGAGCTGTACATGGTGTCCATCAGGTATTGTAGATTACTATGAAACACATCAATCACCTGTGCATCAAATAGGATCAAATAACAGATAATGTCAGATTCAGATTTTTTCTTTCTTTAAAGACAGTCAACACTACTGGGCTAGAAGGGATTAGACCACACAGCGAGGGCACTGACTATCTCATTAACTCAGCTCTCAACTAACATAAGAAAAAGAGGATCATGGGGGTCCAACAGGCACCGATTGGGGAAGTTTTCTATATAGAGGGAGCAAGTAGCTACAAGTACGACAGTGGGGCTTTAAACCTTCACAGGCGCATAACATTTCAATACATTTTTTGTATGTACAAAGTCAAATCCAGATTAACATTTAGTGTATACAATAGGTTAAAAAGAGATTTAGCAGTTGGTAGCATGCATAAAGCCTACTTATTAGCTTCATTGTGCACTGTGATCAGTTTTATGGTTTAGAGTACATCTGTACTCTATACCAAACATGATTTTGAAAAACAAAAATACATATCAACAAATAGATACTACTCTTTAGTCTTTACAGAAGAAAAAAATCCTTCAAGTAATAGCGTTAATGACTTCTCTGTTTACATTTTTTCTAATTTTTGGGTAAGGAGAATCTTGTTTTAAAATAGTCAATATATGCACGTATACAGGACCCTTCTTGTATACAACTTTTTACCTAAAACAAATATACAGTATGTATGACAAAGATAGACCTTTTAAGTGTGTTTTTGCAGTGTATTCACATAGAGTGTAAATCATCTTAGTGTTATATCACTTACCTCTTGAGATGATTTGTTCTTTAATTCTGATGCCAACCAATGGTCACACCTCAAGGGTAAATATTGGAAGGAAACAAAAAAAGAGACTGATTTTTTTTTTAAATGTCCTCTTAACTTCTCACCTATTAAATATACATTTGTTTGTTTTTTTTAATACAAAAAAATCATTCTAGAACTATTTCAATTCTAGAATAATACCATCAAAGGCAACATCCATAATATTAATGTAATTGTAAATAATTTTTCTCACAAGATTAATGATAAAATACCTCAAATCTATATCAAGTATTACTGGTACATGTTGCTTTAAATCATTATTGTCAACTTGCTGTTGTTGTTGTTTTGCATGCATATTTTGACTTATAATGAACCATACAGCTCGAGGTAGTTTAATGTTAAGAATGAATACGTACCAATTGACGGCAAGTTTGAATGGTGTGTGTCTCTGGGCTAATGTCAGATAGCTCTTCAAAGCTCTATCACTAGAATGATCCATATATCCCTATTAAAAATATCAAAGTCCAAATATGTAATATTGTTAACAACATACTTTTCAAGACCATGAAGCCTTCTAGTAATGCATACTGATCAGTCAATATTTCTATTAATGTTATTACATTTTCACATGTTTCAATATCTCAGTCAAGTATGCAGTTAAACATAAATATCCAGTCATTAGCCTTTGATGGTCATTCTGGTTAATCCTAATTGTTAAGTAAACAAATAAATAAGTCAAAACACATAAACACACACACACACACAAATGAAATGGTTCATAGTGCTAGATAACTATCAAACTTCTAAAATCATATCCTATCCATGATTTTCTTTTCTAAATAATTATATACAATTATTGCAACAGCAAATAAACTAGTACAAGCAGATTCAATATACGGTAAGGCCTAAACAAAAAGAAGAAGATGTATATAATTGCCCTTTAGGTGCCAAAACATGGGTCGGTCGGTCGGAAATACTTTTTTCTTCTTCTTTTTTTCTCGTCTTTGGGCTGATATTTCTCGGTCTTGAATGCTTTAATATTTTTTTTCGCTAACAAAAAGTATTAAAAAAAACCCATAGATTTCAAGATTTGTGAGTCGGTTGCAAAGGGCAATACAATATCTTTTTTTTGTTAGGCCTAATCATATCAACCAGTTAAGAGAAGAACTGGTAATGTTATGTAATACATCATAGAATAACAACTCAAGTACATAATTACCCACTCAATCATGAAACCATCGATACCAACTGCCTTGGCTTGAAGAATGAGGTATTCCTATTGATGATAGAAAGTAAATAAATTTACATCTTCATCTTCTATACATGTGAATTCATGAAATTAATTAAAGTAATTAAAGCAATGACTCAAGTTAGACAGTACAGATCCAGACCATTAAATTTCATTTTTCTCTTTAGCAAATATTGTTTGACCATTAGAAATGATTTATGTCTCCTACAACCATTTATCATCACTACTACTACTACTACTACCACCACCACCACCACCACCACCACCACCACCACCACCACCACCACCACCACCACCACCACCACCACCACCACCACCACCACCACCACCACCACCACCACCACCACCACCACCACCACCACCACCACCACCACCACCACCACCACCACCACCACCACCACCACCACCACCACCACCACCACCACCACCACCACCACCACCACCACTACTACTACTACTACTTTATATATAAACAATCTATTTATTAAATAAACTATTCATTTGCAGTTTTACTCATACAGGGTAGTATTGTGTGGAAACTGCTTTCCCGAAAGGCATGATGCATCACATTAACCATGCATATTCCATGTTTACAGCCTGACATTACAAAAACAAAACGAATAGCTAAAATCTACACCAGTATACCACTGGCATGCTTGAACGTCAAGACATATTACAGACCTGAGTGTGTTGGGCTTTTGACAAAAGAAAGAAAGAAAGATTTCTATTAATCCATTGCCTACTGGAACCGGGTGTTCCCTGTATTAAGCCTATGGGAGCTAGAGAATTCAGTAGTCAATGGTTTAACTCATTGCCTACTGGAACCGGGTGTTCCCTGTATTAAGCCTATGGGAGCTAGAGAATTCAGTAGTCAATGGTTTAACTCATTGCCTACTGGAACCGGGTGTTCCCTGTATTAAGCCTATGGGAGCTAGATAATTCAGTAGTTAATGGTTTAACTCATTGTCTACTGGAACCGGGTGTTCCCTGTATTAAGCCTATGGGAGAGCTAGATAATTCAGTAGTCAATGGTTTAACTCATTGCCTACTGAAACCGGGTGTTCCCCTGTATTAAGCCTATGGGAGCTAGAGAATTCAGTAGTTAATGGTTTAACTCATTGCCTACTGAAACCGGGTGTTCCCTGTATTAAGCCTATGGGAGCTAGAGAATTCAGTAGTCAATGGTTTAACTCATTGCCTACTGAAACCGGGTGTTCCCTGTATTAAGCCTATGGGAGCTAGAGAATTCAGTAGTCAATGGTTTAACTCATTGCCTACTGGAACCGGGTGTTCCCTGTATTAAGACTATGGGAGCTAGAGAATTCAGTAGTCAATGGTTAAACTCACCTGATATACATGATCCTGATCAGAAGTGAGACCTAAGCTAGGATATACTGTGGATGCTATGTCTACATGCTGTGATCCATCAGACATCAATAGATCACCATTATAGATGAAACTTGTCTTACTAGCATGGCTCTCATTTGCAACACTGCATTACAGGAAGAAAAGAAGAAAACAACAGACATGATATTATGAGCACATATAATATTAAAAGCACATAATAGTATGACAAATCTGCTGACAGTAGAATGAGTTCATGAAAGTTGTATGATGTCATTATTCAAAAATGTATTGGTCTTAGGCCGCGTTCATGCTTGATTTTGACGGCCAGAATCAGGCATCTGTTACGTGTTTAGTTTAAAACACGCTTGCGTTCATGCTCACTTTTGTAGAATCACCGAAAAACGGCGATCACGAACGCCGATCGTAAACTCACAAAAAGATGCGTTTACAATTGTAAACGCGTTTAAATGGGGTCAACGCACTGACCTCTAGTGGGTCTACGTAGCATGCACAGTGAAGGTCACACAATGCCACACAAGGAGAATTGCCTGGATGAGCCAGAGAAGTAAGCATGAACAGCTACACCGTGGAACTGCGATCACGATGAGCGTTTACGATGAGCGTTTCAGATCGCTCATTCTACCTTCAAAATCAAGCATGAACGCGCCCTTATATATATATATATATTCTTACAAAACGTTAACTTAAATTTGGCATCCCATCATGCAAAATTTCGGTAGTCAGTTTGACACTTAAAATCATTAATTGTATCTATAGATATAGTGCATTATGTAAATATGTAGGAGACAGAACTCTTTTTCGATCAAGTAGAAACAAAACTTGTCATTCATGGAACATGTCAATTTATTCCAATTACAGTTGTATGAGTAATAAAACCAAAAGTGGAACTTTCTATACATGATTTTAAAACTATATTAATGTCCTTGAGGTGGTATCGGCCATTTCAATTTTCCAACATTTATTTTTGCAAGTGTGTCAATCCTTTGGTTTCAGGATGTTTATATCATTTAAGAATTTAATATGTGCTGAATAATTATGACATACATTCATGATGTGAATAATGAATGCATTTACCCATGATAGGACCATAAGCCATAGCTACCATCATGCCGTCGAGTCAGCTTGTTACTGGTTACATCTGCAAGTATCTGGATATGAGAGCAGGAAAAACACAAACACCATTCTCATTCAAAGTCAATTCTATCAAATATGTCAAAGAAACCAAATAACTAATATCATTAATCCACATTGAATAACATTCTTTGGGGATTGCTAGTACATCATTCAGATCTAATTAAATATTCAACAGCAAAAGTAGAGAAATTAATCACATCCTGACAAAAGTGACATATAATTTTTTTTATAAGCACATTTTTAAAGATTAAAAACTTGAGTATTGATCCATCACAATTGCCTGCTGTTAGTGTTAAAGGGCAAGTCCACTCCAAAAATAACTTACTTTTAATAGAAACAGAAAAATCTGTTAAAAGTGGCATTGTTCGAAATCTGACATGTTAATCGCTAGTCGACCATATGACAAAATGAGCATCGCTATACGAGTGTGAATTAAATGTTATCAGGCTGCTTTAATTATCCTCCTTTTTCTTGTCTTTACTTGTGAAAACATACGACAGAACTAAGTCTACTGACTACTGGACATCTATTCTAAACTAGCAGTGCAGTCTAAGAGTAAGAGGGTGATTTCAGTTTAAGTGTCTGCAGATCTGCAGATTCAGAATGGCAGAAATTCGACATCATGAAAAGTGTCATGAGATCATTTCATTGAGAAAGAAACTGTCTCGAAAGTCGAAACTACTCGAACCAATCGAAAAGGTTGTTTATCTACATACCTGTTTTCCTGTACATTTTCTCCATAATGTCAAACAGATGATTAGCAAAAAGAGTGAAAATCTGGTGTGCACCTTCATCACGATCACGCCCTTCTACTGAGTTCTAGTTCTATAGATACGCTCCAAATGAATATCCACAAGGCAGGCCTTGCACGATATGTACGCTGACGTATGACCGTACCGCCGCGGGCCGGGAGGCGCATATTTTTTTTACACAACTGTTTAGCCACTTCAGTCAAATATACTGTGCAAACGACTAGAGACAGAGTCTAGCATTACCCTTAGCAGTTTTGTTGGATTACTGGAGCTGTACATGACTGTGTACATAACCGTTATTTGTTTCGGGTTAAATCTATCCTCTCTTCTCTTTCATTATGTATTTCTGTGTTCTCCTTCAATCTATCTTCCTCTCTTTTGTCATGTATTTCTTTTTTTCCTCTTCAATCTATCCCTTTTCTCCTTCGTTATATCAGGGATATGGTAACTCTCATATCCCTGGTTATATATTTCTTCTTTTTCCTTCAATCTATCCCCCAGGTCTCCTTCGTTATGTATTTCTTTTGTTCTCCTTTATTCTAACCTCTTCTCTTTTGTTTTATGTATTTCTTTGTTTCTCCTTCAATTTATCCTTTTCTCCTTCGTCATCTATTTCTTTGTTTTAATCTGATAGATTCTCTTACTATTTCCCTGTTTTTCCTTAGTTTATAGATCTATGATCCTCTTAGCTCTTCAATTATGTATTTCTATGTTTTTTCTTTGACTTATCCTCTTTTCTTTCCTTACGTATTTCCTTGTTCCTTGTTTATCCTCTCCACTATCCTTGTTTTCCCCTTTCTATCATCTTCCCTTCCCTGGGTGTACGTGCTAGCGCTTGCACATATAGCGCCGACGACTTAGACTCTTTCACCAGAGCACTTCTTGGAATTTTTTTGCGAAAATGGCTAAACAGTTGTGTAAAAAAAATATGCGCGGCCGGGAGGCGAATTTTTTTTCCGTACTCGAGAGAGCAAAAATCCCATGTGCGCATGCGCGTGGACTTATGATTTCTCTGCTACTTCCCATACGAAATGTACATGTATTCTCATGTACTGTGCACGATTCGCGTTCTACGAGTAAACGATGGCATAGTAGTCTTCAAACACAGACTCTGATTTGCCAGTTTGACAAATCAATATGCGTATGTGTCGCGATGTGCTTATTCAAGTCTGTGTAGTTGTATGATTCAGACCCAGTAGTGCATATGGAAATACATTGCAACTTGTATAGAATGGTATAGTAGTCTGCAAGCACAGACGCTAATCTGACAGTTTGACAACATACTAGTAGTGTGCTGAGAAGTACTTTATTCAAGTCTGCGTAGATGTATGATTCAGACCCTACTGGTGCGTGCGTTAGAAATGCATCTCAATGTGTAGAGTGTAGTATAGTAGTCTGCAAGGACATAATAATATATTGTGTATTGATGAGTAGTGATTTTATGCAAGTTTGTGTAGTTTAATGATTCCACTATGTTGTCAAACTGTCCGATTAGCGTCTGTGCTTGCAGACTACTATACCATGCTATTCAATTTGGGATGCATTTCTGTAAGCACTAAAATGTCTGAATCATACAACTACTCAGACTTGAATACTAGTACTATTGCTACGCACGATATATGCGTAATTGTTTTGTCAAACTGGCAAATCAGAGTCTGTGTTTGAAGACTACTATGCCATCGTTTACTCGTAGAACGCGAATCGTGCACAGTAGATGCGAATACATGTACATTTCGTATGGGAAGTAGCAGAGAAATCACAAGTCCACGCGCATGCGCACATGGGGTATTTGCCCTCTCGAGTACGGAAAAAAAATTCGCGGCCGGGAGCGCAGCTTCATGAACATGAGTTTCATTACTTGTTTGTATGCCCTACCTTTCGTTCAGAAAGAAAATTGTTCATCGATAAATATTTTATTGAAAGACCAAATACACTAAAAATGGGTCAGCTTTTTAACTCCAATAATGTATACACGTTTAAACTTAGTAAAATTCTGTCGAAAAATAATGCTTCGTTTTCATTAATTTAAGTAGACAAAACATGTTATGAGTTCAATATTAACTTTATGTTTCTCTTTTTTGTCTTATATCAATTTATTAAATTGATATCAAGAATATTTTCAGTAATTCATTCAGATCAATTTACTGGTGCCAGTAAATCTCTTTTTCAATTGCTTCCATTAATTTCGTATCGTTTTAATTAATATTATCGTTTTGTTTTTGATTATTATTATTATTATCATCATCAATATTGTTATCATTATCATCATAATTTGTCTCACTATATTGTCGATTGTGTTATTTTGTATCGATTAATATTAATTCTATTTGTATTGTATTGTAGGCTTAATTGCAGAATACTTTAATTGACAAATTCAAACTGATTGTAACCTTCTCCAATACCCCAATGTGGGTGACATGAGAATAAATTGTCATTGTCATTGTCATCATTGTCATTGTCATTGCTCCAGTCTGCCTGTCTCTCTAAGCTCACAACACATGCACAAGTACACGATCATAACAAGACTGGAACCATTTCTTACATCAAGAAGTTTATGTGTCCACATAGAGATATATACTACTAACACTAGAGGGCGTACTCGCTCAAATTGCTGTTCCGAGCTGGAGCGTTGGCCGCCATTACTAAGGAGGGCAGAAAAACGAACGACCCAACAAGATACTGTGCACAACATGCGTGGAAAATTTGAAGAAGCCAGGTCCGTGCGTTGCATTTGGTTGTTCGAACCGAAGAAAGAAAGGGAACTGCATAATATTTCACAAGTAAGTTCTTCTTAATGTTATGTTGATTAAATAAGGAGATTTTAGAGCTAAAAATGTAGTTTATGCGGGTATTGTCTCATGACAAGCCACCGCAGCGCAGCTATTAAACGTTCATGCAGTGCTCAGCGGAGCGCGCCAGTCCACGCCCGCAGGGCTGGGGCAGGCATGGGTCAAGGTTCTAGGGGCGGTGATGGGAAAATTAGGGTATGCTGCGCTGGAGTCGCAACTCCAAGAGTCAGAGAGTCCAACTCGGAAATATTAACTCCATGAGCTTGATTCTATTAACGAAAGGTTTAGAATATATAATTAACTTTATCTTATCTAATTTCAAGATAAAAATCAAATGTCAACTTCTTTATATTTTAACTAGACCTAGGCTAGATCTAGATCTATTCTAGGGTCTAGACTAGACTCTAGATCTAGATCTAAATACTCTAATTTCTAAGCCCGAAAGGCAAAGATAGGCTACCCTGCCATATTTCACATCACAGGGGTATCCAACTAGGCTAGGTTAGCCTAAAAAGCCCACCGCACACTACACTATTTCTATCAAATTTGCTTATGACTTGCTGACATCATTATTAAATACTGCTTCGCGATTGGCTGGAAGCTGCTTTCAGTTTCAGTCTTAAAAATCATATGAAATAGCATGAATAGTAGAACAATTGTCATGTTACGAGAAAAAACTCATTTTTGTTTCCATTTGCTTTTATTGTAATGCAGAAATACACCCAAGAGAGGAAAAGGATATTACACACCACTCCTTCCTAGTGCTGTGCCTGCTGTCTTTCCTTGACATCCTCCCTATAAACAGACCCATATGGCTCAAGACTCCCAGCAAAACCATGTACAACATCCAAAAGTGTTCCCGTGCCTCCAAAGAAACCCTATGACATTACAAAAGAACATGACTATTCTTTTCTGTCTGAGTTGATCAGAAACTGAAGATAACCAGACAGCATGCAACTGCGGGATGCCAAGAAACAGCTTCAAGTGGTGAAACAGAAGGTAAACAGGAGAGATGGACAAACTAGGACTCTCTTGCAGGAAGTCCACGGAAGCAAGCTCATTAGCCAGGATCAGCTTGACCTACTTCAACACAACTTTGGAGAGAACGCATTTACAGAAAACCCCAATTTTGTATTATTTCATCAATATTTGTTTTCAAACATATTTGTTTATGAAAACCTACAAAATGTTAAATGGCATCCTATTTCACATTATACAATTTAAGTGAAATTTTGCCGTCAAATTTTTGGGGCTCCAAACACTTTAGAGGGGCTTTAATAGTAATACACATGTTCCAGCATTTTACAAGTTTCAAGTAGTTGTAGGACATGACGTCTAAATTCACATCACAGAGATTGTGTCTGGTCTGGATTGGCTACGATGTAAATAGGCTTTCTTGATCTGGATAATGATACTATAGTGACATCTTGTGTTTTACAATTACAACTGTTCTGTAGTCTATACACTGTTGCAAATGTTGAGGAGACCAGGGCTTAAAGCTCTCCTTGAAGTCAGGAAAACCTGTTTTTTCTCTTTTTATAGTGAGCAAAATTCCTCAGTCTATGCAAAAAAGAAAACATAGAACTTAATTTGTACAAACTACAGAGACAGATCGGTCTTTTATATTTTGCCTCTTGTCTGCATAGCTTATCCACTGGATGATTGACTGTGAAGCCGTTTAAAACTGGAGAGAGCTTTCAATAATCTTCAAGAAAAACAGAACAATCTGAGACTTTTGTTCTGTGTAATGAAATAAAATTCTTGGGACACATTGTGACAGTTTCACAACTTAACCATAATGTTCTGTTCGTTAACTTTACACGAAGGCAAACTAAAGTGGAACTTAGAAGAGTTGATTACATTAGGGATAAAAAATATGTACTTGAAGTTTGAGTTGTTGTGAGGTACACTGTATTTGAATATTTACTCTATAAGCTTCATAATTGTACCTGCTGTATCTGATTCAGTTGCTCTAATTTTTGCAAATTATTTGCACTCTACATGTGCTTTGATTTTGCAGGTTTAGATAACCTGAGATAAACATGTAGACCTTTTTTTATAACATTGTCTGGATTGCCCTCAACCAAGTGATTTGCATCATTAACGATGAAAAGCAAGAAATTTACATCAAGTGAGCCACGTTTTCGATATGGTAAACGAGGAGAATTCCCAGATGTGTGGCAATTGAAAAGCTTTGTGTAATGCACAGTTGCACACCTTATACACACCCATAGATCTTTTTTGTACATAGGTTTGAATTTTGGCCCAAAATGGAAAACTGCTTTTGAAGAGATTTGATAACAGAACAATTATATGGAATAATGTCACTAGATGTAAACCCATAAGATTGTGCACTCTTTTGCTATCTAGTATATCTACTGTGTAAATTTGAGGGTAATCAGTTTCAAAACTATTATTATTCCCTGATGAATAATGATGTCAAAAGACCTTGTTACTATGAGGTTTCACTGAATGGTGTATTGCATTATCCTGAGATGTAAGTGTCTTCAATCATAGTTCTTCATAGCAATACAGGTAACTTGGAATATATATGCTCAATTACTATTTCTGGTTTGCATTTATTTATTTTATTATTCGATGAAATGTCTTTGTAATTAGTAAATTTGGGGCTAAAATCTGAGATGTTGTTTTTGCAATGTCTGTCCTTTCAATTGTGATGTATTACAGCAGTATATATGTCCAATAAAATGTCAAAACTTAAATGCCTACGCTGTAGAATATTCAACACATGTGTGGTAATAAAAGGTTCATTTATTCATTTTTTTTCTTCAAATCAAATTATCATAAGTATATTCTCTAAAAACTGGTTGATGAAGAAAATAAGAGGAGAATATTATTTATGGAGAAAAAAAGTGGTGTGAATAAATAATTATTACATCAATGCTCAGCTGTTTTTAAAGAATATTTATTTCTAGTGAACTGTAAAGAATTGAATTATTCTTTCAGACACATAGAGATTTTCTAGAGAATAGGTGAAAGACAGAAGGTGTGAATTTGATATAAAATGAGTGAGAGAAGAAGAAAAAGAATGTTTGGATGAATGATTGAATGAATGATTGGATGAGTAAATAACATAATTTTTAAAAATAAATGTGTATAATTCTTTCCTTCCCCCTCTTCCTATCTTCAGTATCGTCCTATATCTGCATTTCCGTTATCTACCTATCCTTCTATATTATATCTATCTATCCATCTTATTATGTGTCTAGCTATCTATGTACCCATCTCTATCCAAAATAGTATCAATCTGTTTATAATAGCCATAAACATAAAATAAATATATTACCTTTAAAGCGTTTTAAATCAATAAACCCTGGCTCTCATAATAACTGAATTAGAAAGACATTGGCCCTGTAGCATAAAACTTTGTTTAATATCATGACATAAATATCAAATACAAGTCCCAAATGCTTGATTCTGATTGTTTAAAAGCCAAGTAATATTTGATGTCATTATATCACAGTTTTATATTGACAAAGAGGAAGAAAAATTGAAGATATACTGAAATATAAATAGCTTTTTGTGTCCCTTTTACCTCACCATAACACCCGTAATTAATCTTGACCTACACCAGATACCATGACTGAGGCATGAGTAGGGTTCATGCATTATGCAAAATACCACAATTATAACGTTTCATACTCGCAAACTGAAAAATCAACTCAAAATATGAAGCTTCATATTGCATATCAGTAGCACAGTTTCGAAGGGAACATCCGGGTATTTCGCGAAGTTGTGCCCTCCTTAGTAATGGCGGACCGCGCTCCATGCGCGCACAGAGCTTTGAACGGGCGCGTATGACGAGTCCGCTCTCTAGCCTTATTAAGTATATATCTCTATGTGTGTCCAGCACGGATCACAATAAAGGACTGATCCCAATCTCTTAATATCGGTTGACGTGATCGACCGCGACCATGAGAAATAGTTGGTAGCATATATTGGCACCAAGATTAAGGGCGATATGAATATTCATTATTTCCTACGTCACAGACGTGCGGCGTGCGTACTCTGTCATATACACATGTACTCAGTACACGAGTACGTTCGTAAGCATGAGTACATGTACATTGCTCCGGAATGAAGAGAATCATTATAAAGGACGAATTACTCCGTGAAGCCAAGTACAAGCAGGGAATTGAAAATAGCAAAAGTTCCTCGGAGCGGCTATACACTCCCTAATCCAGAGATGCCAACCCTCCCGATTTCATCGGGAGGCTCCCGATAATTTACCCCAACTCCCGACCTTACGATCACCATCCTTATCCTCCCGATTTATTTAAAAAAAAAAAAAAAAAATGATTTTTTTTTTTTTTTTTTTTTTTTTTTTTTTTTTTTTTTTTTTTTTTTTTGCGCTTATCAGTGTATATATCTGTGAATTGAATGAGAAATATCGTCTGTTAACTTGAGCATGTAGTAAATCCACTATATTAAAAGACAAATTAAGAGTACTGAAAGATTGTTTCAGCATATGGATCGCCGTAACCAATGCATGGATATTGACACAGAATCCAAATGGCGGAAAATCAGCTAAAGAAGACCAAGAAATGGTATCAGAAGTATAAGACCGAACACAGTATCATATATATGAAAGGAATTCATCATGCATTTTGTACAATTTGTATGTTATTTAAAAAAAAAAGTGGGAATTATTGAACTAAATACACATGTAAAATGCTGCAAAATAAGGCTCAGATTGCACCAGAGAGCATCTAGAACCTCAGAGCTTCCAGGGCCCTAAGGCGGGCCCTGGACCCCGGCCGCATGGGTCGGGCGCTACGCGCTCGAGATGTGCGCTACGCGCACATTATTTGGTGTCCGTTACAAATCCTCCCTATTTCTGTTTTCCAAAAGTTGGCATCTCTGCTAATCTAGCTAGTTTTGTAATGATAGTTTATTTACGAAAATGGATATTTAGTACTGTTTAGTTGTTCAATAACATCACTCAGTTTGATTTGATTCGAGATATATCTCATTAATGAAAGAGTATAAAGGCTATATGAGTCTCACACGAACGATCGCCACTAATCTTGGTGCCAACACCGTTAAACCATGCTCCAAATTTAGTAATACAATTTGTGTGCCTTATAAAGACCCGGGGTTGGAATATTTAGGAGAACGGAAGATTGATATTGTTAATTTGTTCCATAACATCACTCAGTTTGATTTGATTCAAGATATATCTCATTAATAAAACAGGATAAAGGCTTTTAAGTCTCACACGAACGATCGCCACTAATCTTGGTGCCAACACCGTTAAACCATGCTCCAAATTTAGCAATACGTTTGGTGTGTCTATAAATACCTGGGGTTGGAATATTTAGGAGAACAGAAGGTTGATATTGTTAAGTTGTTCAATAACATCACTCAGTTTGATTTGATTCGAGATATATCTCATTAATACAACAGTATAAAGGTTGTATGAGTCTCCGACACACGAACGATCGCCACTAATTTTGGTGCCAACACCGTTAATCTATGCTCCAAATTCAGTAATACATTTTGTGTGCCCTATAATGACCCGGGGTTGGATTATTTAGGAGAACAGAAGATTGATATTGTTAAGTTGTTTCATAACATCACTCAGTTTGATTTGATTCGAGATATATCTCATTAATAAAACAGTATAAAGGCTGTATGAGTCTTGAACGAACCATCGCCACTAATCTTGGTGCCAACACCGTTAATCTATGCTCCAAATTCAGTAATACATTTTGTGTGCCCTATAATGACCCGGGGTTGGATTATTTAGGAGAACAGAAGATTGATATTGTTAAGTTGTTCCATAACATCACTCAGTTCGATTTGATTCGAGATATATCTCATTAATAAAACAGTATAGAGGCTGTATGAGTCTCGAACGAACCATCGCCACTAATCTTGGTGCCAACACCGTTAAACCATGCTCCAAATTTAGTAATACATTTTGTGTGCCCTATAAAGACCCGGGGTTGGATTATTTAGGAGAACAGAAGATTGATATTGTTAAGTTGTTTCATAACATCGCTCAGTTTGATTTGATTCGAGATATATCTCATTAATAAAACAGTATAAAGGCTGTATGAGTCTCGAACGAACCATCGCCACTAATCTTGGTGCCAACACCGTTAAACCATGCTCCAAATTTAGTAATACATTTTGTGTGCCCTATAATGACCCGGGGTTGGATTATTTAGGAGAACAGAAGATTGATATTGTTAAGTTGTTTCATAACATCACTCAGTTTGATTTGATTCGAGATATATCTCATTAATAAAACAATATAAAGGTATGAGTCTCACACGAACGATCGCCACTAATCTTGGTGCCAACACCGTTAAACCACACTCTTATTTCCACGACGTCAAATTTCACTCTAAATGGCGTCAGCTGGGAGTCAACTCTATTCCTAGTTAAAGGTAAAGACCAGTATTGGTAACGCCCCAATTTCAAAAAAATAAATGGAAGCTCTCATTACCAATCATGTGAAAGAATATGTTTTGACTAATACAGGATGATACAAAATTTGCCGGGAAACCGCCTACTAATTCATATATTTGGTGAATTTGTTTCTCTCATGGCCCTGTGAGAGATATAGGGTAGTCCCATATACATCTTTCTGTGTACTTGCTTGTAACTTTACGAAGAATGGGCCAAATTTCTTACCATTTTGATGATTCCAGAACCTTGCAGATGCTAGATGCTCAACCTTTTCTGATCGATTCCACAACGTTTCTTTCACAATTCAATCGCATGACCATAACTGGTCTTTACCTTTAAAGTGACACGGATTCCGAATCACCTTGACTCTGAATTGAATCAATTCTCAGCTGATGCCACACAATCCGAGTAAAATTGATAATATTAGAGTTTCGATTATGAAAATTACTTCAAAAACGAAAAGTATATTGCAAATTCGACTTGTAGAAATAATAAATTCACAAGAAAATAGTTTCAATTCAGAAATTTGTTTACTTAAAATGATATTTTTTCTGTATTTGTTTTTCTTTCCATGAGTGTCAGAAATGAATTATTGATTTGTTAGTTTTCTGTTAATTCAACAGTTCAACAATACTTGTATCTTGAAAAGCCAATTTTATTTATGTTATAAATGTAAATTACCTTGAATATATATTTTGTTAATTTGTTTCAAATGAAAATCAATAAAATCCCTGTGGAGGGAAAAAATATGGAGAAAAAAAAATTTGATTCGGAATCCGTGTCACTTTAACTAGGAATAGAGTTGACTCCCAGCTGACGCCATTTAGAGTGAAATTTGACGCCGTGGAAATAAGAGTGCATGCTCCAAATTAAGTAATACAATTTGTGTGCCTTATAAAGACCCGGGGTTGGAATATTTAGGAGAACGGAAGATTGATATTGTTAATTTGTTCCATAACATCACTCAGTTTGATTTGATTCGAGATATATCTCATTAATACAACAGTATAAAGGTTGTATGAGTCTCCGACACACGAACGATCGCCACTAATCTTGGTGCCAACACCGTTAATCTATGCTCCAAATTTAGTAATACATTTTGTGTGCCCTATAATGACCCGGGGTAGTGGAATATTTAGGAGAACAGAAGATTGATATTGTTAAGTTGTTCCATAACATCACTCAGTTCGATTTGATTCGAGATATATCTCATTGATAAAACAGTATAGAAGCTGTATGAGTCTCGAACGAACCATCGCCACTAATCTTGGTGCCAACACCGTTAAACCATGCTCCAAATTTAGTAATACATTTTGTGTGCCCTATAATGACCCGGGGTTGGATTATTTAGGAGAACAGAAGATTGATATTGTTAAGTTGTTTCATAACATAGCTCAGTTTGATTTGATTCGAGATATATCTCATTAATAAAACAGTATAAAGGCTGTATGAGTCTCGAACGAACCATCGCCACTAATCTTGGTGCCAACACCGTTAAACCATGCTCCAAATTTAGTAATACATTTTGTGTGCCCTATAATGACCCGGGGTTGGATTATTTAGGAGAACAGAAGATTGATATTGAGAAGTTGTTCGATAACATCACTCAGTTTGATTTGATTGCGCATTATGTCTCTTAATAATGGTGTAAAAGTCTCTAAAGAGAAGAAAATAAAGAGAGAAAGAGAGAGAGAGAGAGAGAGAGAGACAGAAGAAAAAGATGTGAAAGGGAAAGAGGAGAGAAAGGAAAAGAAAGAAGAGGAAAAAGAAAAGAAAAAGGGGGAGGGGAAGAAAGAGATCAGGGGGAAGGGGGCCGAAATGGGCCTTGCCTCCCATGATGTTGCTTCCACTTCCCCCTCCCAGCAAAACAAAAAGAGAGAAGAAGGAAAGGGAAAGCAAAAAGGAAAAGAGGAGATAACGGAAAAGAAAAAAAAAGAGGAAGAAGATAAGAAAAGAAGGGGAATATCAGTTACTGTTTTTTCCGCCAACAAGTTGTGGATCCGGGGGGGGGCCAAAAGGCCCTTGCCTCTTCCCCCCCCCCCCTCCCCCACCGCCAAAAAAGAAGGGGAAAAAGGGGAAGGGAAAGAGGAGAGCTAAAAGGGAACAAGAAAGAGGAAGCGGGGGGGGGGGGGGGGGTAAGAGGACACTTTTTTTTTTGGTCTCGAAATTTTAAAATTTGACATTTTGTTCCTTAGGGGGGGGGGGGGGTTGAGGTCACCTTTTTAAGGACAGCCATTGGCATAATTTAAAAAATAATTAAAAAGGGGGGGTTGCTCCAAGATACACACATAACAAAAAACCGAACAGGGGGAGGTTCAACCCCAAATCCCCCCCCCCCTTCCTACGTGCCTGCTCTTCTAATTACAGTTTTCGACTCTTAATCCTCGTTTGTTTTCAGTCCCCCCCCCCCCCTCCCGCGCGAAGCGCGGAAGCTTGTACATTTCATTAAATCATTAGAGAAAGAAGACGATTCGTTGTACCGTTCTCGACTCTTAATCCTCGTCTGAATTCAGTTCCCCCCCCTCCTATCCGCGCGCGCGAAGCGCGGAAGCTTTTACGTATCATTAAATCTTTAGAGAAAGAAGACGATTTGTTGTACCGTTCCCGACTCTTAATCCACATCTCCTGCGCCAAGCGCGGAAGCTTTGACATTTAATTCAATTATTAGAGAAACAAGACGATTCGTTGTACCGTTCTCGAAATTAATCCTTGTCTGAATACAGTTTTTCCCCTCCAGCGCGAAGCGCGGAAGCTTTTAAGTTTCATTAAATCATTAGAGAAACAAGACGATTCGTTGTACCGTTTTCGACTTGTTTTTGTCTGCTCCTTTTTCTTCATACGTCCTCTTCCTCTCCTCTCTATTTTGGTTTGTTTTTTGGAGGGGGGCCGCCCACACTGACCCCTGGCTACGCGCCTGCGGTCAGATGAACATCTTTTGATACCTTGTCCGCCCCCGGAAACTCATGGGTTGAAGGCAAATTACGGTCAGATAAGTAGTTAGAGGCCCGCCTCAGGGCCCCTGGTGGGGTCGAGGGTGCGGAAACCCCTGAATCTCAGGGGTTTCAGGCATTTGATTACGGTCAGATGAACATATTTTTATACCTTATTTGTGAAACTGGCAGGACACTGATTTGCGTGAGGTCCAGCGAGCGGAGCCCCAAGAAGCTCAGGGGTTTTAGGCATTACATTACCGTCAGATTAGCATCCAGTAGGGTCTAGGCATTACGGTCAGAATCAGATGAACATATTTTTATACTTTATTTGTGACACTGGCAGGACACTGATTGGCGTGAGGTCCAGCGGGCGGAGCCCCCAGAAGATCAAGGGTTTTAGGCACTAAATTGTGGTCAGATGAGTATCAAGGGGCCTGCCCAAGGGCCCTTGGTTGGGTCCCGGGGACAGAGCCCCCGGAAGCTCAGGGGTTTTAGGCGTCTAATTACGGTCAGATGAGCAATTTTTGTTATACCTTATTTTGTTGTGACACTGGTAGTTAACTATTCTTTCTTTCTTGCTCTCTTTCTTTCTATTTCTCTTTAAAATACTTTCCAAAAAAAAAATTGGGGGGGGGGGGGGGGAGCTGGAGGCTCCCGATCCCCGCCGTTCAGCGGGCCCTGACATGTAGCCATCTCAAGAAGCATATTTCTTGCCTGGCTGTTAATTTACAAACGCATACAAAAGTATAATTTACTAAAGAATGAGGACAAATCTCGGAAAATAATGTCATTTCAGCATTATTTGTAAACCACCATTATGGAATTAGAAATAAACCACGTTTAAATTTTATTTCCCCCGAGCCCCCTCCCCGATCAATACGCCAGTTCCCCCCCCCCCCCCACGATCTACTCTTTGTTGGCGGAAAAATCGCAACTGATCTCCCCTACCTTTCTTATTTCTCTTTTTTTCTTTCCCTTTCTCTCTTCTTTCCCTTTCCATTCCCTTCCTTCTCTCTCTGTAAGATTTGATGGGGGGGGGGGGGGGCGAGGGGGAGGTAAGGTCATTTCGGCCCCTACCCTTCTCCACATGTTGTTGGCGGGATTAACTGCAAATGATCTATTTCCCCTTCTTTTCAGCTTTTTTCGGTCCCTTTTAGCTCTCCTTATTTCCTTTTCCTTCTTTCTCTCTTTTGTTAGCGGGGCAGGGGAGGCAAGGGCATTTTTCCCCATCCCCGCCCCGATCCACAACTTGTTGGCGGAAAAATTGCAACTGATACCCCCTTCTTTTTATTTCCTTCCTTCTCTCTTATTTTTTTGATTGGGGGAGGGGGAGAGAGGGGGAGGCGAGGCTCTTTCGCCCCCCCGATCACTTCTTCCCCCTTTTCTTTTCTTCTTCCTCTTATTTCTTTCCCTTTCTCTCCTTTTTCCCTTCTTTTCCTTTTCTCTTTCTCTTTCTTTTTTTTCCTTCTTTTTTGTTTCCCTTCTTTTTTCCCCTTCTTTTTTCCCCAGGGGAGGGCGCCTGGGACCTTGCCCCCCCCCCCCCCCTGGATCAGCGACTGCGGCCAGGCACTAGTGTAGGAAAACTTCAAATGTTAATCAGTTATAATTATGATAAAATAACTTGTTTGTGGCCTCACGAAAAAGTATATATTTAGTCAGGCCTAAATTGAGTTGGAAAACAATTATTGTGTTAAAAGGAAAAAACATATTTGATGACATTCGCAATACCACAATTGCCGATACAATTGGATTACTCGTTTTTGTTCTTTTTCAAAACTTACTTGCTGAGCCCCATGAAACTCAGGGATTTGAGTCATTTTATAACGGTCAGATAAGCATTCAGGGGCACACCTTAAGCCCCCGGAGGCTCAGGGGTTTAAGGCATTAAATTACGGTCAAATGAGCATATTTTTATACCTTATTTGTGACACTGACAGGGTCACTAATTGCCTGGGGTCCAGGGGGCGGAGCCCCCGGAAGCTCAGGGGTTTTAGGCGTTTAATTACGGTCAGACAAGCGCGTAGCTAGGATTTTATTTTAGGGGGGTCGGAGCACGCGATGCGTGCGAATCACTTACAGAGCGCGTTCCCTGGTGGGGGGGGGGGGGGGGGGGTGCAGGGAGGGGCGAGTTTCCCCTCCCTCATACGCGAAGCGCGGAAGCTTTGACGTTTCATTAAATCATTAAAGAAAGAAGGCGATTTGTGTACCGTTCTGGACTCTTAATCCTTGTCTGAATTTCAAAATTGTTCTTTGTCTGCTCCTTTTTCTTCCTATGACCTCTTCCCTTTTCTCCTCTCTTTTTTCTTTGTGGGGGGGGGGGAACCTTATTGTGACACTGGCAGATCACCAATTGTCGTGGATTTCAGGGGGCGAGGCCCCCGGAAGCTCAAGGGTTTTAGGCATTCAATTAAATGAGTATCAAGGGGCCCGCCTTAAGGCCCTTGGTTGGGTCTAGGGGCAGAGCCCTCGGAAGCTCAGGGGTTTTAGGTGTTTAATTACGGTCAGATAAGCATTCAGGGGTCCGCCTTAGGGCCCTTGGTCTGGTTCAGGGGCAGAGCCCCCGGAGGCTCAGGGGTTTAAGGCGTTTTATTACGGTCAGGCTAGCAATTTTTGATACCTTATTATTTTGTGACATTTGCAGGTCACTATTTGGCTTGGAGTACAGGGGGCAAAGCCCCAAGAATTCCAGGGGTTTTAGGCATTAAATTACCGTCAGATGAGCATCTAAGGGCCGACCTTTGGGCCCTAGGTGGAATCCAGAGGGTAGAAACCCCGAAAGTTCGGGGGTTTAGGCATTTAATCACGGTCAGATGAGCGTATTTTGATACCCCATTTTTTTCTGTGACACTGGCAGTTCACTATTCTTTATTTCTTGCTCTCTTTAATATACTTTTTCAAAAAAGAGGGGGAGGGCGAGGGAGCTCGAGGCTCCCAATCCCGACCGTTCCGCGGGCCCCGACATGTAGGCATCTCAATAAGCATATTTCTTGCCTGACTGTAAATTTCGGAATATGTCATTTTCCAACAAACGCATAAAAAAGTATAATTTAATAAAAAGTGAGGAACAATCTCGGAAAATGATGTCATTTTAGCAACATTTTTAAGTCACCGTTATGGAATTAGAAATACCCCCCCCCCGAACCACAACTTATTGGCAGGAAAACTGATATCCTCCTTCTTTTCTTTTCTTCTTCCTATTTTATTTCCCTTCCCTTTATCTCCTCTTTTCCTTTTTTCCCTTCCCTTTCCTTCCTTCGCTCATATTTTTTTTTGATTGGGGGGGGGGGGGGGGGCGTTGCCCCCTGGAACCGCGCCTGTGTTATAGAACAACTTTACAATATAGGAATCTTCCGTTCGCCTAAATAATCCAACCCCGGGTCTTTGCAGACACACAAAACGTATTACTAAATTTGGAGCATGGTTTAATGGTGTTGGCACCAAGTTTAATGGTGTACAGGTAAGTTAGTTTGAGACTATAGCTTTTATATATATATATTTTATTAATGAGATATATCTCTAATTAAATCGAACTGAGTGATGTTATGGAACAACTTTACAATATCAATCATCCGTTCTCCTACACAATCCAGCCTCGGGTCTTTATAGGGCACACAAATGTATTACTAAATTTGGAGCATGGTTTAACGGTGTTGGCACCAAGATTAGTGGCGATGGTTCGTTCGAGACGCATACAGCCTCTATACTGTTTTATTAATGAGATATATCTCGAATCAAATCGAACCGAGTGATGTTATGGAACAACTTAACAATATCAATCTTCTGTTCTCCTAAATAATCCAACCCCGGGTCATTATAGGGCACACAAAATGTATTACTAAATTTGGAGCATGGTTTAACGGTGTTGGCACCAAGATTAGTGGCGATGGTTCGTTCAAAACTCATACAGCCTTTATACTGTTTTATTAATGAGATATATCTCGAATCAAATCAAACTGAGCGATGTTATGAAACAACTTAACAATATCAATCTTCTGTTCTCCTAAATAATCCAACCTCGGGTCTTTATAGGGCACACAAAATGTATTACTAAATTTGGAGCATAGATTAACGGTGTTGGCACCAAGATTAGTGGCGATGGTTCGTTCGAGACGCATACAGCCTCTATACTGTTTTATTAATGAGATATATCTCGAATCAAATCGAACTGAGTGATGTTATGGAACAACTTAACAATATCAATCTTCTGTTCTCCTAAATAATCCAACCCCGGGTCTATATAGGGCACACAAAATGTATTACTAAATTTGGAGCATAGATTAACGGTGTTGGCACCAAGATTAGTGGCGATGGTTCGTTCGAGACTCATACAGCCTTTATACTGTTTTATTAATGAGATATATCTCGAATCAAATCAAACTGAGTGATGTTATGGAACAAATTAACAATATCAATCTTCCGTTCTCCTAAATATTCCACTACCCCGGGTCTTTATGGGGCACACAAATTGTATTACTTAATTTGGAGCATGGTACGTTTAACGGTGTTGGCACCAAGATTAGTGGCGATCGTTCGTGTGAGATTCATACCTTTATACTGTTTTATTAATGAGATATATCTCGAATCAAATCAAACTGAGTGATGTTATTGAACAACTTAACAATATCAATCTTCCGTTCTCCTAAATATTCCAACCCCAGGTCTTTATAGACACACCAAACGTATTGCTAAATTTGGAGCATGGTTTAACGGTGTTGGCACCAAGATTAGTGGCGATCGTTCGTGTGAGACTTAAAAGCCTTTATACTGTTTTATTAATGAGATATATCTTGAATCAAATCAAACTGAGTGATGTTATGGAACAAATTAACAATATCAATCTTCCGTTCTCCTAAATATTCCAACCCCGGGTCTTTATAAGGCACACAAATTGTATTACTAAATTTGGAGCATGGTTTAACGGTGTTGGCACCAAGATTAGTGGCGATCGTTCGTGTGAGACTCATAATAGCCTTTATACTCTTTCATTAATGAGATATATCTCGAATCAAATCAAACTGAGTGATGTTATTGAACAACTAAACAGTACTAAATATCCACTTTCGTAAATAAACTATCATTACAAAACTAGCTAGATTAGGGAGTGTATAGCCGCTCCGAGGAACTTTTGTTATTTTCAATTCCCTGCTTGTACTTGGCTTCACGGAGTAATTCGTCCTTTATAATGATTCTCTTCATTCCGGAGCAACGTACAATGTACTAATGCTTACGAACGTACTCGTGTACTGAGTACATGTGTATATGACAGAGTACGCACGCCGCACGTCTGTGACGTAGGGAATAATGAATATTCATATCGCCCTTAATCTTGGTGCCAATATATGCTACCGAAATAGTTTTGCGGGAATATTAGAAGAGCAAGAGCAAATAAGATGGCAACAACTCCGACTGTGTTTTTGCTCATGATGAGCGGTCAGATTGAAGGAGGAGATGTGAGTACTAGTAACGAAGAGTCATTCTTTTCAATTACTGAATAAAATACACTCCCTCGCCTCGAGCCAATATGAATTAAATATAGAATCTAGACCTAGATCTATGTTATTCCGTTTAGTTGCTGAAAACTGTATGGTGTATTTTTGTCATACATAGCTGCATTACTATTCTGGCTGTGTATTAAAAGCTGTGCTATTGATTCTCAACATTTCAAACACCACTGTACAAAACTCAACTGATTTCACTCAAAATCGATACTTGAGTGACAATTAATGACACCTAATTAGCAGTAAAATACAATTTTTTTCAATTTTCCGATGCTAGAAAGAATAATAAAAAAATCAAGTTGTCAGTCCACTGTCAAACTTGCCGATCAGCCGCATCGGCATAATTGTATGCATCTGTCTGTTATGAGTGTATTGACTATTCATGTATTCAAATGCTGCCTAATAGCACGTAGTGCAGCGCAAGTGGTCAATACGATGACTCTGGATGCTTTGCTGGAGTGTATTTTTGCAATTTTGTATGTAGTCTGTACAAGCTCAATTGAGCTGCTGAGCTGAGTTCACTCAAAATCGGTACTTTAGTGACAATTGATGACACCTTGAGTAAGATACAAATTATTCAACTTACTGTCTTACCGATGTTAGAAAGAATAATTAAAAAATTCAAATCGTGAGCCTACTGTCAAACTGCCGATCAGCCACATCGTCTTCTTTGTGTGCATTAGTGTGCAATGTGTGTATTGACTATTCATGTGTGCAATTGCTGCCTCTTACTTAGCCCGCAGTACACAGGGCTGTCAACCCTCCCGCATTTAGAGGGAGTCTCACGCCACCACGCTCATTCTCCCGCCGGCCAACCAGCTTGTAGCAGGAGACTCCCGCCACAACCCCCTTCCTCCCGCTCTCCTGCAATCTCCCGGTTTATGAAAAAATCTCCCTCCAAATGTGTAAAATGAACCAGCGTACCGTATCGTTTGCAATTGTGTTTTTGCCCCCCATTTTTTTTACTCTTGGGTACAGGACCACATAAGGACCGCTATCTATAAAATGTGACTAAATAAATAGCGGTCCTTATGAATAGCGAGCAGATCCCCACAAAATGTACGGCCATTCAGTACAACTACAAGGGTCTGAAAATCAGACTATTTACTTAGGTGATTGCAATCACTTAAGTTGATCTACAATCACTCGAGTTGATTCGACAACTACATGTATATATAGTTTTTCAAGCCATTTTCAAGCTCTTTCGTTTTGAGGGAAGTTCTAAATTGGTATTGTCTTTCAAATGCGGTTGGAATTTAACCTACCGGTATGTTTCTTTTTTTGGCCTGCAAAAGGGACATACATTGTACAATACCTATGTACCTGTATCTATTCTGAAGTTAATAACAGTTAACATATACGTACATGTACAGTATAAGAGTTTTAGCTAGTGCCATGTTTCTTATAATAATTTGAAAAGTTTTTTATTAAATGCATTTACTAAAAGCTAAAAATCGTAATATTCAGCCTCATATTCATAGAATTTACAATTTTCTTTTCTTTTTGTATTTAATTCTGATCTTCAGTTTCCAGAGTTTGATGATTTGTACGTCAAATACAACTTTGTTTATGGTCCAGACTGGGTCATTACAAGCGTAAGTAACAGTTGTTATCCTCTATTATATGTTTATTGTTTCAATCGTTTCTTCCCCCTCAACTACGGTAACCCGACACATGCTCCGCCGACGATTGCTCCGCCGACATTTACTCCGCAAAACGCGACAATTGCTCCGCGACATTTGCTCCGCGACATTTGCTCCGACGTCAAATGCTCCGCCGACAGTTGCTCCGCCGACAGTTGCTCCGCCAACAGTTGCTCCGCCGACAATTGCTCCGCCGACAGATTCTCCGCCGACAATTGCTCCACCGACAATTGCTCCGCCGACAATTGCTCCGCCGTCAATTGCTCCGCAAAACGCGACAATTGCTCCGCCGACAATTACTCCGCCGACATTTGCTCCGCCTGAGGCGACACTTGCTCCGCCGACATTTGCTCCGCCGACAATTGCTCCGCCGAAAATTGCTCCGCCTGAAGCGACAATTGCTCCGCCGACATTTGCTCCGCCGACATTTGCTCCACCGACATTTGCTCCGCCGACAATTGCTCCGCCGACTATTGCTCCGCCTGAAGCGACAATTGCTCCGCCGACATTTGCTCCGACGACATTTGCTCCGCCCAAAAAGTGTCCCATAAACTACAAATGCTACTAGTACTACGACAAATGCTTCGCCGACAATATTTTCTTTACACCTATTTTTTTCGTTTCTTTTTTTCTTCTTCATTTTCTGAATGCATTTCTTGAAATAATGTAGATGAAATGAAATGAATGAATTTTGATGAAGTGGGAGGAAAAAGGAGTTACCTAAAAGTCATTTCGAATATACTGAAATAACTTTCCATCTACCACTGTACGTCCCATATAATGTATACTAAACACTCATTACATGTCGTGGGAAGTTTAAAAAAAAAAGTAGAGCAGCAAGCCACATTCCCCAATACGCGCATACCTCCTAGTTAATTTCAAGTAGCTCATCAATATGTAATACCTGAAATTACCTCGATCAATGCATCTTACTAGGTAAAGCATTATACAATGTACTAGGTCATCATGGAAGTTTAGAAAATAAGGGCACTTATATACGTAAGGAAGAGAACCCATTCAGACGGGAAAATGAGATGGCAGCCTTTCTGCTTATTCACATTTATACAAATCATTTTGTTGCAGTTTGATGTTAGTTCTTCATGATAAGCCAATTGCTCTTCTTCCGGTGGCTTCGTGAGTCCCTTAAATTATTCATTGAAAACAAAGTACTCGAATGAAACGGAGTGTTTTACACACTAACATATATATTAAAGCTACATTACACTTGACTTGATACTTGATGAAGTAATCCCTGAAGCAGCTTTTCCAAGCTATACTGGGATGGGATGTGTTGTGACAGCAGGTGCAGGTGCAGACAACAAAAGGGTGTATAATTTCTTTATACAGTAAAACAGTGACGTGCAAGTAAAAAATCATGCTGCTATATGGTTTACAGCATTCTGGAACCTACAGGAGGTTCCAACCCTCTGATGACAGGGAGGGCGATCATCTGGAAAGCAGCAACTGTTGGGGTAGTAACTGCTGTGGCTGGTAGTTGATTCCAGATGCGAATGGTGCGGGGGTAAAATGAGTACTTGTAGGAGTCTATTGTTGCCACAGGAACAGAGAGCTTGAGTGTGTGGTCTCTTCTGCTGATGTATGTAGCTTTAGTTATGAGGTGAGGAAGACAAATGTTGACTAGCTGGTGGTGTATTTTAAAGAGCATGGTGCTTTGTGCTAGAAGACGACGTGTGTGCAGTTTATCCGATCCCAGCTGGGAAACAAGCCCTGTAGCCGACGTGGATCTTCGGTAGTCGCGGAAGACAAAACGAGCAGCTGTTTTCTGTACTCTTTCCAGACCTTCGGCAGCACCAGAAGTGTGGGGGTTCCAGGCTTCAGCGCCATACTCTAGCTGCGGTCGAACCAGGGCTGTGTACGCTCTTGACTTCACATCCTTGGTGCATGGTGACAGGGTTCTCCGCAGCAACCCAAGGGTTTTGTTGGCCTTGTTCAGTAGGAGTTGGCAGTGTGTATTCCATCGAAGGTCCTTGGTTACAGTTACCCCGAGATACTTGTACTTGTCTATCCTGGGTATTATCTCGTTGGAAATCCGGTAGTCATGCTGTATTGGTGTTCTTTTCCTCGTGATGGTAAGGGAGGCGCACTTTTTGACATTTCCTTAACTAAAGGAAAGAAACCTTTAGAAAATGGACTGGATATTATTAAAAATATTATTCTAAACAAGAATGTACTACATGATTGTATTACTTTACGTTTCAATTTCACGAGAGAAATAGAACTCGAGAGGGGGAGCAGAGAAGAAGTGATGGAAATGAAAGAAGACTAATAGCATGAGAGGAAAGAAAAGAGCAAAGAAGACAAGAAAACGGTGTAAACAGGAAAAGGAGGAGCATGGGAGAGAGAGAGAAAGAGAGAGAGAGAGATAGCCTTGAGCTTTGGATCAGCTATTGGAAACAGATTTTGAGCGGAGTAATTTTCTTTCGCCGGAGAACTTGCGTAAGGAGCTATAATTTTATTTTTTATTTTTTTAAATCAAACATTATGGGGAATAGCAAAAAACGGTTGTCTTCTTTGCTCTTTTCTTTCCTCTCATGTTATTAGTCTTCTTTCATTGAGGTAATTTCAGGTCTTACATATTGATGAGCTGTTTGAAATTAACTAGGATGTATGCGCTTATTGGGGAATGTGGCTTGCTGCTCTACTTTAAAAAAAAAAACTTCCCATGACATGTAATGAGTGTTTAGTGTACATTATGTGGGACGTACAGTGATAGATGGAAAGTTATTTCAGTATATTCGAAATGACTTTTAGGCAACTGCTTTTTCCTCCCACATCATCAACATTCATTCAGTTCATTTCATTTACATAATTTCATGAAATGCATTCAGAAAATGAAGGAAAAAAAAGAAACAAAAACAACCCGTGAAAAAAAAATATTGTCGGCGAAGCATTTGTCGTAGTACTAGTAGCATTTGTATTTAATGGGACACTTTTTGGGCGGAGCAAATGTCGTCGGAGCAAATGTCACCAGAGCAAGTGTCGCTTCAGGCGGAGCAATTGTCGGCGGAGCAATTGTCGGCGGAGCAAGTGTCGCTTCAGGCGGAGCAAATGTCGGCGGAGCAAATGTCGGCGGAGCAATTGTCGCGTTTTGCGGAGCAATTGACGGCGGAGCAATTGTCGGCGGAGCAATTGTCGGCGGAGCAATTGTCGACGGAGCATCTGTCGGCGGAGCAATTGTCGGCGGTGCAACTGTCGGCGGAGCAACTGTCGGCGGAGCACCTGTCGGCGGAGCACTTGACGTCGGAGCAAATGTCGCGGAGCAATTGTCGCGTTTTGCGGAGTAAATGTCGGCGGAGCAATCGTCGGCGGAGCATGTGTCATGGAACCTCAACTACTATGTACCTGTAGACAATTGAGCTGTTTGATATTAACTTAAGGCTAAGCCTTCTTTGTGTTGGAGTCTTTGAGTAATTATGTATGTTATCAAAATAATATCCTATGCGCTATGGGTTAAAGGACCAATTCTTTTCTTTTTTGACAAAGAAAGGCTTTTCTTTTTAAACTGAGAAATTGTTCATGTTTTGTTAATTAAGATTTCATGAGATACTTTTGCATCAATTTGACCTATGGAAAATGTATTATCACCGTTAATTGATAGTCATATAACTTGTCTATCAGAACTTAATGGCATTGTAACTTGTAAGGATTACCTCTGAATTAATGTCATGTCCTATAATGTACAAATTTTCTTCTTTTTTTCTCGTTCTTTTTTCACTCCCCTGTATTCATTGAGACGTGTAGGCCTACCTTTACATAAATGTAATATGATAGACATACATGTAGAGGGTATGATAAGGTAAATTACCTGACCAGAACAATAGTTACATTTTCAAAGTTGTAAATCAAAGATTTGGTGACATACATGTACATGTATTTTCATAGGGCCTCAGGGGGCATAAATTTGAAAACCTTTTCCAGGAAAATAATGAGAAGAAGAAGAAAAAAAAAAAATCTGCCTGATTCAGGTTATCACAAACATGTACACATGCACCACTTTGGGAGGGGGGGGCATGTTGCCCCCTGTGGCTGTGTTCTGACCTACTGTACAATGTAGATAGCCTGCGTCTTACATTGTTTTCTTTCGTAAGTTTTATTTCATAATATATTGTCTTTTGATTTTAATTGATACATTTTATTCTGTATTTGTTATCCTAATTGTTTAAAATGTATTTCTTACCCTAGGGTCTTGAGGAAGGTATTTCACAGGTGTGTAAGAAGAACGTTTATGGAAACCAGTACTTTGTGTGGAACTTCCCTTTAGATGTGACCTTCAAGAGCACCAACCCATATGGCTGTAAGTACACTCATCAAACGGCTTGCTCAAATCACAAGCAAGATTTGAGTACGGTAAATAAGTTAACCTGAGCCTGAACTGAATCACTGTGGCCCGTGGGTCTCTCCTCCCTGTATAACTGATTAGGGGTGTGCAGGTGGACCACTTCACCAGGGTTAACTCCTACTCTTAAAATGGATAGTGCAGTGGGTTCTTAATGTGCAAAGTTATACAATTCCAAAAGAAATGGAGCAATTATGTGATGTGTAACTATATAGGATGTTAGTGTTGGTATGAAAAGTCCTGATATGCATTGGATATGGTTTCATGGACAATTCTCAGTCCCAGCCTTGATATAGAACTGACAACATGTAGTAAAGATGGCCCTTACTTAGTACATCAGGATAACCTCCTCCCAGGATAGTCCCTTGAATTCTATTTGATTGACTTGTTTGCATTTACCAACACACATCAAAGTGATTACTAAACTATAAGCTCAAGAAATATTACCAACATTCCTTTTCAGGACTCCCCAATCCTCCCATCTCTCTCACATGGTGCAACCGTAAGCCTACTGTATAAAAGATATAAGGTATTCACATAAACGCCTACCGTTCACAGAAGTAGATCCCCTATTTTACATCTTCTCAAAAGTATGAGAGCAAGATTTTTAATTGATGAAGTGATGATCAGTGCAAAGACAAGTTACTTACTCAGGAAGTAGGAGTTGTTCTATGGTTTATTGAAATTCAGTTGTCTTCAGTATTTAGGTAAATATCAGCAGAAAGCAAATTTTAGAATGTTTGTAGTTGTGTTGTAATAATAATGATAATAAAAATGGTGCTTATAAAGCGCTAACCATGTAATATATTTCAGGCTGCAGAAATATCTCTTGTAATGATTCCAAATGTGCCTAACGATCTTGCAATTTGCATATGTGATATATTACTCTCTCTCTCTCTCCCTCTCTCCCTTCCCTCCCTCCCTCCCTCCCTCCATCCCTCCCTCCTTTCCTCTCTCCCTTCCTCCCCCCTCTCTCTCTCTCTCTCTCTCTCTCTCTCCCCCTCCCTCCTTTCCTCTCTCCCTTCCTCCCCCTCTCTCTCCCCCCTCTGTCTGTCTGTCTGTCTGTCTTCATGCAGGGCCTCAGTTGGTTTTGAGTGTGTATGGTTTAGATGCTTTTGGAACAGCTGTTGCCAGGGGGTATGGAGCAGTACACATACCTATCACACCAGGAAGGTAACTGAAACACTTCAATAAAACAAATCTATGTTTAAAACGGTTGATTCATCATCATTGTTTGCCATCCTTTTCTCACATTGTGGGGCTTGATGTTTCATTTCCCTCATTATATATGGTGGTGGTTTTCTTACCTGACTGCTAAGAAAGCATAAATGCTTGTTAGTAAGCAACCAGAAGGCCGGCGGCTTTAGGTCCTCTCGGAGGGACCTGGTAATCATACATGCCAACTGTTCAGATTAAAGAGGAACATTCCTCTTTTTGGGAGAAGATAATTATCATTTTAATGCAGGTGTTCCTCTTCCTGTACAAATTTGTCTGTAGTATTGAATAGGAGAGTTAGGATTGTTCCTCTTTTTTTTTTAAATAGCATAATTTGTACAGATTTCTGATTTTCAAATGTTGGCATGTATGGGTAATGAGGATTAATGCCTTACCAAAGGCGCATCGACTTGGTTTCGAACCCGAGTCACTGGATTACGAGACCATTGCTCGACCAACTGAGCTATCAACTCAGTGTTCTGGTCTTCAGCATCCACCTGGGTGAGGCCAGATGCTCTCTATCTTCTCTTAGTGTCTCCTTCCAGGTTTTGCAAGGTCTACCTTAGGTTTTGAGCCCGCAACCTGGGACCTGGTTCTCAAAGCCTTTTTTCAATGACAAATGACAAAAACCAGTGACAAATCTGCTGATAACCAATCAGAAGCAAGGATTTCAGTAATTATAACAAAAACTGTCATTTGTCATTGATGACAAGTTTTGTGAAACGCTCCCTGGGTTCTCAAAGCATTTTTTCAATGACAAATGACAAAAATCAGTGACAAATCTGCTGATAACCAATCAGAAGCAAGGATTTCAGTAGCTTATAACAAAATCTGTTATTTGTCACTGATGACATGTTTTGTGAAACGCCCCCTGTCTCGAAGGTCATTGCTCTCTGAAGCTAACGTTTTTCTGTTCTGTCCTCCTAACCACATGACCATACCATCTCAGTCTACCTATCTTTATATCCTGTGAGATTGTTGTCAGTCCTAAGGATTGGAGGAGATCTTCAATTCTTCTTCTTGTGTTTTAGAGAGGTCTGAATGAGAAGATGGTTGAGGAAAATACATGTGGCTTGACTTAATGTACCCCTGAACAATGAACTGAAAACGATATTCCTCAACACTGACATGGATAAAATTTACTGTTTTATTCATATCTGGTAGCAATATATTTTAGAGAACTGTTATGATTTTCATAACTTGAGTGTCATAAATGCACAAAAAACAGGCCTGATAAAAACCTGATTTAAATCGGTTTCCCGATTTTTTTGATTTTTCCCTGATTTTTTTTTCTTCCGATTTAAAAAAAAAAAAAAAAATCCCTGTTGTTTTCTCTAATCTTCCCTATTTTTCCCTATTTTTTTCCCAATTTTCTAACTCGAAAGGGGGGAATGTTGTTAAATGCCATTTTTTCCCTCAAATTCTCTTCTTTTTTTTTTACTCAAGGGGGGCGTGGTTGAGGGGAAAACAAAAAACCTATTTTTTTTGTAATGCTCACTATCACCCCTGAAAAAAGAGAGCTTTGTTGATGCCCATACTTGTGCTATAAGTTATTACCATGAAACATAGACGTTGACATACATGTAGCATTGATATACAGTAGACTAATTTGAAGGGTATAAACATCAATGATAAGCATTCAACAACGGCAAGATTAAATCCTTATTTTTCAGGAAAATGAACATCTTTTGGCACCTGAGATGAATGCAGGAGACACAGTGTTTTCCTATCATACTTTTGAATGGACTTGTAAACTGCTATTATTTTTTGTTCAATGATGTCAAGTATCACTAGATGCTATGGAAGTTTTTATTGTAACAATAAATATTCAATTTTTCTGTGATAGGCATTCCAGAATAGTTCCGATGTTTGTACCAGAAGCTTCATCAAGATTCCAGAAGTTCTTAGGGTAAGTTTAGATTCCTCAACTATCATCAGTATAGAGTATTGAAGTGAGCCCTCTTGTGACGGGAACAAGGAAGCTCTTCTCATATCTCTACTGGAAATGGGTTTTGTAATGCTGAGCAAACTAGACTAACCTTCACATCCTATCAGGTATCTACTTGGGTGGAGAGTGGCAAATATAGATTAATCTTGCCAGAGGACTTTAGTGCCGAGATGGGATTCGAGTGAATCACTATACTATAACATCTCCACAATGCAATGTTTTTAGTGGCATTAAAGTCATGTATGACAATTGTTATGTGTGGTTCCTGCACCAAATTATGCCCTTTGTATGTAAGCCTTGCGAATTGCACGCATATACTCCTCGTGCGCGCGCCGTATTGTGCTGGGTGCATGCATGCCAGCTGCAGAGCTAAAGCAGAGTAAAGCGAAAATATGTCATAATGGCGGCTCCCATCTGAACTTATAGCTGACGATAACTGTCTCCTTAGTTTGGAAGCTTTAGTGAATACCGGTATACATACCCTACCAACCTGATTGTTGTATGAAAATGTGAGTTTTAATGTCCTCAACATAATGGCATAGGTTACAATAAAAGGTTTCATTTTCCTTTTAAGCATACAGAATTAAAATTTATTTGGCCTCTGAAGTGCTAGTAGATAAAATTCTATATGATGTATAGCATTTTCTACCAGCAGGTTGATAGTTTATAGTATGTAGTAACATGAGATTTATGGTGTCTCAAATCTTCTCATGTGATATGTCTGTGGTTGTGGTTAATGTAATCACATTTTAGTTTTAATGAGTGAGGCTGGTTTGATTCCTACATTAAAGTGACTTGGTAATATTGTTGAAGGTTGATGAAAAAAATTGCTTAATTTTTGTATAAAATGTTACTACTATATTCCTTCTACTGTAATAACCCTCTGACATGAAAACAATACTGAAAAAATTCTCAAACCACAAAGATTTCCATGGTTTTCTTTGAAGGTGTCGATGTACGACACCCTCTAACAGTGATTAACAGTAAATTCTCCCAACCATTTTTGAATTTTCCCATCCGTTTTTCCATGAAAAAAATCTGTCAACACTTAAATGTCTGGAATGGAATGTAGAGCCATTTTATTGCTTTGTGAGATTTCCATTTACCTAAAATGTAATTAAATTGTAATAATATAGTTGGGAGAATTAAGGAATCGATCAGATCAGTTTTTCCCAATTTGTACCATGAATAATGGTCCGTTTTCACTCAAAATTTTCAGATTTTCCTTAATTGTACATCTAGCAGTGACGTCACTATCTTAGCACCACTATCTCTCATCTGAACAATGTTACCAAGTCCCTTTAATATTCACCACTGCCACCCGCCCTACATCTTCATGATGAACAAGCTTGTATAATATTTCAGCCTACCAGTGTCAAGGTAAACATTACAATGTCTAAATGAAAGCTCTATAGGGCCCCATGCATAATTAAATAAGGAGTTAATGAGGGGGATGGGTGACTGGTGTACAGTACATGTACATGTAGTTTAGGTTACATCCATTAATTTGAATACAATACCAGTATGTATACTCAACCCTCATCTTATTTTTATTTCTCAATTACAGGAGTATCAGGTTGGGTTTGTTTTTATCAGGGAGATGATGACTTTGTCTTTATGTGACCATGTGCATGTAATGTGAATGTTTATTATAAGATAAAAATGATCTATTATAATAACTTTCTACCACATATTGCATTTTATGTACCATTATGTAACATGTAGGTGCAATTATGGTTATAATCATTATTTTCATGTTTGTGTGTCCAATTTTTTTCAAATTGATACTGCTACCTCAGCTTAATTCCGCTGCCACCAACACCACCACCACCACCACCATCATCATCACCATCACCATCACCATCACCACCACCACCACCACCACCACCACCACCACCATTACCACCACCACCACCATCATTATCACCACCACCACCACCACCATTACCACCACCACCATTACCATCACCACCATCAACACCACCACCACCATCATCATCATCACCACCACCACCACCACCACCACCACCATTACCACCACCACCATTACCATCACCACCATCATCATCACCACCACCACCATCATCATCACCATCACCACCACCACCACCACCATTACCACCACCACCATTACCATCACCACCATCATCATCACCATCACCACCACCACCACCAACACCAACACCACCACCACCACCACCACCACCACCACCACCACCACCACCACCACCATCATCATCACCATCACCATCATCACCACTGTTGACACTCCCACAACTACTTAATATGTTGACCATAATCACAACTACCACAACCACCACTACAACCACCACCACCATCACTTCCACCACAACTCATACCTGCCAACCCTTCCAAATTATCCGGAATATTCACATTTTCTGGATTTTTAGGACATTCTGAAAGACCTATTTTTTATTTATTTTTTTCTTCTAAAAAGCCTAATTTAGCTTGATTAATCATGTGCCGCGATTTGAGAATTTGCGTATGGCCTGCGTTGAATGGTTGCACGATCGGGCAGCGAATTTGCTTTTCGCTTTAAAAAAACACAGATTTATAAATCACGTATTCCCAGTTACACTGCTGCTGCATATTAAAGACTGTGCGAGCCCTGCTAGAAATTCCTATTTCTTATTTTCAAATGTTGGCAGGTATGACAACCACTACTACAACCACTACCATTGCCACTCCCAACCCCACCACCACAACTACCACTAATTCTAATTCTACTACTAACCTTAAGTACTACGACCTCCTCTCCTTATTTTGTTTAGAGGGGATCAAGTATACATGAGAAAGGAGTCAAGGAGAGAATAATGAGACGTTGACCTTTTGGGTTTATCCTTCAGCTACAGTACTTGTATAGTTCAAGTGCTACCATCTCTTTTCTTCAAGCATGTTTTTCTGTTTGTGATTTTTGATGTTGTGACTACATGTAGGTCGTTGTTGTTGGTTGTATTTATGGGGTTCAGTCAAATTTGACTATTTACGCCTATAAGTCAAGTTCTTTAAGTCGTGTCAAGGTAGTCGAGTTGTAATATAATTCCTGGCTTGGAAACTCTTTGCGCCCGTGCTTTGCTGGTCCACTGCCGTGACTAGGTCATGGTAAAAGCTTTCCTTTATAGGCAAAAAAGGCAATGTGTACGTGTATTTACAGTTTATAAAATATGATATGTGATGTTAGACTGCTTCAAACCATACAAGTGAACTGATCACGAGAGCACTACCATAGCTTGAAGTGATGGGACCTTGGAGCTTAGCTATTAAGTGCACAAAGCAAAACAAAACAAAAGACTATCACATGATGATTGGGCCAGGCACCATCCCTTTGGAAGAGCTCCACCCTACCTTGTTATAGCTAGGGCTTCCTGATTGGAATGATTGAGTCTGTCTGTATGCATGAGCTTTATCCTTAATAATAATAATATTTAATTTGTATATAGCGCTTAATACAAATGTCTCTAAGCGCTTTACAAATATACTATTACCCTGGTCATTGGATTCAGTGCTTGCCCGCACACACTGTGTGCACAATCTCCACTCCCTGGGGAGCATTCCAGCCGGGCGTTACTTGACGCTCACAAGCTGTTTGACCCACAATGACGGCCGCATCCTACCGGGTAACATTTGGGGGTACTAGCAGAGTCAGACTAAGATTGTTGAGCCCTTTAGAGGAGGGGTGTATTGTCTCGCTGGTTCAATTTGAAGTCCCTCTTAATTTATATATTTACCTGAAAATAATATAAGAGTGTGCTTTGCATCTGCCATGGATGTAGGTTAAAGTAGATATTCATTGATTTTAAAAACTAATTTTATTTTCATTATTGCAAAGTTGAAACTTTGATTTATCAAAATTCAATGCTTGGAAACATTTGAAGTAATGATTAATATAAATTACAAAACGCTTAAATACAGGCCGGCATAGCACCTGAAGAGCTCTCTGAACGCTGCTGAGATGTGTGAAATCACAGTATGGACACGATTTGCACAAGCAGACGATGTCCCATGACATCTCACACATTTTCAGTGCCTGAATTGAATTGAATTGAATTGATATCTTTATTTATACACGGTTAAAAAAGCCCAAACAGTTACAAGACTGATTTCCATTGGGGCCATGTGACACAATGTAAATACATTGAATTAACATAAAAATGATAATGGTACATCAATGACATATTTAAAACAAATAATAAATAATCAAGATAAATATCTAAAAATATAACGATAGAATAGTACTGCCGAAAAAGTATATGTATATGAATAACAATAATCATGAGTGTCCAAACAAGAGTACTGTAAATATACCTTAAATTAAAATAGGTAATACAAATTGTTACTAGTGCATATAAACTGCCAGAAATGATATATTAAAAAAATAAAATCAAATGTGGCTGGTCAAGATAATGCATTATTACCATTAGGGATATGATTACAATTTTATTTTATTCAAGTCAGTAAAAGAACACTTAAAAGTGAATTAGAATAACAAGCACAGCAGATAAACTATATTATTTAATCATTTTCGGATAAAATTAAATGAAACTATATTACATCATATAGAAATTTAAAAATACCCGAGCAGATGCATACACAACAATATAAATTCAAACAACACAAAAATGGATACATCAAAAGTAAAAAGGAAACATTCGAAAGTTCATAGACATATTTGAGCATAGTATATTGTATATTATTATAAATTGGTCATTCTTTTAAGACCTGTTGTAAAACTGTACTTGGTTTGTGCAGCTTGCACTTCATGTGGTAGTGAGTTCCATACGCAAGCGCCTCTATACACAAATGTGCGTTTGGTACTATCAGTTTTAGGCTGGATTGTCTTAATACATAGATTGCCACTTCTTGTATTATGTGGTCTTTCTCTGAACGAAAATTTATCAATTAATAATAATAATAATAATAAAGTAATTTTTATATAGCGCATAATAATAAATTCTCTATGCGCTTTACAACAATCAATTATACAATAAATTACATGATTAATCTAAAGATTTAACTATACATGGATTAACATAAATACATATCGTATACTTTGATGACAAAATAAGATATAATATAAATGATATAAACTTATGAACACAATTATAATAGTTAAATAATTACGATCTTTTATTGTAAGGAAATAACATTATTTGACATAAACTAGCATATATATAATTACAGACTATTGGGTGAACATAAATGTCTTCAGAAGTGATTTGAATGAGTCGACTGTCGGGGAGTTACGAATATTGAGGGGGAGGTTGTTCCATAGGGTTGGTCCATAGTAGCTGAGGGATCTTTCGCCGTAGAATTGAGTATGGGTGCGAGGGACTTGTAGGAGATTTTGTTGCTGAGATCGGAGAGTGCGGGCAGGAACATAAGGATGGATTATCTCACATAGATATGAAGGGGCTTTGCCGTTGAGTATTTTGTATGTGAGAAGTAGAACTTTGAAGTCTATTCGTTTTTTTACAGGTAACCAGTGGAGACGAAGGAGGATGGGTGATATGTGGTCTGACCGTCGGGATTGCTCGATCATTCTGGCTACGGTGTTCTGAATGCGTTGTAGTTTGTTGATTTCTGAGTCCGGGAGGCGACTGAGTAGAGAGTTGCATGAGTCCAGTCGTGAAATGACGAATGCATGGACGAGTTTCTTCGTTGTTTTCGTGTCAAGGTACATCCGGATCTGTCCGATTTTGCGGATGGCAGCCATGGAAGATCTGCAGATGTTCTTAACTTGAGTTTTCATCGTAAGTTGGTGGTCAATGCTAACTCCCAAATTCCTTGCCTCTGCTGATGCCGCTATGTTGGTGTCGCCTACCATCAGGGTAACGCTGGGATTGGGCCGATTAAGGAATCTTGATGAGAAATGAGTAACCTCTGTTTTCTTATCGTTTATGGCAAGTTGATTTCGAACAGCCCAACTTCTAATGTCCTTAATGCACGCGTTCAGTTTTTCGGTGAATGCATTACGTTCTGAAGGATGAAATATGGCATAAATCTGGGTGTCGTCTGCGTAGATCATGCTACTGAGCTTGTGAGCTGAAATGATGTCGTTGATCGGTGCGGTGTATAGGGTGAACGTAAGTGGCCCCATGATAGAACCCTGAGCAACCCCGCAAGTATCCTCGACAGTTCGTGAGGTATTGGTCCCAACTTTGACGACGTGACTCCGTTGTGAAAAGTACGATCTGAACCAGCTCAGGACAGTACCTGCGAGTCCATAGCGACGGAACAATAGATCTAGGAGAAGAGGGTGATCGATCGTGTCAAAAGCGGCTGTGAAGTCTAATTGGACGAGTATGAAATAAGAAGGGGCTTTTTTATTAAGTATATTGAAAGTCATTAAAGCAATATTTTCCTTCCTTTTCTGATCAAGCGTATCCCATCCCGTCTAAAAACATACGGGGATAGAGCCTTCTCTTCATCTGCTCCGCATCTTTGGAACTCTCTACCTGTCCAACTTCGAAATTGTAACAACATTGATACCTTTAAATCTGAACTCAAAACCTATCTTTTCCGGCAACATTGCGAATAATATGTGACATATTGAGGGAGCCAGGCGCCTTTGAATGCTTTTGCAGATAAATGGCGCTATACAAATGCTGTTCATCATCATCATCATCATCCAAGTTTATTAAGGTTGTAGCTTCCCGATGAATCCCAAGGGGTATCATTTATTATTCGAGCTGCCCGATTTTGAAGTTTCTGGAGATCATTTTGAAGGCACTTTCCACAGTTTCCCCATATTACATCACAATAAGAGAGGTGGGATAAAATCAATGCATTATATACTAATTTCAATGTATCTTTACCAACAATATTACATATTGATTTTAACATATACAATCCACTACTACATTTCTTTTGTACACATTTAATATGGTCTGTCCATGATAAAGTTTCATCCACAATCACTCCCAAATGCTTGCATGTAGTAACTCTTTTCAGAGGGGTTCCATCTATATTAATATTCAAATTTGTATTACGTGCTAGTTTAACCCTATTTAGCCCGGGCTATTTTGAAACTGCATAGCCCGGGGGGGGGGGGGCTTCTCAGGCCCCCCCCCCCCCCTATGATCTCGGCCGTGAAACGCCCGATCGCCGCAAAAATTTGCATACATGTCAAGTGAAGTGTATAGAATACTATGGTAATTTCAATTTTTTTGAAAAATTCAATCATTTGCATATTTATGGTAATTTATGCAAATAAGGTCATTAAATTCACATTTTTGCCCATAAATCAGACATTATTCATATTTAAGCATTCTTTCTCACTACATATATTTGTTAGACCATTTGGAATAATAATACAACACAAAAATTTGAAAAACCAGGGTTATTCCTTATGTTATCTATTGTTTTGATAATTTCTTATGTATTTCTTTGTTTTTTTAACTTATGTATTTTATTGTTTTTGTTGTTTTATTTCATTTCCAACTATAATTCAACTATTTTGACCGCAAAATAAACACCTAAAATCTAAACAAGACCAAATAACCAATGTTTTACCTCTTTATTTGAAAAATGAGATTTCCATATGTTTTGTACACAAATCACAAAAATGAGCGATTTTCGGGCTGACATGCGAAGACAAAAGGACACGTGACTTTGTAATGGTAGGTCCGATTTTCGAAAAATTTCTTTCAAAAGTTGCGCAAGACTCGAAAGAAAAAAGTCACAAAATTTCAGTGCAAGATTTTCTTGCGTTAAAAAATTATCGCGAAAAATGTCGAGGGGGGGGCTTCTCAAGCCCCCCCCCCCGGGCTAAATAGGATTAAGACGATTTTTTGTTCCTAGTACAATGTATTCTGTTTTATTTATACCCCATTCACAGTGGCCTCAAACACCGCGACAGCAGCGGGACTGTCCCGCTGCTGTCGCGGTGTTGTCTTCAGTGTGAAGGCTCGGACCCGTTATAAACTATCGCGGGATAACACCGCCTCGCGATAACGCCGCGACAAACTATCGCTAGGTTCGCCTAGCTACAGCAGCGGGACAGTCCCGCTGCTGTCGCGGTGTTTACTCAGTGTGAAGGCTCTCCGCTATAACACCGCGACAAACACGTGTGATTTGTTTACTTACCTATCACTGACCTCTTTTCTCCAGCAATGGGGAACATAAAGTGAAATAGAAATAAAGTAACCAGTGGATTCAAATTGATTTTATTATTATGTAGATATTATAATTATCCAAATAAAAATATTTCACACTTCAAAAAATTAAAATATTCTGACTGGAAGCAATAAAAATGCTAGTTTTTTAAAGAGTAATATGATCGAGGATACAAAAAGCAACTTGACATGTTTACGCGCTGAAGTATTTCCGGTCATATCGGGGTCACTCGCGGGTCATGAGCCATGCATACACGTGTTTGTTACGGAGGTAATAAAAATCACCGGCTGCAGCGTGAATGGGTACATGATATTTATCCCGCTGCTGCAGCGGGATAACTTTTCTACTGTGAATGCATTTGTAGCGGTGTTATGGCGGTGTCGCCGCTCCGCTACAACGCCGCTACAAATTTCAAAACCACTTTGAATGGGGTATTATATTTAAACTTAACTTATTGACCTCAAGCCATTTTTTCACATTTACTAAATCTTTGTTTACTTTGTTTTCCAGTTCAGAAAAGTCATTACTAGCATAATATAAAATAGTGTCATCAGCATACATATTTATTTTACAATTTTTTAGTACTAAGGGTAAATCGTTGATGTGCATAATAAAGAGAAGAGGTCCAAGGATGGACCCTTGTGGAATTCCAGATTGAATAGGTAAAAACTCAGATGATATACCATGGACTGTGGTTTTTTGGTATCTCTCATACAGATAACTTGTAAACCAATTAAGTGTGTGTTGTCCAATACCATAATATTTTAATTTTTCAATTGGTAAATCAAAATCAACTGTGTCAAAGGCTTTCTTCAAATCTATCATAACAGAGCACACCACTTTGCCTTGTTCGAAGCTTTTCAGCCATTCATCTGTGTCACCTGTATTTTCATCTTCTCTTGAGTTCTTTCTATTAATTCACTACCATCAGGCTAAATGCATAATCTATTGCCTCACTCTAAACCCCGCGCATGGTTTTATTTTGATAACAAATGCAGCAATACAAAAATAAAGGAATCTGTCACTTGTAAACAAAATAAGATGCCATTGTATATTCAGCTGTACACAACGGGGTATGTTCGGCGTTTCAAGAGGGAACAAATGCCGTCCTTAATATCATTCTGGGGCTTTTCAATTTGAAAGTCTGGTTTCTTTGATTGTTAATTAACCCCTATCCTGTGTATTTACAAGCAAAAGATTTTAGTTATCAGAATCAGGTCATATTCCCTTTTGAATGGTTTGACATGCCATTACATTTATATACACTAAACTCATTATAATTTGACAAATAATAACTTTGCAATTATGTTCATTCTTTATGGGATGTCGTCTGCTTGGGCAGTATTGGTCCATATAGTGACGTCATTAAAACATCACTATTTTTCCGGCGAATCTCTCATATATCCCAGCTGCTATGGAGGTGGTTGTATTTGTAATTTTTATAAATCACCCGATTTGTAGTTGACCTAAAACTTGTATGATGGCCATTTGTTAGCTTACCAGTTTCGAGTGATACATTAGTTGACATATTTGTGATTTTCTTTGAATTTCACCTTTAAAGATTATATAAAAACAAAACAGCAAAACAAAAAAACAAAATCAAAACAAAAACTCTGAAGCACTGTGATTGGTTACTCGTAATGGTACAAGTGCGGTATACTGTGAGAGCAGTATGGTTATTCATATTAAAGTTACAAAATGTTGGCATATAACATATTCTCGACTGTAAGCAGCCAACGCGGTTACCTAAAATGGGTTGTTGTTGTTTTCAACAATAGCCAGTATATTAAAAAGGTCAATCAGATTTCATGGTCATAAACATAAAACATGTGATGACTACCAGTACATAATTAATATTACTGTGTTCATGGGTTCTTTATCTTTCTGAACTTATTTGTATTTTTATGGAATATGAGACCACCACAATGTCTGCATTGTTTATACAGGGACTTCCTCCTGGCAATCATCTTTTGTATGCCTTTAGTGGCAAGTAAATTTAATGAACATTCAGGCTGTTGTTTACGCATGATTTGTTTTCTAACTTCCTTTTTATTACCTGGTAGTGTTCATTTTCCTCATAGTTTGTCTATGTATATACTATACAAATCAACAAGAATGATTAAGAGAATGACGTTTTTTCCTAGAAATTTTGTGTTGTAATTCAACTTGTGAATTTCTGGATATTTTTTCTACGTGTATAGACACTCTCTTGCTACCAATGGGACCATGTATTACATTATTTAAAACAAAGATATTCCTTGTTAGATATGTCCGCAAAGGTGTATGTTGAGAATAGCCCGAGATAATGGGGTAACCTCGCTAGTCATAAGGACCGCTGTTCATAACGTGTAACTTCCTATACGTGAAGGACCGCTATTCATTGAACGCAAAGGGGATCACTATTCATAAAGACATAAGGACCGCTTTTCATAATGTGAGATGAGGGTCGCTATTCATAATTCACATGGATTCTGTACCTCTTATAGACTGCTTTATAAATGAAGAAAGTATTATTTTTTATTTGTGTTTGTATATCTGTTCATATTTTGTTTAGATGGTTCATGGGAAGGAGACCGGAGTATGTTGATACGAATGTGGTTGCAAGAGGAGAAGGCCGAGAAGGTAAGATTACATCATACCTCATACACAGAGCATACCTTATACACAGAGCATACCTTATACACAGATAATACCTCATACACAGAGCATACCTCATACACAGAGCATACCTTATACACAGATCATACCTCATACACAGAGCATACCTTATACACAGATCATACCTCATACACAGATCTATCTTGGATTAAAGGTATAGACCAGTTTTGGAAACCCCCCCCCCCCCCCCCCCTGAAGAGGTTAAAATGGCAATATAAGCTTCAACCTGAATTCGCAAAAAAGCTGAAATATATGCCCAAATGTTCAATGTTGAAGTGCATTCGTGATATCTATCCAAGCCGGAATGGTGTGATAATTTACCAAATATAACAATTAGTAGGCGGTTTCTCTGCAGAATTTGAATGATCATGTATTAGTCAAAACATATTCTTTCACATGATTGGTAATAGGAGCTTCCATTTCATTTTTTGAGAGGGGGGGCGTTTCCAAAACTGGTCTATACTCAGAGTGTGAGTGAATAGGAATCGCTGGGTCTGTACCAGTTTATATGTGATGGTGAGGCAACCTGACAGGAAGGAAGGCACCATCATAATATACCAAAACATTTCAAAGTTCTGAGAAATCTGATAGCACGCATCGGATTATACTGTAGGAGTATGTTATTTTATGGTGGTGACCCCTTGATTCTTGAATCTGCAGGTTACCTCTAAAGTGTCAATATCTTTATCAAATTTAAATTTGGCCTTTAGTCATTAACCTACATGTATTGGATTCTGCTCTAGATGTAAAATTGTTATTGTTTTTGTAGATTCTTTCTGTGCTATTTCTTTGTACCATACTACCAGTAGATCTATCAAATATCTTTTTTTTTAAAGGGAGAGGTTACTGGGTAGACCATTAGAAGTTCACTTGCACAATTTAGTCAGTTATACAGTTAGAAGTACATGTAGATCACAAAGGTTAAATTTCTTCCCTTTGATGTAGTAAGATAAACCTTGCATTTTGTTGTTAAACATGCAAGTTTAAGTGATTGGCAAGTGGCAATAAAAAGAGGTAGACGCGTGCAACAACAGTCACATACCTACAATGCACTCATATTACTCTGACTTATAATCTGTTTGTTATATGTATAGAAATGTGAATAGTCATGTTACACTTATTTTGCCCCTGGATGATATGCAGCATAATGTTGAAGCATTAACACCCAATCAAGATCTCTTGTTGATCATTATATTATAGCATGTACAGTTCTTTCATTCTATATATATAAACATTATCATGAGAGTATGATCAAACATTGGTCTGCATATTAAATCTATATTTGATAAGTTTTCAATTACCATAAACTTGGCACAATTTAAATCTGTCCAAAATTGTTACATGAAATTCTTGTTTCTTTGCTTTCAGTCCATTAATGGGCACAAATAGGATTCCTCTTTGTTTGTCCATGAGGATGTTTGTGTATATGAAATTTATTCCAATCCTCTTATTTGTTTCATAAACCTGTGGAGGTTTTTATATCCTTTTTCTATGTCACAATATATTGTGGTCTCATATGCGTGCTTTACTTAAATGTAAAATATTGCATGTTCTGTATTAGGGAAAAAAATTAGAAAACAATTATATCTCTTACTCTTCCTCCCTCTCTCTCTCTCTCTCTCTCTCTCTCTCTCTCTCTCTCTCACCCCCGACCTTTCACCCCCCCCCCTCTCTCTCACTCTCCCCTCTCTCTCACCACCCCTCTCTCTATATCTCACTATCACTTTTTCTCTATATCTCTCTCTCACTCTCACTCTCACCCTCTCCCCCTCTCTCCCCTCGCTCCCCCTCTCTATATATCTTACTCTCCCTCTCTCTCTATATATCTCACTCTCCCTCTCTCTCTCTCTCTCCCCCTCTCGCTCTCTCACTCTCTCTCTCACTCTGGCCACAGTAACCCGAGTCCGCTCCCAGGGTAGCATCAAGTGTCAGTTCAACATCATCTCAAGAGACATGAAGAAGCTTGGTTACGATGCCACGCCCAACTCCATGACCACACCCAATGGAGTATCCAGTCTACCAAGCAGTTCCGCACCTGGGGCAGGGGCAGCAGCAGAACCCTCATCTAATAGGGACGGTGACCATTCATGACACGCCCAACACCATGACCACACCCAATGGAGTATCCAGTCTACCAAGCAGTTCAGCACCTGGGGCAGGGGCATCAGCAGAACCCTCATTTAATAGGGATGGTGACCATTCATGACAGGGTCAACGTTAGGATCTTAAAACAGGCAGTGATTGTTTGTGGAGGCAAAGTGAAGACTTGGGTCAAGACATTGTAACTTTCTTGATCTTCCTCTTCAATGGGGTTTGATGTTGAGTGAATTCTAACTTACTTGGCGTTAGCCCAAGAATGGAGAAATTGGAGTGTCTACTCAATCCAACGAATCATATTTACCAAGAGGAAACAAAAGAGTAACCCTAGATAATGGGTATTAAAGTTTCATTTCTCATATTTGGTAATAGTTTTATCATTTCTATTCAGAAACTTCTTCTTCCTTTTTCTTCCCTTTTTGTTGTTGAGCAAAGCTCCAGGAAATGATAGGAAAACCCTGGATATGCTGTGTCAAGCCACTAGATGTTCTTGAAATATAGATTTATAAATGGGCCAGTTTATAGCAAAATACTGTACCACAGCCAGCCTATTTTATAATATGGGTATTAAGTGAAATGAAAAGTTTTCTCTTGCCTGATACCAGGCAGTAGTTCCTATTTCATCCTTCTAAAATACCCCTCTGATACACTCCTTTGATAATAGCTCACCTGTATCCAAAGTTTCTTTCAGTAATATAATTTCAAATTATTTTGAATTCATAATATAATAATAATGTCTCTCTTTCTCTCTTTCCTTCCTTCTGCCGACAATGTTAGAATCCAAACCACCTACCTGAAATACTATCCCCTCGTTGCTTGACTATTCAAGGAAATAGAGCTAGACCATGCCTGGTATGAATCAGTACGTGGTATTGTTTGTTAATACCTGTTAGGACACCTGAGCTCATTACTACATTGTTGTTCCTTCTCAGATATCAGCTAATTCTCAGATATTTCACAGAGATGCAGGAGGATTTGCGCTATTTGATACAGAGATGGATATCAGTTGTTGTAAATAGTCACGTTTAGATCACATCTACGTGACAATTTCTCAATTTTATATATACACAAAATTTGCAGGAAAAGAAATTGAATAGGAGGCAAAGCTGACATTTTGTGCTATCAAATTAGCTCCTAACAAACAATGAGCAGCAGAAAATAATGCAAAACCAGGTTACTATTTTCATTGAAATAAACCATTTGATGAAATATCAATTTTTAAAAAAAGAATGTGCAAAAGTTTTTTATCATTTTTTTTCATAAAGTAAAAGTGTCATACAAATGTAAGTGTCTTTGTTTTAGTTCTAGCATGTGTACATTGGATGTGTTGGGAGGTAGATTTATCACATAAATCATCATCACAAATTTCCTTTTTTTTTCTTTACTGTGGATACAAACAATTGGGCCAGCTTTGTTATTTACGTGATAGGATTTGTGCACACTTCCAAATATTCATATATGTACAATTATAGCAGTCATGAAGGACTTATTCCATATATTTTCATCTCATATGTTGACGATTGGTTGATGAGTTGAGCATGGTTCATGTTAGGCCACATGCAACATGTATGCAAAGAAGTGTAGTGATCTAGAGGATACGTCTCTGGACTTTGAACCACAAGGTACAGAGTTTGAATCCCTTCCACAGCACTAATGTCCTTTGGCAAGACATTAATCCACATTTACCACACTGTACTCAAGTGTAGTAAGTCTGAACCTGGCATGATTTATTCCTTGAATGCACTGAGAGCTACAGTTGCCAGAGCTAAATCTTGGTTGATATTATCCAAAGTCTTTTGGAAGCGTATAGCGCTATATACAAGGACTAAATAGTCTTAAATTCTTTCATGCTGACAATGTTGATTCTCATACATCTTCTTTAAGAGTAATTTGTAGTTAGTAGCAATAAACTATCTTGAGGCAATTAGAGAAAGAGAGGCCCATTTACACCATATTGAAAAATCATTGATTTTTGGGACTACCATTTACTCTCCTGGAAAAAACCATAAAGAAAACATAGAAGGTTGATCATACCAACTTTTTGGGAGTAGTGCGCATGTGCAGCTCGTCAGTGCCCTGGACCTGTTATCACTAAAGTGAGGAGGGCCATGTGAGCAAAGTGTTTAAAAAGGGATTTTTGCCAGGGGAGGGGGGGGGGGATATTGGGCCCCCCGTGTATCCGCGTCTGAGTGGGTTCTTGTATAGCGCTCATGTCTATCAGCCATGACACTCCTGGCACTCCACAATTATTACCCTGGCTTTAGCATGGCTGCCATTATGGCGCTCTTACTCTAGCATTAATTCCTGCCATATGCACCCTTAATAAGGACACTTTGAAGTGGATTACATAACGCTAAGAAGTGGATTACATAACATTGAATTTTGAGATGTATAACAATAGGTCAAGAGGTTTACTGTTCTTTTATCTTTACCTAGATCATTTATACTAATTGAATATATACAATAAGTATACCAAAATTGTTATATACATATTTACGATCTATTGCTCTTTTATTAATACACTTAGGTTGTTTACAAGATAGCTTAAAAAATGGATAATGTACATTACATGTATGAATACACGATAACCATGTCAACCAAATTTAATAATTTTGCAAATAGGAAAAATTGGTTTGCTTCCCACGAAACATGGAGAATTTGTCTACATCAAAAACCCACTACTTGTAATGGCCAAAATTAAACTGATTGAATCTTTGTGCAGCACAAAATGTACGACCATTCGGTACAAGGGTCTGAAAATCGGACTAATACTTAGGTGATTGCAATCACTTATGTAGATTCGACAACTAATGGTAGTTGTTTTTCCACAAAAAGCCATTTTCAAACTCTTTCGTTATGAAGGAAGTTCTAAATAAGTATTGTCTTTCAAAAGCTGTTGGAATTTAACCTTTTCATTTTTTGACCTGCAAATGGGACATAGTACCTTTAACTGATGAAATGTAAATTCAAATATTGGCACCTGTTGCGTCTTTCTTGAATGAGTGTGCCTACACATGTGTGCAGTAAGCCCATGAAGCAGTAAGGATTGTACACATCCCTGGTGATGTGATTGTTGGTCTACATGCAAATGGTCTAGTATTCATTGACTAAGTAAATAAGGAATTCTGTGTCTCTAATTTAGTGCTGGAATTGCAACGTGATTTGTGTGTTTGCTTGTTTTACCTGACTGCTAAGGAAGCATGTACATGCTTGTAAATAAGCAACCAGGGGACCGACGGCTTGTATCCCTCTCCAAGGGACTTGGTATGAAAATTAATGCCTTATCAAAGGACACTATCGTATTGACTTGGTTTCGAACCCGGGACCTCCCGGTTACGAGACCACTGAGTCATCATGCCTCCTTTAGAGATCATGAGGAAAATTGACATTGTTCTCTTATATTCTTGGACAGTTTTCAGTCAATTATGAACTATATAATGTTTGTAGATATGCGCTGATTTATTTGTAAATAATTAAAAAATCACCTTGATTATTGGTTTATAATGTGTAAATATAATAAACATTTGTACTGTTGATAAACAATCATTGTGTGTTCTCTTTATTTCAATTTAATGCAGTTGAGCTGTTGGTGATTTCTTGATCAAGACATAATGTTTGATATAACTAGCTGATTAAGTGAGTGAATGGGTTAGTGATGAATGGATTGGTGGGTGGGTGGATGGAGTGATAGATGGATGGATGGATGGATGGGTGGAGTGATAGATAGATGGATGGATGGATGGAGTGATAGATAGATGGATGGATGGGTGGGTGGAGTGATAGATGGATGGATGGATGGATAGATAGATTGATTGGTGGGTGGATGGAGTGATAGATTGATGGATGGATAGATGGATGGATGGATGGATGGATGAAGTGATAGCTAGATGGATGGATGGACTGATTGATTTGATGGATGGATGGATGGACTGATTGATTTGATGGATGGATGGATGGACTGATTGATTTGATGGATGGATGGATGGACTGATTGATTTGATGGATGGATGGATGGACTGATTGATTTGATGGATGGATGGATGGACTGATTGATTTGATGGATGGATGGATGGACTGATTGATTTGATGGATTGATGGATAGATGGATGGATGGAGTGATAGATAGGTTGATGGATGGACGGATGGATGGATGGATGGATGGTTGGATGGATGGATGGATGGTTGGATGGATGGATGGATGGTTGGATGGATGGATGGATGGATGGAGTGATGGATGGATGGAGTGATAGATGGATGGATGGAGTGGTAGATGGATTGGTGGATGGACTGATGGATGGATGGATGGAGTGGTAGATGGATGGAGTGATAGATGGATTGGTGGATGGACTGATAGATGGACGGATGGATGGATGGATGGAGTGGTAGATGGATGGAGTGATATATGGATTGGTGGATGGACTGATGGATGGAGTGATAGATAAATGGATGAATGGAAGGATGGATGGATGGAGTGATAGATGGATGGATGGATGGATGGATGGAGTGGTAGATAGATGGACTGATGGGTGGATGGACTGATGGATGGATGGATGGATGGATGGATGGAGTGATATATAGATGGATGGATAGGTGGAGTGATAGATGGATGGATGGAGTGATAGATAGATGGATTGGTGGATGGACTGATGGATGGATAGATAGATGGATGGACTGATGGATGGATGGATGGACTGATAGATAGATAGATGGATGGATGGAGTGATAGAGAGATGGATGGATGGATGGACTGATGGATGGATGGACTGATATATAGATAGATGGATGGATGGAGTAATAGATGGATGGATGGATGGACTGATGGATGGATGGATGGATGGATGGATGGATGGATGGATGGATGGATGGATGGATGGGTGGATGGATGGATGAAAAAAGTTTGGGTTTTTTTTTTTTTTTTTTTTTTGGGGGGGGGGGGGGGCAAACATGCGAAGGGGGCTCATCTTCCAGGGGCAGTGGCGTAATGAGCAAAAACGTTTGGAAGCAGTTTGGGATTGGGGGCGGGGGAACATGCCAGGGGGCTCACCTTCCAGGGGCAGTGGCGTAATGAGCAAAAAAGTTTGGAAGGGGGGAGAGGAGAAGAAAAATCTGCATCACCACCACTCTTACATGTTACATGCAGGCCCCGCGGAACGTTTTTCAAAGTGGAGTATTAACGATCAGGTTGAGCGTAAATTGGCAGTGGGGTCCAGGGCCTGAGCCCCCGGAAGCTCAGGGTTTTTAAGGTATTAAATTACGGTCAGATAAGCATATTTAGATAGTCTACGTTATTTGTGACACTGGCAGGTCACTAATTGACGGTGTGTCCAGGGGGCAGAGCCCCTTGAAGCTCACGGGTTTTAGGTATTAAATTACGGTCAGATGAGCATCCAGGGGCCCCCCTTAGAGCCCTTGGTGGGGTCCAGGGGACAGAGCCCCCGTAAGCTCAGGGTTTTTAGGTATTGAATTACGGTCAGATAAGCATATTTAGATAGCCTACGTTATTCGTGACACTGGCAGGTCACTTATTGGCGGGGGGTCCAGGGGGCAGAGCCCCCGGAAGCTCATGGGTTTTTAGGTGTTAAATTACGGTTAGATAAGCATCCAGGGGCCCCCTTAGAGCCCTTGGTGGGGTCCAGGGGGCAGAGCCCCAGGGAGCTCAGTGGTTCTGGGTATTTAATTACGGTCAGATAAGCATCTAGGGACCCGCCTTGGGGCCCTTGGTGTGGTCCAGGGGGCGGAGCCCCCGTAAGCTCAGAGGTTTTAGGCATTTAATTACGGTCAGATGAGCATATTTTTAAACCTCATTTGTGACATTGGCAGGTCACTTATTTTGTTTCTCTCTCTCTTTCTTTCTTTTTCTCTGTAACATACTTTTTCAAAAAGTGAGGGGGGGGGGGAATGAGCCCCCGAGCCCAGCCGTTCTGCAGGCCCTGACATGAAAGCTTCTAAATAAACATATTTTTCGCCCGACCTTAAATTTGGGAATTTCTAGTTTTCAAACAATTCTAAACGCATAAAAAAGTATGACTTACAAAAAAAGTGAGGAAAAAGTGAGTGTTTGGAAGATTGATTGATCCATTAATGAAGTCTTGATTACTTGCTTTAGGATAGAGAAACCGATCGATAACAATGTGATGAAATAATTGTGCAATAGGAAGGAATTATTATATTCTGCAATATTTATTCAATTACACGAACACATTTACAATACAATGGTTGCACTCCCATGTTCTTAAACATGGTCATATTTATAACACGTCCATGAGTAAGACATAACTAACTACGTCTGAAAAATGAACAGGGCAACTTTTTTTGCTTTTTCCTTCTGCTTTGATTTTCGCTCAGATCTGTCCATATTGACCTAATGGGGGTACTGCTTTGATTTTCGCCCAGATCTGTCCATATTGACCTAATGGGGGAACTCAGTGCTTTAATTCTCGCCCAGGTCTGCCCATATTGACCTGATGGGGTTACGGTTATTAAATTTAATAATTTTTAATTTACTGATAAACCAACGGAAGTTGTATTATCTTAACTTCTTCCATTTGTTTGTAGACCGACTTGAATAATTGTTCAAGTTCCGATTGTTGGTTTGTTATCAATAAGCCTACTAGCTCAATGGATTTGTACTTAATTAACACCTTATTGGTTTATAAATTCTTGATTATCTACTGTCTTCGTTCCTCACTTTTGAACAATGACACCCGAAAACATTAATCAGTGTTAATTAACACACGTATTAGGACTTAATGACACTGGACAAGTACAAGAAAACTTTATAATCAAAATAATAATGATATCAATTTATATAGCGCAGCTACTGTGATGATAACAAAACTCCTAACCGTGCTTATTTACAGACTAACAATAACAAAAATACTATTCCAAATTAAGCTCCTTAACAAGTGCGTCTTCAACGAATCTTTAAAGACAGCAACAGATGAGGCTTTTTTAATGTCTGTATTTTAGTGGTAGGTTATTCCAAAGCTTTGGAGCGGCGCAAATGAAAGCGCAATTTCCAAGAGTTACTTTTGTTTTTGTGTGAGGTAGCTTTCGAAGCAGTTTGTAATGTGTACTTCGTATTGTTATGTGCATATCAGGGGCGTAAATCCCGGGGGGATGGGGGGCTGCATCCCCCCTGGCTTGAAGTAGGGGGGAGATGGCCTGTACAAACATCCCCCCCCCCTGATATCATCCCCCCTGAAAAAAAATGCTTATTCAGCGGTCGGCTGAGTCGTTGCGATTTTTTGGAGACCAAAAATAAAAAAATAAAAATGTCCTCTTACCCCCCCCCCCCCGCTTATTCAGCGGTCGGCTGAGTCGTTGCGAAATTTTCGGCCTGATTTATAAATGTTAAACCCCCCCCCCCCCCTTGAAAAAGCTGATCATCCCCCCCACTCCTCGGTACGGATTTACGCCCCTGGTGCATATGGATGTGATTTAAAAGAAAATATTTCAGAAAAATAATTTGGGGTTTGACCATTCAATTTTGTATCAACGATATTGTTTGTATTTACATGGCAGTCTTTTTCCTCTTGCCATGTCGTGTTGTTTGTGCATTGGTTGCCCCCGAAGTAAGTATCGATATCATATCTAAGTGGGCATTAAGTACCAGCTTGTAACTTGATAATATAGAGGAAGGATTATGAAGTTTTTCTAAGATATTGTTTTTCTTCAGACAGGGACGCCTGATGCTTTTATACAGCAGCTCCTGTTACATTGGTTATATACATCGATTTTAAAGTATCACTACAACTTCTGCATTTTTTGTTTTCAATTTCTTTTTTGTGTGGGCGATCCCTGAAGTTTATATAACACAAATAAAATTCTGGATTATTGATAATACCGAAAGGGTCGTATCTTTAAATGAATAGAAGTAAAAGTAAAACTGTCTTTTAAAGGTAATACAAAGTTTTGGTAAATTTTGAAAATTGGGTGGATAGTGATTCTTTACAATTTCGATATATTTGGATGCCCCTGTGGATGTTGATAAATTTCAAATAGCGCCTACGGCTGTACAATGGTAGCTGCGACCATGGAAATCTCAGAATATGTAGTTGTGATATATAATTTTCAAACGGGAATAGCTAATCGGTCGATTTTAGTCAAGAAACACTGTTTTATAGCTTTATTAATATCATGACCTTGAGAGGGAGCTATACAACATAAATAGTTTATTTTTTACAATTTCATAACTTTAGACTCGATTTCGACCGCGACAACGATCACTTAATATTGTAGGATCGCATATGCTTCCAATATGTTCGTTTGAACCAAATCCATGACCCCATACCAACACTTTGTATTACCTTTAATGTAACGTGAAACGTTATAAAAATAATAATGACCTCACTTAAAAAATATCTATTGATACATCATGACGTTAGAGCTTATATCTTAAAAATAAGGAAAGAAAAGAAAGAGGAGAGAGGTATTACTTATTCACAAAGTCATCGGCTTTAGGGCTGAAAAGGAATTTCTGCTTGTTTGCTAAGGGAGTACTGCATGCATAAGCACACAGTAATAAATATTCTATGAAATTAAGTTTACGTAATTATCTGACATAGTGGATAGAATGGCATAGCTACAGGGATGCCTGAGCCCCTTATCAAATGGCAAAAGTAACCATAATAAATAAAAGAGAGCTAGAGAGAGAGAGAGAGAGAGAGAGGGGGGGGGGGGGAATGCAGGGGAGAATTGGAGAGGGCGGAGCCAACTTATAAGAGTTGGAGCTAGACTCCTTTCACACCCGTACTGGCTGGACCAATGCTAAACTACTGAGCGGCCATTTTATAGGATTTTCCCCCTAATAACACACGATCAATGATATTTGAGAATAGAGAGAAACATGTGCAAAACAACTAGCAGTCTTCAATATAAGCTGTCATGTGAGATAATGTCTCGTTGATGTTACATAATCAACCCCATATCTTTTCGTTCGCTCGCTTTGCTATAGCTAATTAAATCTGTTTAAGTGATAATAGCGAAGCTGGGACAACAATCTTCACTACCCGCATGTTTTGCGGTGCTCTATTTTCTCAGAAAATCGCCTTTTAAGAGCGGTGCCCCCGCACAAGCACAAGCATTGGGCAAAGCTAGTTTTCCATGCCATCGAAACCGGGCTGACCAGATTAAACTTATAAAAAAGCAGAAACACGAAGTTGCAAACCATCCAGAGACTCCTAATAAATTGCGTTACTGACTAATTAATTATATCATTACAAATCTTTATTCTCAGTTTTCTTATGTATAACTGATTTTCTTATAAAACTGAAGATATGGCGTATATATTCAATACTGAATGAACGCCATTAAACTATTACCAACAACAACAAGCATTGGAACCTCTAACTCTATACGACCCTAGAAGGCAGTGCGCACAAAATTGATCAATATATTTTGATTACCTCCCCCCCCCCCCCTCCCCCACCCCTCCCCCCCCCTCCCCCCCCCCCCCTCCCCCCCCCCACACACACCTCTTCCTCGACGCACATGTCTTACGCCGTACGACGTTTTCCAGCGGTATAGAACATAAAACATCGGAAGCAAGACGTAGAATCTTAATCCTTTCCGATTGCCATTTGACCAGCTTGAACGAGGTTATTTCCGCCTATAACTGTTTTTTTTATAAAATGCTTTTTTTTTCTTCAACAGACCACAGCGCTTACAGTTTTATTATTTCTATTATTCATTGGTCTGTTGAACGATTTTAAAATAATAGAACGTAATGCTTGGTCTACGATTTAGAATGCCGTTCGTCTATGGCTGATCGTCAGCAAAACGGAGTTAAGTCTTTTGTCAATTATGTTTGTTGCTACGGCAGGCAGCCAGTGAAAACGAAATCGTTTAATAAAATTATGGAAATGCAAGCATTACTTTAAACAAACAGGACTTTCTTATTCCTAGCTCATTTTTCCTGATTGAGGTGTGATATGAAAGGGCAGAAAATGGACTTTCTAGAAATGTGATTTTCTCTTGGAAATTTAGATATCGCCCGCCAAATGACTTCTTGGTACCCTTTTTTCAAATTGATTTTAATCACTCATGCGTGACATATGCATCATAATTTTATGAGTCGCATCAAATGAAAAATGGGGGATCTAAGCTTTACAAATATGTGTCATTTATTAATTATAATCGTGATTAAAGGTAAAGACAGGTAGTGGTAAAATTGCAGTTCAAGGGTTTTGGGTGTAAAATATCCATTCAATATTGTTTAAATATTGCCTTCAGAGGTTTAGATGGCAATACTTTAACCTAAATTCGCAAAAAAAACAGAAATATATGCCCAAATGTTCAATGTTGTAGTGCATTCGCGACATCTATCCAGGCCGGATCGATATGATAATTTACCAAATACATCAATATTATTAGTAGGCGGTTTCCCGGCAAAATTTGTATCATTACGTATTAGTCAAAACATATTCTTTCACATGATTGGTAATAAGAGCTTCCATTTAATTTTTTTGAGAGGGGAGCGTTTCCTAAACTGGTCTATACCAGATAAGTTATGATAAAACATCGTTAATTCTCGGTTTACACTGTACATCGGTGGGTTTAAATGATATTGGTACCGGTGGGCCGGGACGAGTGATTATGTTAATAGGATCATTATCATCGACGAATAAGACGATGTAGAGGACCAATAATTAATGTTGAATATAATAATTGCGATATTATATCGAGACACGTCACTTTGGTATCCTGTCCATGAGTTGGGGATATTGTTGATACTGATGGAGATAAAAATGTTTAATCCTCTTTTTCTTCCTATTCACTGCTTCCTTCTTCATCAGGATAAGAATTATGTGCACAAAAGAATTCAAAGGAGGAGAAGACATAAAAGGAAGAACGAATATTAAAAGAAACGTACAATATAACTACGATTTTCTAAAAATATTTTCTTTTACATCTTCATTCCTCCTTTAATCTTTCTCATTTTTTTGTTGTTGATTTTTTTTTTATTTGTTCATTTCTTCTTCTTCTTCTCTTCCTTCTTCTTTTCATCTTCTTCTCAGCTTGCTCTGTCCCCCCTCTTTCTGGGTCGATAATATTTTCAGTATCGCATATGCTTGCCACAATGTCCACACCCATCACCACGATGTGGGTTGTGGTCATGACATGTATGAAATACTAGTAGGCATAGGCTACTTCCTGGTTTATCTTACTGGTAGAATCATAAACTTTAGCCACAAAAAAAAATATTGTTTGAAATATTGTGCCATACAATTAAATCATATCATTAAATTGAATACTTTCAGATTGGTCGAAAGTAATGTGATGTCCAAACTCATAGTTTTATATTCAGAAGAAATGTACAACATGATTCGCTCTGGAAACTATTATGTCCAGCAGGTGAAAATTTCGTTTGAGTCAATTTGTATTACATTGTCAGCAGGTTGTATTCAGGAGTATTTGGCAACTTTAAATACTATAAACCGTCAGGCATAAAACTAGATAATGTTCTTAACTTTAAGTGCTGTATCTCTTTATACTTCTTAAGTCATTATGATTATCACATATCCCCTCCCTCTCCTCTCTCTCTCTCTCTCTCTCTCTCTCTTGTGACATGTTCAGTTTGAATCATATCATGCTTTCACTTCCCAATCATCCTATCTGACCTATGATACTTTTCTCGGTGACCGTTGCCACTCCCCGAGACAGGGGCGTACGCAGGGTTTGGGGTTTAAACCCCCCCCTTTGGTATTTTTACGTGTGTAAACCCCCTAAAAAAACTTGAAACCCCCCCCCCCCCTTTCTAACCTAAAAAAAAGGTGACCTTACCCCCCCACCCCCCCCCCCCAACGAAGAAAAATGTCAAATTTTCAAATTTCGAGACCAAAAAAAAAAAGTGTCCGCTTACCCCCCCCCCCCCCCCCACCCCCCCCCCCCCCCCCCCCCCCCCCACTGAGCGACTTTTCGGCCGGCGCGATTTTCAAATTTTCGGGAGCAAAATATTTTGGGCCCGATTTTAACCCCACCCCCCCCCCCCCTTGAAAAAATCCTGCGTACGCCCCTGCCCCTAGATATATCAGAGGGTTTCACTCAGCACTAACCTGCCTTCATGCCCTTATTCAAGGAATATTTCTTTCCCTATCCTCTGATCATTTCCTATTATCCTTCCGCGTAGGGTCATGCAGTGTCGTGTACCAGCTAGTTCCCGTTCCGATATCAATTCTTTCTTTGCGAGTTTTGCTTATGAATTGCATAAAGACTATACTTCATAACAATGTTATTGGTAAGCACGGAAGGGGGTAATAACGTTTCACTGAATACAACCAAATTAAACTATAACAGAGATTTTGTTCTTCTTTCTTTTGTATTTAAATGGGGACACATCCTCATGGGCTAAACACTAGGTACAAACATTATTCAAATATCATAAAACAATCAATAGATACAGTCATGATTGTTACGGATTAAGAATATTTGCTGATGATTATCTACCATACGATAATGTAACAATGGATACTTCAATAAAGTGTTAAATCAATTTACTGAAATCTATAGATACCGGGCCTTCTGTAACGATTAAAAACAATTGACAAGGAAATATATAGAAAAGATCATCACAGCAGAATCTGCTGATTTAATTATACAAGCATTAAGGCAATACCACGAAGAGGTATAGCATATGCATTTCTCTGTATAAGCTAAACACAAGTACTGATGATGATGTTGATGATAATGATAATGATAATAATAATAATAATAATAATAATAATAATAATAATAATAATAATAATAATGATGATAATAATAATAATAATGATAATAATAATAATATTAATAATGATGATGAGGATGATAATGATGATGATGAGGAGGAGGAGGATGATGATTATAATAATGATGATGGTGAGGATGATGATGATGATGATGATGATGATGATGATGAGGATGATGATGATGATGATGATGAGGATGATAATGATGATGATGATGAGGAGGAGGAGGAGGATGATTATAATAATGATGATGGTGAGGATGATGATGATGATGATGATGATGATGATGATGAGGATGATGATGATGATGATGATGAGGATGATGAGGATGATGATGATGATGATGGTGATGATGATGGTGATGATGATGATGATGATGGTGATGATGATGAGGATGATGATGATGAGGATGAGGATGATGCTGATGATGATGATGATGATGATGATGATTATGATGATGCTGCTCCTGATGATGATGCTGATAATATTATCATCATTATAACAGCTATATTAGCATTGCGCATATCTAGGGGTATTTAAGAGGCTTACAATGTCTATGTATTTTCCTGGCTTCAACCTCCACTGCTATGTAGGTAGGGCTGAACGTACTCAACCTTTCAACGTATAACACCGTAGAAGGTAGCAATGGTATAGGTTACCGTAATGAACATGCAATAAATACATTTATGATTCTATCATTACAACCAGGGGTGAATAATAATGGCATTAGTTCTCCTAGTATTGTATAGAAGGTATTATACAACACCTACGTGGATCCTTGTCATTTGATTGGAAGAGTGTTGGTCACATGATATTCAATAGATGTTCTATTGCACGGGTGCGCATTTTTGGTTATATTCGCCGTGCATTTTTGGTTATATGCAGACTGCGTACCTCTCTGTCGTGCGTGTATCCCTGCGTGTATCTGACGCGAAGGCAATCTGAATGTAATCGAGAAGGCTTGACTCCAACTTTAATATATCTTTAATATAAGGAGTAAAGCATAATTTGTTCATTAGCGTTCTACAGTATTGGATCTTCTTCGATGTTGTATAAAACAAATAATGAATGTTTTTCATTCGTTATTTGTATACTATTTCTGTTATGAATGCAGTCTGTAATACGTTAGCAGGTATCAATATAACATTCCTTTCTGCCAACATAACAATGTCGTTGACCTTCAAATTGAAGAATGATACATGATAAATTATATGTTATGATGATAAATCATACAAGTATAATGATTGCTTCTACAGTTTAAATATTATTGTTGGCTCACTAATCTATAATGCTCTTGAATAAACAGGTGCGTTACTAAGGGACCCTAGGGCAGGTGCCTAGCTGCCCCACCCCTACCCAAATAGTGAGTTGAAATTGGTGAAGGAAGTTTAATATAGGAAATACTAAGGAAGGGAAGGGGGAAGAACGTAGAAAGAAGACAGGTGGGCCTACACCCGTTTTAAACTCTTCCCTAGGCGGTCGCTCCCTTTTCCATTTTTTGCCTACAACCATAACACGACTAATAATGCACCCTCCGCACCCATTTTATGGCGTCATACACACATCCAGAAACAAGACCCACGACACACTTAATGACTTTCATTCATATTAATAGCTAATACGAAACTTAATATCGAGTCTGCGCCTCCTATACACGAGATGGATGGTCATCATGACAACTGACCGGTTCAATCATTTACTAATGAATTACCATGTAGCTTGTATGGTCGTGTTATTTATCTCTAGCTTAAAGTCGTTCTGCTCATTAATATGAATGTACTAAAGTTATTGATCAAATTTATCATCGCGTTTTGCAATACTAGTTATGGCTGAAAACCTTTTGTTTGTTTACATGGCTTAAATAAGTGCACTTTTCCCTTTAATAGATATATGCTCCCTTTTCTTCTCACCATAAACATATTCTCCTAATTTAAAGGGACTAAGAGCATCTTTTTCTTCGATTTCACCCAAAACTTGCTCGCAACGCTCGCATTTTAAGTTATTATGATGTTGTTTCTTATATCAAGATTTTTAAAGTCTTTCATGATTAGGATTTCTGTTCCTCTTTATAAGATGTAATTTTTCGCATTGCGACTCTACAAACTTTCAAATTTTTGCTCGCTCGCTCAATAAATATTCAAACCATCACACCTAGCTCCAAAGTATGATGCTTAGGCAGTGTATTGGACCATGTGAAGAGAACAAACGATGAAATCATTCCTGATAATCTAATAACAATGAAGGGGTATAATATGGCCTACTTATGTCTATAACTTGTATACTTTTGTTTTGAGGTCTCCCTTGGTAGGTGCCCCTTTTTCCAGAAAGTGCCCCCCCCCCAATGGATACTTCAATAAAGTGTTAAATCAATTTACTGAAATCTATAGATACCGGGCCTTCTGTAACGATTAAAAACAATTGACAAGGAAATATATAGAAAAGATCATCACAGCAGAATCTGCTGATTTAATTATACAAGCATTAAGGCAATACCACGAAGAGGTATAGCATATGCATTTCTCTGTATAAGCTAAACACAAGTACTGATGATGATGTTGATGATAATGATAATGATAATAATAATAATAATAATAATAATAATAATAATAATAATAATAATAATAATAATGATGATAATAATAATAATAATGATAATAATAATAATATTAATAATGATGATGAGGATGATAATGATGATGATGAGGAGGAGGAGGATGATGATTATAATAATGATGATGGTGAGGATGATGATGATGATGATGATGATGATGATGATGAGGATGATGATGATGATGATGATGAGGATGATAATGATGATGATGATGAGGAGGAGGAGGAGGATGATTATAATAATGATGATGGTGAGGATGATGATGATGATGATGATGATGATGATGATGAGGATGATGATGATGATGATGATGAGGATGATGAGGATGATGATGATGATGATGGTGATGATGATGGTGATGATGATGATGATGATGGTGATGATGATGAGGATGATGATGATGAGGATGAGGATGATGCTGATGATGATGATGATGATGATGATGATTATGATGATGCTGCTCCTGATGATGATGCTGATAATATTATCATCATTATAACAGCTATATTAGCATTGCGCATATCTAGGGGTATTTAAGAGGCTTACAATGTCTATGTATTTTCCTGGCTTCAACCTCCACTGCTATGTAGGTAGGGCTGAACGTACTCAACCTTTCAACGTATAACACCGTAGAAGGTAGCAATGGTATAGGTTACCGTAATGAACATGCAATAAATACATTTATGATTCTATCATTACAACCAGGGGTGAATAATAATGGCATTAGTTCTCCTAGTATTGTATAGAAGGTATTATACAACACCTACGTGGATCCTTGTCATTTGATTGGAAGAGTGTTGGTCACATGATATTCAATAGATGTTCTATTGCACGGGTGCGCATTTTTGGTTATATTCGCCGTGCATTTTTGGTTATATGCAGACTGCGTACCTCTCTGTCGTGCGTGTATCCCTGCGTGTATCTGACGCGAAGGCAATCTGAATGTAATCGAGAAGGCTTGACTCCAACTTTAATATATCTTTAATATAAGGAGTAAAGCATAATTTGTTCATTAGCGTTCTACAGTATTGGATCTTCTTCGATGTTGTATAAAACAAATAATGAATGTTTTTCATTCGTTATTTGTATACTATTTCTGTTATGAATGCAGTCTGTAATACGTTAGCAGGTATCAATATAACATTCCTTTCTGCCAACATAACAATGTCGTTGACCTTCAAATTGAAGAATGATACATGATAAATTATATGTTATGATGATAAATCATACAAGTATAATGATTGCTTCTACAGTTTAAATATTATTGTTGGCTCACTAATCTATAATGCTCTTGAATAAACAGGTGCGTTACTAAGGGACCCTAGGGCAGGTGCCTAGCTGCCCCACCCCTACCCAAATAGTGAGTTGAAATTGGTGAAGGAAGTTTAATATAGGAAATACTAAGGAAGGGAAGGGGGAAGAACGTAGAAAGAAGACAGGTGGGCCTACACCCGTTTTAAACTCTTCCCTAGGCGGTCGCTCCCTTTTCCATTTTTTGCCTACAACCATAACACGACTAATAATGCACCCTCCGCACCCATTTTATGGCGTCATACACACATCCAGAAACAAGACCCACGACACACTTAATGACTTTCATTCATATTAATAGCTAATACGAAACTTAATATCGAGTCTGCGCCTCCTATACACGAGATGGATGGTCATCATGACAACTGACCGGTTCAATCATTTACTAATGAATTACCATGTAGCTTGTATGGTCGTGTTATTTATCTCTAGCTTAAAGTCGTTCTGCTCATTAATATGAATGTACTAAAGTTATTGATCAAATTTATCATCGCGTTTTGCAATACTAGTTATGGCTGAAAACCTTTTGTTTGTTTACATGGCTTAAATAAGTGCACTTTTCCCTTTAATAGATATGTGCTCCCTTTTCTTCTCACCATAAACATATTCTCCTAATTTAAAGGGACTAAGAGCATCTTTTTCTTCGATTTCACCCAAAACTTGCTCGCAACGCTCGCATTTTAAGTTATTATGATGTTGTTTCTTATATCAAGATTTTTAAAGTCTTTCATGATTAGGATTTCTGTTCCTCTTTATAAGATGTAATTTTTCGCATTGCGACTCTACAAACTTTCAAATTTTTGCTCGCTCGCTCAATAAATATTCAAACCATCACACCTAGCTCCAAAGTATGATGCTTAGGCAGTGTATTGGACCATGTGAAGAGAACAAACGATGAAATCATTCCTGATAATCTAATAACAATGAAGGGGTATAATATGGCCTACTTATGTCTATAACTTGTATACTTTTGTTTTGAGGTCTCCCTTGGTAGGTGCCCCTTTTTCCAGAAAGTGCCCCCCCCCCCCCCCCCCCCCCCCCCCCGCCGGACGCGACTTTGCGTTTTACACCCTGGCCTGGACATTTTCCCGGTAAATAGCAATGAAACTGCTTGAATGAGTCTAGTCTACGCTCCTCGATCGGGCGCGCCAGTTCCAAATCGAATCGTACATGCATGCACAGACGTACCGTACCCTGCCCGGTATCCGCCCGATAGGCAGTTTTTCTCAGATAACTTTTCTGAAAATGAATTATACAGGCGCTAATGTATATCAATTTGTAGCCGAAATTCTAGCGAATCCAACCATGCCATTCTTACGCCTAAAATCGTAAGCGATTGTCCGTAGTGCGCCGTCTGCGTGAGGCATTTTCCTTGCCTATTTCCGCCTAGACCTGCCCTAATTCCGCCCGATGGTGGGCGCGCATCAAAAGTATAGAAAAGGGAAACATCTCGGGTGCACGTTAGGCCAAATAGAATTGCTTCCCAGTAGAATTCGATCTACATGATATTTTGATAATTGATATTTCTTTCTTTATTTCTTCTTTTGCCTCTGTAGGCCTACTAATAATGCGAGTTCACTGTTATTCACCACTTTCTGATCTGGGAAAATTCTGTAACTGCCTTTGGAAAATCCTGTGACTTGTCTATTTTAATTTTTTAATAATGGTAATCAGTCAAATCTGACTAATCGTATCGCTAATCATTTGTAAATTAACCACTAGGGTGAAAGAATTTATTATAAAAAAAACTATAACCACTATCAAAGTGAACACTTTGTAAAAGAAAGTAATGGTGCCTCATTTTTTAATTTTTTTAAAAATGCAAACGATTCTCGACATCTCTCAAATCTTAATTAAAAAATAAATTAGCGTATATTTTTAGGCATAATATTGGTTGGAAAAAGCATCTATCATTATCGTCATTAGAATTATCATCATCGCCGACATCGTCTTAATCATCATCATTACAATTTTAGGGTAGGCCTACATGTAACTTTACTTTACTTTACTTTAATACACGATGTTGTAGGTCTAAGCCTGTTCATCGATCCAGGATTCTTCCGTGATTACTGCTATTTTGTGGAGGGAGGAGGTTGTGTGATAACATGAGACAAGAGACAACACCTAGACCGGCTCATACAGAAAGCTTACTGGTACACTCTTTGACCAGTGACTATCAAGTCTATTCTTAAAAGAGTTTACCGACCCAGCTGCCACAACGTTTTCTGGGAGACCGTTCCACAGTTCCACGACTCTATTGCTAAAAAAGTATTTTCTTATATCTAGCCTTGAATATTTCTTTTCAAGTTTTCTAGAGTGACCTCGAGTTCTATCTTCTGTACTCATCTTAAAGGGCATCTCTTGCACAGTGTACAAGCCATTCACATACTTATACACATCGATCATGTCCCCCCTTTTACGCCTGTGAACAAGAGTTGGTAGTTTGAGTTTGGTCAAGCGCTGCTGATATGTTAAATTTCTAAGGCCAGGAATAATCTTTGTTGCACGTCTTTGTACGCTTTCCAACATTCTCTGTTCTCCTAATCTGTATGGGGACCATGCGGCTTGTCCGTATTCTAAAATGGGCCTAACGAGGCCTTTAAACAAAAACGGCATAGTATCAGTATTGAGGTACATAAAAGTCCTACGGATAACTCCAAGTACTCGATTCGCTTTGAGAACTGTTTGGGAAACGTGATCTTTAAATGATAGTTGTGAATCTACTAGGACACCTAGTTCCTTTTCTACGTTTGTAACAGATAGTGTTACAGAGTCTGTCCCCTTTTTCATACAATAGTCTGTAGAGGCTTCCGAATGTGGTTTCCTGTTTATTTGTTCAAGACTTCAAGTTGTTGTGTCTTTTGTTTTCTAGTTGTTCTAAATTATGCAGTATTTGATAATGCATTCAATAATAATTATAGTCCAACTTGAAAGACAAAACTTTCCGAAATGATCTTGAAAACGAAGTCGTCGATTCACTTACATGGCAAGTCAGTTTTTTTGCAAAAGAATGTAGTACTAAGGCAAAAGGGGTGGTGGTAGGGGGGGGGGGGGTGGTCACTTTCACGTTTTTGCCACTTCAACAACTAAAGAGGGTTGAAAGCTATGGTGTATAATTATTTTGTTGACATTACCGAGAACAACTAAATTCCTGCAATGTATTGTCCTTCTCTAAATTTGGCACTATACCCCTCCCCCCACATCTTCTACATAATGCTAAATTCATCTATACATCTATTTATTTATTCATTCAATATTCATTCATTTTATTGCCGAGAGATATTTATGTGATAGATAGAGATGAAATTGTTCACCTTTTATTCGCCGTAAAACTTTAGCAAACTAACAACGTATATAAGAATCACCCTAGCCATTTGAAAGGCTGACAGGCGTATAATTATGTAGGCCCTTGTGAAATGTAATATTTATATAGTTTTATACTACTCTTTCGATAGCCATTCATACAGGTTTATTTCACATACTGAACAACAGACTGGGAATTTAGTTTCTACCCCTATATTTATTTTATTCACAGTCAACTGACGGAAATTTTATGGCAGCGAAAATGTCATGGTCCCCATGGTCCACGTTTGTCATGTTGGCAAAAATATATATAACACACACACATTTGAAAAAAAGATAGGAAAATAATTATAGCCTAATGTATAGAAGCATTAAGAAAGAAGGATATAAAAGTGAAGAGGGAGACTAAAAGAAAAATGGGGGAAAGGAGGGGTGTAATCAAAGAAAATTGAGGGAATAAATTAAAAAGACTATAATAAACTCGGTAATATAAAACAAAAACTAATACATCAATCCTCTGCATGCATCCTGTATCATATCAGAAACAAGTACTCTTTTCGCTACAAAGCCATGACGCTGGATTGAAAGGCGACACAAGCTTCAGCGACATACAAAAATACAAACTTTTTGCAAATCTACCAAACCTGGCAACTTTTTTAGAAGCCGGACGTAATTGTCATCGGGATTACTGTCGGAGAACCGAACTTTTTTTGTATTTTTTGCAACATATATCAATCATATATAATTTTGTCACAAAATTTAACTGCATGATTATCACATAATTATATACCACATCGTTACCAAAAATTGTCCGTTACTCAAACCATGGACCTATTATGTAATAGGTCCATGCTCGAACGAACGGCCAAACATCATTGCAACATTCTTCGGGGGGGGGGGTTCAATCTCAGCCTCCCACCTTATTCGCCTACCATTACCCCCCAGAAAACTACCCCCAAGGATAATTATCCTTAAGAACAATTACCCCTCGACGAGCTACCCCAGTGGCGGATCCAGGGGGGGGGGTTGGGGGGGTTGCAACCCCCCCCCCCTTGGGCGGCCCAAAAAAAAAAAAAAAAAAAAAAAAAAAAAAAAAGAAAGAAAAAAAGAAAGAAAAAAGAACGCACGCTGGAGAGAAACCCTTTCAAGTGCAAATATTGTGAGAAGATATTCAACTCATCTGGTAACTTAACCAAACACATGATAACTCTGGATATAACTATGTATTAAACTGTTACTTGATTTAAAAAGACGTTATCATGCACTGCTTTTTATGGTCTCCATTGTGTTAATAGATGCCAGGAAAACATCACTTACGGGGTTCAAATAAACACCCCCCAAAAAATCGGCTCGCCGCTTCGCGGCTCGTGGACGATGCTCCGCATCGTCATTATTTTGGTCAAACCCCCCCCTTAGCAAAAAGCTAGATCCGCCCCTGTACCCCCAGAAATCCCCCCCCCCCCCCACCCTGAAACTTAACCCCTATATATAGGAAAATGCCCCCCTGGGACAACCAAGGACAACCGCCCCGAGGACAATTACCCCCTGTTCATTATGAACAGGGGGAAGTCAACCCCGATCAATAAGTTGGGTAATTTTTAAGATGGGATCATTGTCAGGGGGTGGTAATTGTCCTCTGGGGTTCAATTGTCCACGGGGGGGGGGGGGGGTAACAATTGTCCTAGAGGGTAATTTTTCGGGGGGTTGAACTTCCTCGGGGTGGTTGTCCTCGGGGGGGGGGGGGGTAATCGTCCTTGGGGGTAATTATTGTACCGCTTGTATAATTGGCCGGGGGTGATTGTCCAAGGAGTAATTGACCTATAGAACCTTTGCATATAATATTCACAGGGCAATAAATAAACAGCTACTCAATTTACGCTGAATGTTATTTTCTGGTTGTAAACTCAACAAAAAATGAATGGCCACCTCTATAAATGATTATTTTGTAGACCATGCAAGTGAGCCTGCAAAATTTCAAGTCTATTAACATGTTACAGATTGCTCATCAAAAAGTGAAACAACATTTAATCCGTCCGGCAGATTTTGATAACTGCATGGCTGTAATCAGTAAAGAGTTTTATGCCTGGTGACCATGTTATCTCATTTATGATCTTCCTTTTATCTGCAAAATGTAGGCCAACATACTGTATACGGGGGAGGGGGGTTGAATTCCCAATTTACAAACTGTTAACATTCTAGGTCGAATGTAGTTTTATAGTATTTGTGTATTCTTCACCTTCTTCATACTCTCGAGTTGCGATTTGATGGAGTAAACCGAGTGTTTTAACATGGAAAAAAGACAATGAAGTGTGCACTTTCAAAAAACCAACCGCAGATCTATAAGTAAGTTAAAACAAACACAAAAATAGACAAAAAAACCACGGGCAGATAACCTTTTCTCTGTTAGAGCATAAACAACGCACGGTACATACACTGAACTAGCGCGTGTGTTTGAGTGGGCGGAAATAGGGCAGGGGCATCACAGGGCGACATGGCCGAGTTCAAGCCTCGATAACTTTTTTATAAATAATAATTTCCGCAAGAAATTTGCTCAGGTAAAACATCAGGAATTTTAGCTTCAATATCTCTTTAAACAAAAGTAAATTTTCCACCATATTTTTTTTCTGATCGTTTTGAATAGGAACCTGATATTTTTTAAAAAGGTTGATTCACACCTAAATAAGCGCATTGCTGACTGCTGCACAGTGACGTCATTCGCGTATCTCCGTTAAATGCGCGATCGACAGTGTACCATATTTCGTGCACATGTTCCTTACAACGTGTATGCTGCCATAGGCAAGTTAGTTGCACGCCTTCATTGCGCACCATAGAAACTCGGGCGATGGAAGACGGCCGTTGTGTCTGATAAGCCACTCGTAACAGGGGGGCGGTAACTGGGCAGGGTACGGTACGTCGATGCAGCATTTATACACACCGTACGCAGCTGCAATACTGAAGATTATTAAGGGAGAAGATATAGGATTTCAAGTTCAGAACAACAAGTTAAGAAGCTTGCTGCACGATGGAATTCATCGAGGATGATGACGGAGTGGCAATGCAGACGCCTTTGCGGGTATGAATACTGTAAGTCCAGTTTTGAATTGTAGTTATTATATGAGTACGATTAACTGTAACTGTTAGGCATCCATAGACCATAGTTAGCAAAACTAAGAGTAAGACTAAGTGAGTCGCTGCACAGTGTCACATTGTCACTGTCACTGTCAGTACTGTCTGTCAGTCAACATTAACAACAGCAATGTCAATTGGACTAGCTAAGCATAAGTAACAATGTAAACAAACATAACGTTAGATCTAACGTTATGTAGTCTAGGACTGCAGGAGGGCCTAACTTAAGGTGTAACTTACTAACTTAATACAGTTTATGAGTTAACTTAGGAGTTATGAATATGAAGTAGATCTAGCCCTGTGCTAAACAAGTTCTCCAATAAAGTCTACTAAAGCTAACTTTACTACTTCTACTATCTACGTACCGTATAGAATCTAGATCTACTAGGTCTAGATCTAGACTATGGTTAATACTTTTCAGTTAATAATTTTAACTGTCAATGTTTTCCGTAGCCTAGGGCCTAGGCTAGGACTCAGTTCGCGTTAATGTAGGTGTCACTTTACTTCATCAGCTCACATGTCGATGTTTCCCTGAAGGCTGTGACGCAATGAATTAATGAACTACACATTCTCTACTTTTATTTTTGCATAGTGTTTTTTTAATTATTATTATTTCTGAAAGAATCAACCAGGGTTGCCATTTAATCATCATTTTCTATGTCTGTTTCAGCTCCACAATCTGATGACCTTGTGGAAAGAGTCCACAACATGTTCTTAGAGATGGAGGAGAAGCTTAAGCAGGACCCTGCCACATTTGCAGAGCCCTTTAAGGCTATGCTACAGTCTCATAGGAGGCTTAAGACTGATAGCAGTCTCACATCTGCTATCAGAATGTATGGGAGATACAGTGGCGTCAACCTTGCCAGGCGCAAGGTTAAGCCCAAGGTAGGTCCTTAAGACTTCTGGACCTAGCATTGGCGTGCAGCCAACAGCCATTGCTCGCAGAAGAGTGAAGATTGGGGGGAGGAGAAACTTGACATCGGGACGTCCGACCAAGCAGGCAACAGTTGAAGAACATGGCTATGCCAAAGGTGGTCAGTCATCACAGTCATCACAGTCATCGCAGCTTCCACGTAAAAAACGTGCAGCTGCACCACATAATCTGAACCACGCGGTCACAATGTGCCAATCTCTAGGCAAAACCCATAGTAAAACATAGTTTTTGTCTTGCCTGCGTACATGTACATAGACGTCACTCTTTCCGACGTCATTGTCGGCATCAACAATTATGTTGTACCGGTACTCACAATAAATTTCCATAGCCTTTAGGTAGTATCACCAAATTCACACCAGTGGTACTTGCATCTTTTGAAGACTCGGGTCGAGTTCGAATATGGGTCATATTCGACAAAGTTCAAAGGTCAAAAAGTCAATGAACTTTATATGAAAAGCATTGTACACACAAACTTATCCATAGCTTTGAGGGAGTATTGCCAAATTTACACCAGTGGAAACCTTTAATAATGATGAGGTTCCTGGGACCTGAAAATTTGGGATAAAGGAAATATTATTACCGGTATATGTTATGTTGTTATATATATTAGGTCTATTATTTAGATTTAGGGTTTTAGAGGCAACGATATTTTTGGAGGTCCGTCACGGTCGTCTCAGAGAGCTAAAATATTAAATCTCATTTCTTAACGTCTAAGCCTATGGAGAATTCATAATAACATTAAATATTGGACGCAATGAACATTCTGCCACGCCCACAAGATTATGATTGGTCAATACATGATTGTGTGCATTCAGCTAACGTGAAGTAACAATAAAACCTATGTTGCTCTTTTTTATTTTTATGCCTCCGTTACGAAGTATCCGGAGGCATTATGTTTTCGGGTTGTCCGTCCGTCCGTACGTCCGTACGTACGTCCGTCCGTACGTCCGTACGTCCCGTTCTCGTGATCGCGTTATCTGAAGAACCAGTTAATGGATTCCTGCCAAACTTTGGTCATGTATGTATCTTGCAAAGCCGATGAAGTGATTAGATTTTGGGGTCACGAGGTCAAAGGTCAAAGGTCACAGGGCTCATTATGTATGCAAAACAGCCCGTGATCACGCTATCTCAAGAACCGATTGATGGATTCCAGCCAAACTTTGGTCATGTATGTATCTTGCAGAGCCGATGAACTGATTAGATTTTGGGGTCACGAGGTGAAAGGTCAAAGGTCACAGGGCTCATTATGTATGCAAAAACAGCTCGTGATCGCGTTATCTCAAGAACCGATCGATAGATTCCTGCCAAACTTTGGTCGTGTATGTATCTTGCAGAGCCAATGAATTGATTAGATTTTGGGGTCACGAGGTCAAAGGTCACAGGGCTCATTATGTATGCAAAAACAGCTCGTGATCGCGTTATCTGAAGAACCGATTGATGGATTCCTGCCAAACTTAGATCATGTATGTATCGTGCAGAGCCAATGAACTGATTAGATTCTTGGGTCATGAGGTCAAAGGTCAAAGGTCACAGGGCTCATTATGTATGCAAAAATAGCTTGTGAATGCATTCTCATTAGAACTGACAGATGGATTACTAGTTAACTCAGGACATCTTGCAGAGCCAATGAACTGAGTAGATTTTAGGGTCATGAGGTCAAAGATCAAAGGGTCATTTATGTATAAGAAATTGCTTGTAATCATGATATTCTGAGAACCTGTTAATGGATTACAATTGAACTTGAATTTGAAAAATTTCTTCTGTTTTGGTCTGTAAAATTGCTCTTTGACGGAGGCATCATTTTCGACTGCGCGCAGTCGAAGTTCCATCTAGTTCCTCTTAAGCCACGCCATTATTAGTGATTGTGCGCATGCAGCTATTAAACGTGACATCACCATATGAAATTGCACCATCCAAGTAACTACTTCGTTTTCAATAATTGTAACGTCACAATAACTTCAAGTAACAACTTGGATTGGGATATGTAAATTCTAGATGTTCGACTTTGTACAGGTAAATGATTATATTAGTGTTACGGTAGGCCTACTGTTTTCTTGAAATTCAAACATTTTTAACTTTTCATGTTAGTTGTGCACCAGCACCACATAAATGCTTGGGAAATTTCATATTTGCACTCGTTTCAAGCTTCAATTGCCAAGATGCAGTTTACAAGTACATGTACTAGTATATTATAAAAAATGGTGAATAAATCACAATATCTCTGTGGAGTATCTAAATAATAATTATAATATTGGATGATCAATTTTCGCGAAATACGTGAAATATTGTTACTCGCTGAAGAAAAATATTTTCACGTATCATCCATTATTATGTGTATTCAGTTCGTTATCTCCAAAGTAAAGTGCGGTGCACGCCTCTGCGCCCATGAATCCGCCTATGTTCAGATCTCTTTTTATCTACATGTGCATGTATTTTCAAATAAAAATTTCTTATAGTCATTTCTTGCATCTAAATCTTAACACACTGTCAAATTATCTGTTCAAATTTCTACTATTGTTTGCTTTCACTTTTACTACATATTTCTTCTTTATATAACTACCGTATTTATGCATACACATACTCCTGTATCTTTTGTATTACTTCTCTGACATTGAAGGATTAGATTACCTTCACGAAAAAAAAAAGTATATGAATGTAAAGCAGTAAATAAAGTGCAAATGAATTCATGTAAAACTGGTGTATAATTTCCTTTATATGTTATGTGTCTGTACATTACACTAGACAAAGTGATGAATGGAAAAAGAGAGAAAGAGAGGTCTTATAAACAAATATCATGAATTTAAAATGAGAAAGAGAGAAAGGGAGAGAGAGACAGAGGTCTTAGAAACAAATATGAATTCAAGAAGTGAGAAAGAGAGGGGGTCTTAGAAACAAATATCATGAATTGAGAGCTAGAGAGAGAGAGGTCTTAGAAACAAATATCAAGAAATGAGAAAGAGAGGGGGGGGGGGTCTTAGAAACAAATATGAAGAGAGAGAGAGAGGCCTTAGAAACAAATATGAAGAGGGGGTTAATGAGAGAGAAAGAAAGAGGGGTCTGAGAAATACATACGAGAGAGAGAGTGGGTCGAGAGAGAGAGGTCTTAGAAAACAAATATGAATAGAGATGGGGGGGGGCGGGGGAGAAATGGGTCTTAGAAAACAAATATGAAGAGAGATGAGGGGGGGGGGGGAGGTCTTAGAAAACAAATATGAAGGGAGAGGGGTCAAGAGAATTAGAGAAATTAGGTCTTAGAAACAAATGACATGAATTTAAAAAATGAAAGACTTGATCCCACAATAATAGAAAATGGTACGAGTGCAATATTTAAATCACAGTTTATGTATTACATTACCATTACACATATTATGTCGAGTGTAGTCTGTGTATGTGTCGATATGTGTACACGTGTGTTAGGGGGGGGGGGTCCGAATCAGCAAATGGTTTGAAAGTAGGCTACACGTCAAAAATTGAAACACTGAAGAAGGCGGAATTAAACCACAAAAACCATAATATTATTTGGTTTCTCTCTTTCCTTACTTTGATTAATTCCTTCTCTAATTTCTCTCTTTCTTTCAAGTTAGTTTTTGTTTTCTCTCTCTGCTTATGACATTCTTTGTTTCCTCTCTGTTCTTTAATTATTTATTGTTTTTCTCTATTTCCTTCTGTTGTTATTCGTTGTTTTTCTCTCACTCGTACGTCTCGATACAAAAGTACATGTACCGCGTACCACGACACTGGACATATAGGACGTACGTTGAGCATTGCAGAAGAGCTACGTGCGCGCGCAATATCTTGTCATGGATAGACTTTTCCCAGTCGGTTCCTTGAAATTTATTGGGAAAAGGTCCAGGCCAGGGTGTAAAACGCAAAGTCGCCCCCCGGACCCACCCGCTTTGAAAGTCGCTCCGCCCGCTCTTGTCGAGAAGATTTTTAAATCTCGAAGAACAAAACATAATCCATCATGACTATACTCCCCATTTAATATACTCATATACATGATTTCTATTTTGTGTGTCTATTTACTGTAAACTGTGGAGAAGAAAAGAAGAAACGTGAAAACCTGAAATGCAGGAAAACCCGGGTCGAAATTCACGGCGCTAGATAGACTAACCCCCTCACGGGGTCACATTAATGATTCCATCCAATTTTAAAACACCCCTCCCCCCCTGAAAAAATCCTGCGTACGCCACTGTGTAGGGTAACTCTGCGACAATGCAGTCCAACCTTCTTCTTTTTTTTTTGGGGGGGGGGGAGATGTCCGAGGGTACATTTATTAAAATAACTATTGACTTAGACACAATCATGTAAATAAATACAAAATGTGAGAGTAATTTTGTTTCTTGGTTGTAAATTCATCGGGGCACCTTATTGACCCCTTCCATCTTCAACAGTCTAGTTGCAGGGTTCAAACCACATCCGACGTCACGTGCAAGTAATTAGGCGAATCTAATTTGACAAGTATAATCAAATTAAGATATTATTAAAAACGTTATCGTAGTACAGGTGTATTACCCATATTCAATCAAGAATGGCTTAATTATCTAAATCATATTTTATTTCTAGCTGTTAATATCCGGTAGATATCAAATTAGTAACACGTACATCTGCGAAAGATTCATAAATTCACCTCAATGGCCCGATAATTAACTTTTTTGCTGAGAAGAGATACACACGATTCAGGAGACATGTCATTAAGAACGGTACTCATTAAGTGATAAATCAGGTATCTGGTTCTTTGAATGAAACATGGGGATTTATGATGAAATGGACCGTTAACATCCAACACGGCCGGTGATGTAGAGCGTGGATATCATTATCATGAACATGATGAAGTCTTCTGTATCTCCGTGCTCTAAAGGAGATGCGTTGGTGCGTAGTACTGTAAATTATTAGGGACTTTTAGATTTGCGTGGACTGATACGTGTGACGTCCATTCAAGGCAGTGCATTAAAAGGACGTCGATCGTAGCAATCCACGTTGTCGTTGTGCAAATCTAAAAGTCCCTATTGTGCCATAATCTTACAGGCCTGTCATCAAGACTATAGTTAATTTATTCCTGGTTGATCTACGTGGTATAAAACCATATAGGCTATGTGTAAGAAAAAATCTCCATCTCCCTCTCACCCAATTTCGCCCTTTCCTCAGCTTCAATTCCCCCATTTTTTGAGATCATATTTCTACCACTGGTTCAAAATGATTTACATTGTAAAAATAATCTCTATCATGTCTAGAATTATATTAGAATTGTAAGGCGTGAATGTGCAGAGCGTGAAATAATTGTTCGTAGAGACTCTGCTAAAATTTAATTTAATGGGGGTAGAGGGGGGGGGGGGGGTCATCAATAACTATAACACCATTTTCCTGTTTTTTATGATAGCGAGCACATAAGCTTTTTGCATTTGTCAAAAAGTGTCAGGTGTACCCGACAAAAGCCTTAACTTCATGGGATGTATTACTCATCATTTTATTCGGCAAAAACAAAACAAGCAAACACTGTAATCAAAACAACAGTTAGGTGGTTGCCGGGAAAAGAAAAATATTTACCAAATAACTATGACCCGATCGTCTACTTTTCCAATCCATGTGAATTTACATAATGAATAACACATGTTCACTGCATAACTACGATATTCAGTTAAATATATATACACATGTATGCTGCTCTGTATACTAGTATCATGTGCCAAAAGTTAGAACTAATATTTCAAAGAATACTATATTTTACAAAGGTCCTCATCTATGGAGCACTATTCCAAACCATCTAAAGAATTAAGCTTCTCTAAATAGTTTTGAATGTTCCTTTCGATCGTTGTTATCAAATTTTGTACTCAGCAACTCGAATATCATATTTTATTCATGAAGTATATATTCGTATATATATTTTGTCTGTATTGTGTTTTTCATTTTTCTTCTACTGTTTCCACCTGCCTTCGTTTTCTTCTTAATGCGCTGTTAAATATGTACTTTCTATAGGGGTCAACGTTCAACAAGACTAAATGCTCTTTTTTTAAATTAATTTGCTTTCTGAACTTATTTCCTTGTTAATTTTATTGTATTGTCATTATCTGTAATGTGGAAGGTTCGTAGTCGAGTAGTTTAAGCACTTGACTTGAAATTCGAAGGTCGTGGTTCGATCCCCGATACGACACTAAAGTCCTTTGGCAAGGCATTAATCTTAATTTGCCACACTCGATCCCGGAGCGCTGTAATGGCAGCTAGGCTAACGCCAGGGTAATAATAAATGCGCCTTGGAACAGAATTTTTAGATAGACGGCGCTATAGAAATGCCTTTTATTATTTTTTTGTTTAATGTTACCCTTCTACATGTATTTATGTATTTCAAATTTTATATACTCTGTATGAATTGTATAATATATATATTTGTTTAAATGAAGAATTGAATAAAAAATACCTATACCTATATTTTAGTATTTTGAAAAATAAGAAAAAATTAAAGAAAAACAAAAGTTACTTTCAATTGAAAGAGAGAGAGAGAGAGAGAGAGAGAGGGAGAGAGAGAGAGAGAGAGAGAGAGAGACTTTTCATATAATTAGATGAAATCGCCAACGAGACCCTCCGTAGAAATCCAATGATAAAAATGATCATGCTAAGTAAGTGTGAAACAGTAAAGTCATGAAAAGACAATTTAATATAGAACTACATAAACAACAAGTAATATAATTTACCGCAGCTACCAATCCGTATTACAATATGCAGGCGCCTTCTTGTTGTCACATTTTATATCTGGCATAAAATTCTAAAGTAGGCCTTAATGAAATAATTAAAGGCGGGATGAGACACACGTACATCGCTCTCTCTTGGTATGGATATATCTAGAATCAAATTTGAAATGTAAACATAATATGAATGGTTACAGTATTGTGTTGGTAAAATACTATATCAGAGAATGTGTAAACCGGCTGTAATCATAAGTGCTATTGATTCAATTAGTTGCGTGAACTACCATTATGTCGCTCTTTCATTCGGTATTATATCAAAAGTCACCAGGAAATTATTTTCTTTTTGTTGCGATCATCGACCTAATATGTCATCAATAATAGCTCCAGTGACACAATAACACCAATATATAAAAGCTACAAAGGTAAACAGTATTTATAAGATGGTGTAATCATTCATAATATGGTGTAGGTTTTCGAGATTGTTTTGTTTGTTCCATTTCGAGAGCATCAAATACGTCGGGTAGATTGGTACCAGGAACAAAATCAGAACGTGTTAGTATACCCGTCTTCCTCTCGAAACAAAAACAAGGAAAGAACAAAAAAGAAGAAATAACATAAGAAAACAACAATTATAAAAATATATGTAGAACAAAATGAAAAATAACACAAAAACAGAACACAAGGAAGATAAATCAAAACTTCATGTAAAACTCAATCGCAAAGAAATTAACCGAAGGACAATTTTCAATACTATACCTTATTACCTGTAAACTCATGCTTTGGTTTCTCTATAGTCACTAGGTGACGCATTATACTATCCGAATTGCCTTAGATTGATTTGTTAAAAGCCTCTATGCCAAACTGTTGAATTAAATGAACAGGAAAGGAAAAGCGTAGCTGGACATGATTTCTGTTCTTAATTACCTGCCCTATCATAATAAACATCCTATAATACCATGCCTACTATATTGATAAGCATCGTTTTCATCTCCTCACCCCCCCCCCCCTCTCTCTCTCTCTCTCTCTCTCTTTCTTGTTCTTCCTATCTCACTGTCAAATTCTTTGTTTTCTTTCCCTCTTTCCTTCATTATCATGTATCTCATTTCTTTCCATTTCTGTTTTCTAGAATTTTATCTCACCTCCCATGCATGAGCCTGTGTAGGTGCACGTTTGTGTTCTGAGGAGAACACGGTAGGCTTAATATAATGTCTGCCATCTAAAAGCATATCAGAAAATTTAATATCTTGAATATTTTTGCCTGGACATGAGAATAATAGTTTTTCCATCTGATCAGAACATAACAAAAGTCATCTTAAAGGTAAAGACCAGTATTGGCAACGCCCCAATTTCAAAAAATGAAATGGAAGCTCTCATTACCAATCATGTGAAAGAATATGTTTTGACTAATACATGATGATAACAAATTTGCCGGGAAACCGCCTACTAATTCATATATTTGGTAAATTTATTTCCCTCATGGTCTGGTGAGAGAGATAGGGTAGTCCCATATACATCTTTCTGTGTATAGTGCTTGTAACTTTACGAAGAATGAGCCAAATTTCTTATCATTTTGATGATTCCAGAACCTTGCAGATGCTAGATGCTAGATGATCGACCTTTTCTGATCGATTCCACAACGTTTCTTTCACAATGCAATCGCATGACCATTACTGGTCTTTACCTTTAAATGCAACTCATAAACATGCTCTTCAATAAAGTTTGATGGTCATCAAGTGGTACTACCCTCATCTTAACCTGTATTATACATTGAGTCAATGGGCATAGGAAGGTGGTATGCCATTAATTTTGATGAATATTAGATGTCAATGAACGACTACTTGTCGTGATAAATAGCATCTTTTCCGGTTTGATTGAGTTTCCCGAGATATAGATCACTTTTCATTTTCAGGAAATAGCCACTCCAATATCCTGTACTGGACATGGCAGATATTAATGTGAGCTTGTGTTGGTCGTGTAATGCCAGGATATAGTCCTAATTTATAACTTAGTAGATCAGGTTACTGTATTGGGGTTGGAGTTTTCATCTATATCCTTGATTTAATAAACGTTTAAAGCGGAATGTTAATCCACGTATCCAAGAGAGAAATGACAAAGTGGTGGAAAGAGAGAGAAAAAGAGAGAGAGGGGGGAGGGAGAGGAATATTACAGAACCATCGTTTTATGATCATTTGATTTGTACAAGCTGACTTATGGAATACCTATGATCTTAAAGAGACGAAACCATGTTTTTGCTCTGAGCAGAAATAAAGGAAACAAAAACAATTAAAACAAAATAACCATATCAATAATTAGCCATACTGATTGATGCTATAGGTTACGTTAAACATACTTCTCCTTTTTGGATAATCGGCCTTACAAACAAGCAACCAATAAATTCAATTCAAATTTCAATTTCAATTTCAATTTATTGTCCAATATTGGAAATTTGTTTTACTCACATTTTACAAATGTACAAAGAATCAAAATAAGTTTACAAACATAATTTATCATATACTTTGACATAGAAATTCTTCAGAATATTGCTATACAAAATTTTTCTTACGTTATTATAAAACAAAATAAGTGAATTATTTTAATTGTTCGAGTGAACGGGATGGCCCGGAAAGGTTACCAAAACAACATTACAGAAATAACAAAGAACGTAAAATTCAGGTAGCATTTCGATTGTATTTGCGGATCGAGAAAGGAACGAAGGAATATTTATTTAGAAAAGGTTGAGTGCGACAGTTCATTGAACGAAGTCGTTTATCAGAACGCATAAAAACATAGTATGGAAAGAGTGGATGATTTTCGTTTTTCATAATTTGTTTTACTTCTAGAATTATTTTGGATTCGCATGCTTCATTCAAATCATACGAATAATAAGTAAAGAAAACAAAAATTATCGTAAGAATGAATAAACAATCAATCGACCAAAATACAAAATTACAATCAATGACATAATACAACAGTCGATAATTCAAATTCCAAACCGATCAATCAATCAAATAAACTTTAAAAATCACCAATTCAAGCGATTAAATAACTAGTCAAACAATAAAAGCGAACGATGAATCCTTGAACTAACCAATGTTATCACAATCATCGAATGACCCTTTTATCCCATTAATCCATGATTAATTCGCATTTACAGTTAATGTAAGCCATGCAGCACCCTCTTCTGAATCAATCATCTAATAATTCAATCCAATCACCTACTCTGCAAATCAGATTATCAAAACGAATTGCATCCTCCAAGAGCTGTTTCTTTCACACAAAAAAACTCTATAATTATATTGATATAATTACCAATAGTAGGAATTTAGCACAACTTTATGAAAACTTACAAAGATGAACAAAGCTTTACACGTACTGGACTAGAAGAATTACAATCAATGATAAAACTATACACGCAACGATTTTCATCAGTTAGGGGAAACTATAGAGAAGCAAACGACGTGAAAAGCTCGTCTTCATGACTTCAAATGAACCTATTTAATGTAGGCCTACATACATTTTTCTGAATGTAAGCAAGATAGACAATGATGAACAAAACAATCTTCTTGGTATTGAAGTTTTATACAGGTTGGATATGTACATGAATAGAATGAAATCAATGTCATTTACATGTACGTTTATATACCTCTAAATATGTCTAAAGACCTACGGGTATACATGTCTCAGCAGGAGACCCGTCAGACCAACATGTTGGTCATATGGATATTCTACCTGGAGATCCCCACAGTCTCGTGTGCTGTTACACAACTGGGAGCCACCAATAGGGAGTTTTAGATTCTGCACGACGAGAACGTGGACTGCCCTTTTAAGGCAATGTGACGTCCTTTTAAGGCACTGGCAGTGACGTCACATTGCCTTAAAAGGGCAGTCCGCGTTCTCGTCGTGCAGAATCTAAAAGTCCCTAATGTCCACAAGGCAACCAACCATTTCCTCTTTTGTTGATCGGGTTGGATCAGGGTTCTTTGATCTGCTTTATACCAGCACATATTGATTTCATCAGAATAATCACACTTCACAATGTCTTGTTTTGTCATTGATATTACAGTCAGTTCATCTACCCCGGACTTAACAATGATATCAAAATAATAAGCTTGACAGAACAGTGAACGAATCGACCATCTCATTCTACAAACCAAATTCGATGGGTGTATACATTAAGAAGTAATATATACACTCAGTTTACTGGCTGACTTCAATATTGTTAAATAACCACTACGTTGTGAATATAGGCCAATATGGGCAGGGGAAATAAAAGCAATGCATCTAGTTATTATCATAATGATGTGTATTATTTCACGAAAAGTGAAATACAGAATACCACTTGTACCAACCAATAAGTTATACGAAACATATATAGATACAAACATATAATATACAAAAGATTTACAAATTATTGTCATTACTTTTTACATAACAGAATAACAGATCATAGCGATTTACAGTGATTAGCCAAATAATTATCATTCTGCCCCGGTAAACAGGCCCATGCTCCGTTAACAAATCATAGCGATTTACAGTGATAAGCCAAATAATTATCATTCTGCCCCGGTAAACCGACCCATGCTCCGTTAACAGATCATAGCGATTTACAGTGATTAGCCAAATAATTATCATTCTGCCCCGGTAAACCGACCCATGCTCCGTTAACAGATCATAGCGATTTACAGTGATTAGTCAAATAATTATCATTCTGCCCTGGTAAACCGACCCATGCTCCGGTAACAGATCATAGCGATTTACAGTGATTAGCCAAATAATTATCATTCTGCCCCGGTAAACCGACATGATTAAAGGAAGGAATTCAGAAAGGAAACCGAATTAGAGTCGCCGGAGCATGTGTCGTAGAAATATATGTATTCATACACGAAATATATACAAGTACACAATAACAAGTATGTACAACAATATGAAAATGACATTAGTTTGCCTATATTTATATACATTCTGTGATATCTTTCAATGGTTACTCACTTTCACATGACTATTCTTCAAGATGTTGGGAAACACTAATGATCTGGTCATATTCGACAACATGCGTGTAGTATACAAGTTCATTTTACAAGTACATTAGTATACCAGGACAGCTTGCATCCAATATTTATCCCTAACCAGGCTTTATACCATCCATTAATCGAATAGCTAGTGTGTATATTTCAGTCATAATTTTACATCTAATATCTTTGACTCAGTAAGTTCCAAGTATTGACATTTAGATCTTTTCAAGTTCCTCTATTAATTCTTTCTCCTATTGTCCGTTGGAGAAAAATGACATCAAACATTTTGCTACTTAGGAATTGGCGTAATGCGGAAGAAGTTCCTGTTCTTCTTGAGGTAGCAAGTAAGGTGTGTTTGAAATAGAAGTTTGATAATCATTCCCGGTCGCTCGACGTGTATGCTGCGACTCATGGTGTCTCATACAATCTAAATCTTCATAGTTAAGTTCTGCTCCATCTTGCCCTCTGTTCTTCTCGCTTGGAGATGCGTTGCTTGCCAACATCTCTGGTGGAATGAATCCGCCGTTTGGTCCTGGAACCAATACTGGTTGGCAAGACGATCCGTTGGACTTTTCACCGTTAGCGATACCGTTCATAGCACCATTGGCTCTACTTGAGTCGCCATTGCGTGATCCCATCACACCAGTGTTTCCAACCATTTCTTGATAAGCTAGTTCGGGTCTTGATGGCTCCATTGGCACCCCTACATGGAGACTAGTCGAGGGTACCCTAGTAGACTCGTTCCTGGTCTGATTGATAGAGGGCTGCTCCGGAAGGGCTCGAATTGTTGGGTTCGTTGACGGCGTAGATCCTTGATGCTGTCCGTTTGTCATTGCGGTAGTTCCAGCACGATAGGTCATTTGAGAACTCATTCTTCTTGTGTGTGACGTGCCTAATCGATTTTGTTTCCTGTTTCGCGCAACGACCATTAGGAGAAAAATGACACAGAGAATCCACCCGACTCCAGCGAGAACACATATACCGATGAGGAAAGATGGATTTCGAAAGATCGAAGAGTTTCCTGCTTGGGATTGGAAAGCTGTGCTTCCGTCGTCATTCAGAAAACAGATGTCTTTGACTGGTTCATTACTTATGCGGATCAGGGTTGTTGATTGACTAGCAGGGATGTTCACAACAGGTGTGTCATCCACAATCAAGCTGGCCAAACAGGTCACAAAGACATTATCGTCATCACTTGTGATATTTTTTACTTGAAGACTATTCTCTGCCACCGTAAATCTGGACATAGTCTCGTCGACCAGGATGTCGTTGTATCTCCACCTGATTGCTACCCTGGCTCGGACCATTGACTGGATTTCTAGGCTGTAGCTACAAACGAATGTGGTATTATCACCTGCTTTCATGAATGGAAGCTTAGGCCAGATAGACGTGTTAAGAGTTCCATCGTTAGGCATGTAATTAGTCACCACTGAAGGTAGTGTGGCTTCTGCGTTTCGGCTACCGTCACTGTAAACGGGCATTCTAGCTAATCCCGAACCAAAAACGTTTGTCGCCTGACACACCAGGTCTGTTCCATTGTCTCCTGGTAAAACAGGTCCTAAAGTCACCAATCCATATCCAGGAAACTGAAGCCGGAAGTCCTGTCGAGTTCCTGTTGAGAGTTCTAGAGAACAGTTAATGTCTTCAACGAACGGTGGGTTGGAATGTGCGACGGCATGATACACTGTGTCCCCGGCCTCTACTCCATCTTCCTTTCTTAAGATAGCGACGAACGGACGACTGAAGCGACACGATCGTTCCACTCGGATACCCGCGCCGTCGTCATAGACTAATCTACATTCAAACTGACTGTTCAACTCTTCACGTCGAGCCTCGTAGTTGGAAGCTGTGATACGATCAACGGTATACCCATCAGCAACTTTAGTATTATCTTTATACCACTGTACAGATACAGGAGGAGTTGTATTTTCTGATCGACAGTACAAGTTCAAATCAGTTCCAACATCTGCAGGAGATGCAGTGCAGAACGGAAAGTAGTCAGCAGGCGGGTACTTAACAGTTAGCTGTAGTGCTTCTGATTCGGATATCATCTGCCCTGAACCATCGTACAGGATACAATAATATCTTCCCTGGTCTGATTTAGACGTTTGTCGAATCTTCAGATTCAAATTCACCATAGTGTGTGAATCCAAACCTCCGTCAATTTCAAACCTCTCTGCGTCTTGTGGATCTGTCAACAGGATCTCTGCGCTATTGGCCAATGTGTACTGAGCTACCTGTTGAAGACTTGATGAATACCTTGGGTAGCGACACCAAACTATTTTACCACCAGTGCTGAAGATGTTTGGATCGGTTAGCTCATCACTGTAACAGGTGAATGATGAAGGTGTACCTTCACTGACAGTATTAGAGTCTGTGTTCACATACAGGTCAGCATTCACCATTAAAATCAAAGAGATAATCAAGAACATGAAGTATACCATTCTTGTTTGACATGACTCCATTCTGCACGGAAAGATGAATGGCTTCAGTAGAAATAACAACTGTTCCAAAGAACACGCTTGACTGAAGATGCTTCTTTGTCAGATCTTGGTAATATAATGATTAATGTAACAAGACAGCTAACAACAAACTGACAGCAGCATAACATATCTACCAGCTGAAATGATAATATCGTGAGGTGTATCTGAGTTTTATACCTGTCATGATTATGCCGACACAAATCATTATAAGTTGTGTGGTTATAATCAAACGGTAGAGAGCGCTCTCTACTCATTAGGTTGATGCCTCTCTGTATGTATGGAGGAAATAGACGCTACTCACCATATTATCTCCATATTTGTTTGGTGTTTTCACTGACGCTGTTACTTTAGGCCTACGTTGAGAAATACATTCGTATCTAAATATAAATGATAATCTTTCCGGGTAATCATACCAGACACTCCCAATTTATGAGTACCAAATAATGCACTCTCAAATATATATAATAATGATAATAATAATCAATATTTATACAGCGCTTAACACACTTATCATTTCAAGCAGAGGCGGCGCTCCCTGGAAGCAGGGAGGGGAGGGGGGAACAGTGCCCCCATTTTTTCAAGAACCCTAAAAATGCTCCTTTTTACATAGGAAAAATGCCCCTTTTTCTTTGAAAAGTGCCCCTATTAATTTGTAAAAGTGCCCTTTGCCCTTTCCACCTCTGATAAGTGCCCCTTTTATTTTGACACGTACCCCTTTTCCTTTGACAAGTTCCCATTTTCTTTTGCAATAAGTGTCCACTTTCCATTCTCATAAGTGCCTTTTTTAATTTCTAGTAAGTTCCCCTTTTCAGGTACGAGAAGCGCCCCTTTTTACTTTTGATAAGCGCCCCTTTCACTTCTGATAATTGCCCTATTTTCAAATCTGAGAGGTTCCCGCTTTGCTTTGACAAGTTCCCCTGTAAAAAGTGCCCCTTCCCCTTATAATAACTACCCCCTTTTAACTCGGATAAGCGCACCTTATATTTTCACATGTGCCCCCTTTCCTTTTTAATAAGTGCCCCTTTCCCTTATGAAAAGTGCCCCATTTAAAAAGAGCCCTTTTCATCTCTTGTAAATGACCCTATTCAATTCTGAGAGATACTCATTTTACTTTGCCAAGTGCTCCTTCCCCTCCTGATAAGTGCTCTTTTCATAACTTATAAATGCCCCTTTTATTTTGACACGTCCCTCTTTTTTCCCTTAATTAATGCTCTATTCCTTCTTATAAGTGCCCCTTTCCCTTTTCATAATTATCCCTTTTCATCTTTGATAAGTGCCCCCTTTATTTTAACATGTGCCTCTTTTTCTTTTTAATAAGAGCCACTTCCCCTTTTCCAATAAGTGTCTTAACTCTTTCCATAAGTGTCCCCTTTTCCTCCTTAAACATACCCCTAATTTCAAGCGACTAAGAGCAATTTCCCCACAAAGCTCGCTCGCTACGCTCCCTCGAAGTTAAAGATGTTATAATTATTTAACTTATCAAAGGTCTTTTCAGTCTTCCGTTATGAGAATGTGCTTATACCCCATCAGGATTGGGTTTTTCCTCTTTATAAGATGTAATTTTTCGCACTTAGACCTCACAAATCTTTACAAATTTCTTCGCACGCTTTGCTCTCTCGCAAATGAATTTTCAGACCATTACACCCAACTGCAAAGTATGATGCTTAAAGGCATTGGTTAACTTCGTGCATGATTTTAAAAAAAAACAGTGTTCCAGCGAATGTTGTTATCATAATTTCAAACCTTTGGGTCAAACAGGAACTGCCTGAAGTTTATAAGCCAATCGGTAGTGTATTTTATCAAGATATCTATGATTTAAAATTGAACGCTGATGACGATACCAAGGAATCGTCATGAACTCGTAGCGGCGACATAGCTCCCTCTCGCACAGAATACCGCACAGTGAGCTTCTCCTCGGGCTGGTAGCGGACTGTAAGGCCGCTCTGAAATCGCCCAGCGCTAGCTGGTTTTGTGACTGCAGCGGAGTGAATTTAGCACCCTGACTTTGGACTGACTTTGGATAAAGATCGATCGAGCGAAAGCCGCGCCATTACATACCGTACTATACCGTACTATCGAGTAGTTTCACAATATTAGCGTTTCATCATGCCTAACGTCAAACCAAAGAGAAGTGTGTCAGCAGAAAAACTTGCAAGAAGATTGAACAAGCTAAAATACGAAAATACCCACAAAGCGGTGTGGGTAAAGATGGAGTACTTTGAGGAGCTGCAAAGGATCGCAAAAAAGGAGAAATTGAGATCGACAGGGGAGGCAGCTGCATCCTATTTAGGGCCCAGAGCTCGACGAAAAACAAAAGACGGGAAGTTATAAGTGTGGCCTAGCTAGCCATCAACGCAAACTTTTTGAATAGGCCTATGGTTACGTAAAGAAATAAAACTATGGAAAAGGCACAGTCGACAGAGCATCTGATAGCCAAAAAATTGAGACAGAAATACAATCTTAATTTGTGTTAATTCTTGAAAACTGCTAAATAAATTGGGGCATGGATGAAATTATGTACTTCTTCCTCCATAAGGTCGTTATATGGACAAGGGTATAATCGGCATAAAACAACCTTTCTGTTATGGACTTGACATGAACATACCTTTTATTTATTTATTTTTTTTTAATTTTTTTTTCTTCAAATGTCGGTTATAAAGGAAATCATTTACACTTGCGCGCCTGATCGGCATTTCGAGAGGGGTAGCACTTTATGGGCGTAGATCCCGTCCCTACGTCACAAGCCATTATACGTTTAGGGTCCGGGTATACGGTAAGGTAAGAGTTATGATTTATAGTTAGACGTGCTGTGACGTATGCACGGGATTCATGTCCATAAATCCTTTCGAAAGCCGGTTGTTGTTGGCGAGGGGGGGGGGGGGGAGGGGGATGCTCGATGCTACCCGTTCAAAGTGCCCTGGGATTAGTCTCGATCTTACAGGCGTTTGCTTTCGAGTTTGGCAAATACTTTGATCTCTCTTCACGAAATTCTGAAAGCACAAAGTGGTAGGCCTATAAGTAACTCGGTGTATCTATAGCAATGGGTAATTACAACATCGAAGCACAGCCAAATAAGAAAAAGGGGATATAAAAAAGGTATGCGTAAATTTATACAGCAATTATAGGACTGTATAAAACCATAACATGAGTCTGACAGTACATGCGACGAATACTATACGCACAATAATCAAGACTAGCTATTTATGTAAACGAGCTGCAGATCAGTTCTGAACTTGCTTTGCGTGTACTGAGAATCTATTTTTTGTGTGTGATTGTGTATCTGGCCACACTCATTGTACGGCCGATATGCAGACACGAGAGGAGTGACTGTCTGTGTATACCACCTTGCCTCCATGGTCTGGTACATGTCAACTTCTTTACAGTACATCTCTCCTCTCTCTCTCTCTCTCTCCTCACCCTCTCTCTCTCTCTCTCTTCCAGTTTTGCAAGGAGCTACTACATGTATCTACTATGTGCCTATTTTACGTGCCCGAAACGTCCCTGCATTATGAGGCAGAAAGGGTGTACTGTAAATGGAAACCGCGATTGCTTCGTTGTTTCTGCATGAATCTTCACAATTGTGGTCACGAATTCTTCTGGAATATAGTCGATTAAACTATTTTAATTCATATTTAAGCAGACAAATTTAGAAAAAGTTTTAAAAACTACATTTGCAAATGGACAAAATAAAAGAAAATGGGCAAAAAACAATACGTTATCTTGCCTACCAATGTTTCTGAGCTCATGGTATTTATTATAGTACATGATTGCCAAATTTCTGCAAATCATCATTATGTGAGCTTTGGTCAGAAGCGAGGCAAAACCATGACGATTTAGAAGATCTTCTGTCCAAAAATACGCAAAATAGCAATGGTAACCGCGAGTAGCCAAGCTCTTGCAAACGTCACACACGTCGTCTGCTACGTCCGAATCGCGAAGAACTTTGGTGAATTCCGACCAACAATAAAATAAAGAAGTGACATGCAGGAATTACAGATGTTATCGTCAATAAAACCCGTTGACAAAAATTTGGAAATATCCATGACAGTCTCTCTATCATAAAATGCAATTACTATTTTACCTTCCATGGTTTGGTGGAGCCACTATTCACTCACTCTTATAGGCTTCGGAAGATTTACACGACTGCGGGGGGGGGGGGGGGGGGCATTTTTTTTTCTTTCTACAAAATATTTAAGGAAAATTGTCAATTAACCCCCCCCCCCCATCCATTGGAAATTTCCATGATAAGTTTCTTTTACACCCTTTGGCAACATTTTGAAAGTTCCGTGATAAAGTCTCTATTATTTTTTTTGGGGGGGGGGGGGGGGCGGGGGCTATATTTTCCTCATTTAGAGCATTGCACAGACTTGTTTTTCTTCTTGTCTTTCTCTCTCTCTCTCTCTCTCTCTCTTCTCTCCGGCTAGCTGGCTTCCTATTCTGAAACCGCCACATGTATTAAAAAACTTTTTTTTTTGGGGGGGGGGGGGGGTGCCGCTTGGCCCACGCGTCTTTCTATTGATTGAAGCTACAAGCGCCCACTGACATTCTAGTTTGGCATGAACTTATCAACCATTTTAAAATTTCTATTCCCCTATGTACTCAATTCATCTTGCGGCGCGAGCGCGAAGCGCTTGTAAGGCTTTTATGAAAATGCGAGCGTGAAGAGCAAGTAATTTCTTTTTTAGATAAAGAAACCGCAAAGGGGCATTTGCGCAAAACGTAGCTATATAGACTGGCAATTTCAAGCCCAAAACAAAAATATGCACATGCAGTATTTTGGGTGCTCAATATCGCTATGCCTAGGGGGAGGGGAGGGGGTTCTTAGCCCCCTAGTCCCCTTCTTCTATATCAAGCATATTTCTACAAAGCACACACTGTCGTCAAATAATCATGCCAGCGCGCAGCGCTATAGGTGAATTCTTTTGTTCTCGATAAAGCTGACCTGAAACATGACCAAGTGTTAAAAGATACAGGGACGGGGGCTCAATAACATCCAGGCCCTACCAAATTATAAAGGGAGGCTCAATAACATCTGAACCCCCCCCCCCCCCCAACAAAAAACACACACACAAAAAAAACTGGGGGTCAATAACATCTTAGCCACTCTCAAAATACATAGCGGCTCATGTGATATCTGAACCCCACCCAAAATACTGGGGGTTGATTATCTCAGCTCCCCCCCCCCCCCCCATGCAAGATAATAGGCGGCTTGACCTCCAGCCCATAGTTTCTATGAACCAATTTTTCAAACTAAAAGGGCCAAATTGTTTCCCTCAAGAAATTCTTCAACCAACACATGTTGTTTATATTGGGAAAGTAAATTCAATACTGATATAAACTGGTCTGAGATATTCAATTTTAGCCTTGTGTTGCGGGAATCCTACCAAACATTCATTATCAGAAAATAGAAAACGACTGCCAGGCAAATTTATTTCTTACAATAGCATTTTGTATTTTTTGTAGAGTTATTTTGAAACGTAACAAAACCGGAAAAGAAAGAAGAGATACTATATTGAGACATCAGAAAATTAATAGGAATTGATTGTAGCAAACAAACATTTGATTGTGAATTAATCCTCTGAAGCGAGTCAATAAGAGCTGTTGTTTTTTCCCTCGAGACAGAGAGACCTGTAATGTGACTTTTGTTAAAACATATTGGCAGGAGGGACGTAGAAGGCTCAATGATATCCGAGCCCTCAAGATCCCCCCCCTCAAAAAAAAAATGAGGGCGCTCAATAATATCTAAGCGCCCCCCCCCCCCTCCCCTCCCCAGCAGAAAAATAAAATATATCTGGAGGCCAATAATATCTGCGCCACACTAAAATTATAAGGAGGCCAGGCTCAAAGATATCTGAAACCCCCACCAAAATACTGGGGTTTAAATGAAGCCCCTTGAACCAAGATGTGGATGCTCAATGTCTGAGCCACCTCCTCCTCTTCATCCCTCCTCCACCCAATATAGCAGGGGAGCTCAACCCCAACCCCTGTTCCCATAATCAAATTTTCAAACTAAAAGGGCCTAGTCGTGCGAGCGCGAGCTGATTTTTTTTTTTTTTGGGGGGGGGGGGGGAGGAGGTGTATTTTTCTATAGAGACCTGAATTGTGACCCCTGTTTAAATATATAAGGAGGAGAAGGGGAGGGGTTGATATCATCCGAACCCCACCAAAATATTTGGGGGAGGGGGGGGGGGGGGTCTCGATAATATCTGAACCACACTAAAAATATAGTGGGGCTCATTGATTTCTTAGACGCCCCCACCGTTTCAGACGTCTATGCTCTTGTATTATTATGCAACACGATTCTCTACTTTCGTGAAACATTCCAGGATTCTCCAAGCCACCGCAACCTCCCACCTCTCTACGTTTCATTTACATGCATATGCCTCCTCTCTTGTGATATACTTTTCCTTCATCTCTCATTACTGTTCTCCATCCTCCCTCTTTCTTTCGCTTATTGGGGAATAAATGGTCCCCTAACACATTTCCCTCTCTCTCTCCTCTATGTGCATATACTTCAATACAATTTTATGACCTCTCCTCTCATTCTTTTCCTTCCGCTCCCAAGCAATTCTCTCATTTATTTCGGTACGAGTGGTGCCCCCTCCATCTTTATTTTCATGCATTTTGGTCCCCTTGTGCGATCTCTCCTCTCATCATTTTCTTTCCTCTCTTATATTTTCTGCTTTCAGGCAATTCTATCTTTTCTTCTTTCTCTTTTTTGAGTATAAATGGTGCCCCCTTCCCATTTCTCTATCTTTCATGTCATACATTCTCCTCTTTTGCAATCTCTCTTCTTATTAATTTCCTTCCTATTTCATGTTTTTCTGCTCTCATAATTCTCCCCTCCTTATTTGTACTCTCTAAAACATCTCTTCCTCCACGTTCGTTTGTCTCCTTCTTTCCAGCTTCCCAATCTTAAAAAAAAGAAACACAAACAAGATATTTTCTGTTGCAATGTATGTATATTCATTAAAAACAAGTATAATAGAATTATTATGAAGTAGCACGACTTGCTAATGTCAAAGTATAGATTTTTATAAAATTCATAAAAAAAAGTGCCTAAAACGACCAAAATTCACTGTCGGCCCCTCCCCCCCCCCCCCCCCGAAAAAAAATCATATCTTTTGTAGGGAAGACGGGAGTCATTGTACCCCTATCCCTGCCCATTTTTTTTACCTCGAAATTATTTTGATACAATTTTTGGGGCTGAATTTGTTTTAACGCATATCCCCCACCCTCACTGAGAGCTCTTTCTGCCAACCTGATTCCACGCCTACCCCCCCCCCCCCCCCCCCTACTGAGAGCACTATCGGCCAGTCAGATATTGACCAAAAACAAAATAGGCTCACATTAATTTTTAGCACTTGGGCCCCTCCACTTTGAAAAACACTCTGTTGGCCCTAGAGTATTTAAATGAAAAGCAGTTTCGGAAGATGGTTCATCAAAATGATTATCTAGTGGTCGTATCACTTGACTGGGGATGCAAACTTATGTCTTTTGGCAATTTCATCTTCAATTGCTTCACCGCACCCAGGTGTTAATGGGTAATGTTAGCATTGCCATGGAATTTAATCTTATGAACAGGCTAATATTACATTGTGAAGCGCTTTGAGCAGGTTAATACTTGGTATAGCGCTTTATAAAAGTAAATTATTGTTATCATTATTATTATTTTTTACAAAATGGGGGCTATGGCCACTTCCCAAAAACCAATCAAAAGAAGAAAAAACAGGAATTCCAATATGTTTGGCGTAAATCCTTGATATGACTTAGCACTTCCATTCCTATCCTGATCATCACCTCCTGATCTATCCACAATCAGGAACAACACCTTTGATGGCAAGGATGTGCTGTATAAAAAGAAAATGAAGAAGCAAAAAATGAATGAATGAAAAATGAAAAACTCTGTGTAGCAACCTTATCTGGGATTCCATGACATTTGCTTCGGCAACAGTTGCTCCCTATAAATTCCATGATACACTAATTGAATGATGAACTTCAACCATGGACTCGACACTTTACAAAACCTAAATCCTAACACTAAACCTAACATTGAAACCCTAACCCTAACCCTATAGCTTAGAAGAAATAAAGCCCGGATCAATTGTCGGCGGAGCAAGTGTCGTATCACTGTAATCAGGATATTCATTCATAATCAATAAGCAGATACACCCAGCAGGTCACAGAAGAAATGAGATCCTTCATGGCAAAGATGTAAATGTAAATCTGAATCAACTTAGCATGGGCATCAATCGGAATATGTTTGTGAAATAGATTGACATCTTCCCCCAACCCCTCCCACCCCTACCTAGCATGGTTACATCGACATACCGGTAAAGAAAGCACACACACACAAAAAAGGAGGATATCCCCCCCCCCCCCCTAAATAAGGAGACTTTAAATATTAAAAAAAAAAAAAAAATCATCCCCTTCCCCACCCCCCCCCCCCCATCTGATGTCCATGCGACTATTTTTCAGCCTGATGACACCCTTTACTGTCCCCATAGTCCATATATTTTTATTTTTATTTTGTGTTTGTCTTCAAATAAAAAAGGTTCATACATGTACATATGAAGAAATTTGCTTACTTTTACAACATGTTGACATCACCATTCTCGGACAATCCAGAGGATAGTACCGGTACTGATAATTTTGTCTGTAGGCAAAACAAAATGAAAAGTCAATTCAATACATGATATAAAATGATTATCCCTAAAATGTTGCTCCCTGCTAGTAATTTTATACATTATGGTTCGTGACAGGACAAGTAAAATCCAGGAATCTGCCTTTTTCAGGAGAAGTAATAGTTCTTCACCAAACGTGATGCATGAAACACAGCATAACTCGAACATTTTAAATGGGGGGCGGGAGAGGTGACACTAAAATTTAACCACAAATTCACCGCATTAACCAACCCCTTTTAGGTCCGATTTTCGGAAGTGATTTTAAGTCATTAATTTTCGTCGTAATGTAGGGATTACGATCACATGACATAGTCTAGTACTGCATTAGTGGTTATTTTTGGAAATTTCGCAAGTCAGACCTCACAATTTCCATTCCAATATGATGGCTATTTATAGTAATGAAAACATTACAAAAATTGAGAAATTACATGTAAGCTTATATGCGATTTCCCCACCTTGTCCCAAATCGCAAAAATATTTGTAAGCAAAACTATTGTCTTATGTTCAGCATCATTTTATAGAAAGGTTAAATTAAATAATTCACTGCTCTGGTATAGCGCCTTTATTTGTTGCCCTGAAATCTATTATGTAATTCCACATTTATCGATAATTTATCGAACCTGAACAGAAAATTTTCATCCCCCCCCCCCCTCCGGTTTTTTTCTCTCCAAATTTTAAAATATTTAACAAAAATTAATGTGACTAGAGCTGTAGCAAGTTCCCCAGAATGTCAGGAATGTGACATTTTATCACAAACCCTTAATGGACGCCTCAAGGCTCAATTAATATTAATCACAGAACCCCCTCCATTCACGCAGGATTATCAGTAGACTTCTATACCCTTCCATCTACCCGGTGGTCAGGGCCACCTGTACAGGCCGTTAAATTAAATTGGTTTAGTCTAATTTGTTAATCAAATTTTGTGCAATTTCTTTTGTGCTTTTTTTTTTTAAATTCACTTCTGTCACATATGTATTGGTCACAGTCAATGTCAATGTCAATGACAATTACACACATTTACTGCTGCCAATTTATTTTATATTAGACTCTAGACCCTACGTTTTTTTTTACGCCAGTAACTAACGGTTAGCTTGTTTGAAATTGGGGCTATGAAATTGGTTGGATCTATTTTTATATAAATTTGCTCATATGTTGCGGATACTATTTCACATTAATTTATTTTTACCCTTTCGGGTAGAATAAGTAAAGTTATAACGCCTACCGCTACCTACCCAAGAACGAATAATTCGTACACAGCCCCAGGCCAGCCAGCTCGGCTCGCAGCCCGGCGCGGCCAGGGCAGGCCAACCACAGCATGCACAGCACAGTCAAACAGGATTTCAGCACAACTCACTCAGTCACAGCTCAGTAACAGCTCAGAGTCAGACACGATGAAAAGTAGCAGCTAACAGTTCATTTACCCAGAGTCTAGTGAGACACTAGATCCCCAAAGAAATATCCAATGTACGGCCGACCGAACCAGTCCTGGATAATTATGTAGTGCGGATATTTCCCCCCTTTGTTTTTTAGGAATTAGCGCCGGCCGACCCAAATCTCAATGTTTTACAGGCGATGATGGCGTAGCTAGCTCAGTCAATCTCGATCTCTGGCTCAGTACAGTACATGAATCGATCATAAATGTCATGCAACGCAGGTTAGCCGAAAACTTCAGCAAGATACTACTCCAAATCGTTGGGCGATTTTAGAGCGGACTTTTGGCGAGAAATGAATATACGAACGTAACTGTCTCGTGATAAACGCATGATGGCGTCGGTCACTTTAGGCTTTTGATTCACGATCTTTCGATCTTTCGCAATGAATTTTATTTTTGAAACCTCATCTATTTTCTCTTTTTTTGGATAGTGAACGAGTTCGATTTTCTCTCATATTTTCAGACATCGTTAATTTGATATTTAGCGAGAGGATTCAATACAAATTAATTGGATTTGAGGTGATTTTACATTGTTAACCAATGCCTTTAAGCAAAATCTTACATGATGTATAAAGAGAAACAAAAATTGAAATCATTCTTGATAATGTAATCACAATATAGGGGTATATACCAATGTAAAAAAAATTGTATACTTTCGCTTTGAGATTTCCCTAAGTAAGAAAGTGCCCTTTTTTGCTTGTGCCCCCCCCCCCCCCCCACTTTGGAAGTCGCTCCGCCGCCTCTGAGCGTTTTCCTTTAGAAGATATTATTCATATAAAACGCATTTTCAAGCGCTTTAAATGAATAACATCTTCTAAAGGAAAAAGTAATGAGATGATAATATATCCATGTTGTCATGTAGAAGTTAAGGGATCCCACCTAGTTAGACGACAGACTAACTCTAGTTTTCTGAATGTAACTCTCTAAATCATGGTTGTAGGCCATTAAAAGTATATATCATTGCAAAGGTAGTATATAAGAAATAATATAGGCACCAGTACAAAACAAATGGAAAATTGTAATTTGACACCATAAGGAAATACATAAGAAAGTATTTTATTAAGCCTACCTCTCTTACCAATCACTGAATTTTGACTGATTAAAAAAAAAAGTTGTTGTCTTTCTTTATTTTTAATAATTTTTTGGTTAGCCAAGGGCATATAAGTTTACCTAATTATATATTCTTGCATCAATTACTGAGAAACTAATCATAGATATCATATTTCCACAGCCTGTTCAAGAGTTAAAACATTCATCAATCAGCACAAATTAACCCTAATAAGGCCGGGCTATTTGAGGTCTTAATACGGCCGGGGGGGGGGGGGCATTATGCCCCCCCCTTAAGATCTCGGCTGTGAAACGGCCGATCGCCGCGAAAATTTGCACGCATGTCAAGTGAAGTGTATAGAATACTATGGTAAAAAAAAAAAAAAAAAAAAAATCACTCATTTGCATATTTATGGTAATTTATGCAAATAAGTTCATAAAATTCACATTTTGCCCATAAATCATATATTCTTCATATTTATACATTAGTTTTCACTACATATATTTTTTAGACCATTTGGAATAATATTATCCAAACAAATTTGGAAAAGCGGTGTTATTCCTTATGTTATCTATTGATTTGATAATTTCTTATGTATTTCTTTGTTTTTTTATTTATGTATTTTATTGTTTTTGTTGTTTTATTTTAATTCTAACTATAATTCAACTATTTGTACCCCAAAATAAACACCCAAACTATAAACAAGACCAAATAACCCATGTTTTATCTCTTTTTTGGAAAAGTGAGATTTCCATATGTTTTGTACACAAATCACGAAAATGAGCGATTTTCGGGCTGACATGCAAAGACAAAAGGTCACGTGACTTTGTAACGGTGTGGCCGATTTTCGAAAAATTTATTTTAAAAGATGCGCAAGACTCTAAAGAAAAAAGTCAGCGAGCGGCGGGGCGCCATCCGTACGCGTTCCCGAACAATCAGAAAAATTTCGGATGGGGGGGGCATAATACCCCCCCCCCCCGGCCTTATTAGGGTTTAAAAAAACTTCAATCGGACTAATTGTTTACACATTATCCTTTAAAAAGTAAAGGCAATTTCCTGAAAATCATAAATTAATACATATTTCACGCGTTCAAATATACACACTAACATCCAGTATAACCCAAGGTGAAGGAAAATACATGGGCAGTTCTGAGCAATTGAGCCTACATAGACTGGGCCTACAGAGGGCAGTATGCCACAAATGAAAAGCTTAGCACTTGCTCTTTCATGTGATACCGAAACCATGCAAATATTCTGAACAATAAACCGGTTATGATATTTGAAAGAAATGTTGCAAATGTGAATTGGAAAGTTCATTCAAGTTCATTAAAAACAATAGAATAGTTAACTTTAATATTAAAGATAAAAGTGAGTTCTGGTCATCCGAATGCATTGTGAAATTAAGAAAAGGTGTGGAATGGATCAGAAAAAGTTGATAATGTAGCATGTAAATATTGGTGTGTACTGCAAAGTTCTAGAGTCATTAAAATCATAATAAATTTGGCCCAGTCTTGGTAAAGTAACAAGCACTGTACACAGAAAGATGTATATGGGACTTCACAAATGGTGTCGGGGCTACTAACCTTGATTTCCTTATCTTTCTATGCTCGATCATTACTGAGCCAGTATACATTTTCTACCAAAATCGTTTAGCAAATAACATTTGTAATCTTGAACATTCAGTGTAAATTTCGTTTGATTCTGTGAGAATTCGTTTCCTTTTTTTAATAAAAATAACTCACCTTTATCTTTAAATTTAAAGCCTTTGCAATTTGAATTTCAGTCCCAAACTTTGGGTTATTATACTTTGAAGACTGCTGAAAGTATGTACAAATCAACAAAATTATTTTTGCACCATATTTACATACATTTTACCAGGTAGAATCCAAATGAGCGACAAATAGTAAATTATAAAAGAAGGACAACATTACATTATTTACACAAATGTGCTAAAAATGCCGGTATTGAGTGTGTTTCGAAGAGTTAGGGTCTCATTAGAAGGGGATTCATGGGTATATCTACTACTACTACAAGTACTCCTACTCAGGGGGGGGGGGGGGGCAGGGGGACGGCCGCCCCCATCATTCCCCCCCTCCCCCCCCCCCCCCAAAAAAAAAAAGAAGAGGAAGGAAAAGGAGAAAGAGGAAAAGGAGAAGGTAAAGGAAATGAAAATAAGGAGAAGAAAAGAAAAGGAAGGGGAAGAGAATGAGGAAGGCCAGGAGTAAGAGAACTATAACATGTAAATTATGACGTGAGGTACAGAAAACATTCAACAAATTGGAGTTCCTTTTGACATAAGTAAATGAAAAGTAGTGCATGTTTGGTTGTTTGGTTGTTTGTTTGATTGATTTTATTTCTGCGTTCAAAAAGATGCAAATTCAAATTCAAAGTACACAAATTCGAATAATATCAATTAAAATGAATAAAATGTTTACAAAAGTAATTAAATAGAACAAAATCATGTACAATTATATCAAACGATAAATATATACGAAGCATACAAATAAGATATTTAAAAAAATATATAGTAAATATTTTCAATAGATAAGAGAGGTAATTTAGAACGTAGGAGACCACCATCGTGAGCGGTTAGGCTGGAGATGGATGGCGGTCTCATAAAAAAAAGAAAATGCTATGATAAGCATTTCCCATCATTAAAATCTGATTTGAGCTTGTTCTTGTTAGTTGAACTTAAGCCTTTTATGCATCAATTTAAAAAAAAATCTTCAACTTCTGAGGGGGCACATCTTCCTCAGAACCCCCTGCGTTCTCATTTGTTAGTAAAAAGTATGCACCAAATCAAGCCATTTATGCATCAGTTTAAACAAAAATCTTCAACTTCTTAGGGGGGCACATCCCCATATGGAAACGTTTGCTTGGATTTGTATACTCTTCTTTTTTCGGGGCGGAGCAAATTAGAAATAAACCAATTTTTAAATTGTATTGGGAGGTTACTGCTCCCCCCATCAGTATGCCAGTGAAAGTGGCGGAGGTGACGGAAGTGACTTCCCCCATGGAGCTATATTATAAGTCTTATTATATAGCTCTATGCTACCCCCTCACAGGTATTTGAAGTTGTTGTATTACATAATTACATTCTTTAGCAAAACTACAGTATAAAAACAAGCTATATCCTTTTTTCACACTTCACTTTTACTTTGCCGGTATCTAGTGTGCAGTCCGAAGGGTTGTAAATATTTATTAGGTACATTTTAGTAAGTAGGCAGGAAGGGACTGCTTAAAAGAGCAAGCTGAATATTCATTTTTGGAGCACTGATTTATTTCTATAACTCTTAATCTTGTAAACATACAGTGTAAACTGTGCTTACGTGATACCAACAGAAAACATATTTTCTACAATATTTACTTGTACATTTTGAAGGATATTATGCGAAGGATCTAGGAGCGTAGCGACCGAGCAAGAAGTTGCCGTTTGTATATAGATGAACTTGAAATAATAAGTGGCCTTGAAAGTGTCGCAATATATCATGTGTGAGTGAGCTTGAAGTTTAATGTTGTAGGTTTGTTCGAGACTATACAGTGCGTCCCAGAAAAAACGAAACCGAGAAGTATCGATGTTTTATCATAACTTAATCACAACCATAATTAATGAATGATACATATTTGGAAAGCTTAGAGTCTCCTCTTTCAGTTGATGCTACTTAGATGATGCATATTTCACGCATGAGTGATTAAAAGCAATTTGAAGGAAGGAAACCAAAAAGACATCTGGCGGGCGGTATCTGAATTTCGAAGAAAAATTAACATTTCTAGAAAGTTGAGTTTCTGCCCTTTCATATGACACCTCAATCATGAAAAATGAGCGAGGAATGACAAAGTTCTGTTTGTTTAAAGTAGTGCTTGCATTTCCATAATTTTATTAAACGAATTCGTTTTCACTGGCTGCCTGCCGTATCAATAAACGAAATTAACAAAAGACTTAACTCCGTTTCGTTGACAATCAGCCGTAGACGAGAGTCTTCATGCATGGCTGATTGTCAACGAAACGGAGTTAAGTCTTTTGTCAAATCTGCTTTTTGCTACGGCAGGCACCCAGTGAAAACGAATTCGTTTGTTAAAAAAATGAAAATGTAAGGGCTACTTTAAACAAACAGAACTTTGTTATTCCTCGCTCATTTTTCCTGATTGAGGTGTCATATGAAAGGGCAGAAACTCAACTTTCTAGAAATGTTAATTTTTCTTCGAAATTCAGATACCGCCCGCCAGATGTCTTTTTGGTTTCCTTCCTTCAAATTGCTTTTAATCACTCATGCGTGAAATATGCATCATCTAAGTAGCATCAACTGAAAGAGGAGACTCTAAGCTTTCCAAATATGTATCATTCATTAATTATGGTTGTGATTAAGTTATGATAAAACATCGATACTTCTCGGTTTCGTTTTTTCTGGGACGCACTGTATATAACCTTTACATTGTTTCATTAATGAGATATATCTCCAATTAAATCAAACTGAGTGATGTTATCGAACAACTTAACAATATCAATCTTCTATTCTCCTAAATAAACCTGGGAAACTTTAAAATTGCATTACAATGTGAATTCATCGTCAGTGAAAATGTAATACAATATACAACAATGAACAAATAATTGTTTCCAGGCCAATGATTTGAGTGAGAAGACCTTACATTTTATATTGAAACTGTTGCCGTTTGTATATACATGAACTTGAAATAATAAGTAGCCTTGAAAGTGTCGCAATATATCATGTGTGAGTGAGCTTGAAGTTTAATGGTGTAGGTTTGTTTGAGACTATATAGCCTTTACACTGTTTCATTAGTGAGATATATCTCCAATCAAATCAAACTGAATGATGTTATCGAACAATCTGGCTTAAAGTGACTCGGTAACATTTATGAAGGTTGATTAAAAACCTGCGTAATTTTTGTATGAAATATTACTTATCATATTCCTTCTACTATACTAACTCTCTAACATGCAAACAAAAAAAAACCTGAAAAAATCCACTGTGCGACACCCTCTAATAGTAAATTCTCCCAACCATTTTTCCATGTAAATAAAACATAACAGGCTTTTTAAAATGCATTGCTTTGTAACAATTTTTATTCACCTAAAATGTAATTAAATTATAATAATAGAGTTGGGAGGATTAAGAAATCGATAAGATCATTTTTCTCAATTTGTATCATTAATAATGGGCTCTTTTTACTCAAACTTTCAGATTATCTTTAATTATATATTTAGCATTGAAGTCACTATTTTCTCTCATCTGAACGATGTTACCAAGTCCCTTTCATGGCGGTAGAACTAAGTTTAATGGTGTAGGTTTGTTTGAAAATACATAGCTTCAACACTGATTCATTAATGAGATATTTCTCCAATCAAATCAAACTGAGTGATGTTATCGAACCACTTAAAGGTAAAGACCAGTATTGGAAACGCCCCAATTTCAAAAAATGAAATGGAAGCTCTCATTACCAATCATGTGAAAGAGTATGTTTTGACTAATACATGATGATAAAAAAATTGCCGGGAAACCGGCTACTAATTCATATATTTGGTAAATTTGTTTCTCTCATGGTCGTGTGAGAGATATAGGGTAGTCCCATATACATCTTTCTGTGTATAGTGCTTGTAACTTTACGAAGAATGGGCCAAATTTCTTATCATTTTGATGATTCCAGAACCTTGCAGATGCTAGATGCTAGATGATCAACCTTTTCTGATCGATTCCACAACGTTTCTTTCACAATGCAATCGCATGACCATTACTGGTCTTTACCTTTAACAATATCAACCTTCCATTCTTCTAAATAAATCTGGGAAACCTCGGTCTTTGGAAACACAAAAGAAGATTACTAAATTTGGTGCCTGGCTTAATGGCGGGGGTTAGCCTTAACACTGTTTCATTAATGAGATATATCTTCAATCAAATCAGACTGAGTGATGTTATAAAACAATATACCAGTATTAAATTTCCATTTTTCCTAAATAAACCATTACACAGAATGATATTACTAAATATGGTGCCTGGCTGCACTGTAACAAAAATGGGCAATATTTTCTAACACTTTGCCCAACGTTGTGCCAATAGTCAACCCAGCCATCTATTGGGCAATTGTTTCGTATTTTGCCCAACAGTTGGTCAAGATGTTCCCAACAAGTGGGCTACCATAATCGGGCAGTTGAAGGGTCATATCTTTGCCCAAATTTTGGTCAAAATACGAAACAATTATGCACGTGTGAAGTAGGGTATATACGTTTACCAATACCACTGGGCAAAATATTGCCCAATAGATGGCCGGGTTGACTATAGGCACAACGTTGGGCAAAGTGTTGGAAAAATAGTGTCTAATTTTTTGACAGTGTGGATGGGGATCGCACTCTGTTTAAAGGTAAAGACCGGAAGCGGTAAAATTGCGGTTCCAGGGTTTTGGGTGCAAAATATCCATTCAATATTGTTTAAATATTGCCTTCAGAGTTTTTAGATGGCAATAATTCAACCTAAATTCGCCCCAAAACACAATAATATATGCCCAAATGTAATGAAATGAAATGCATTCGCGATATCTATTCAGACCGGATCGATATGATAATTTACCAAATATATCAATTAGTAGGCGGTTTCCGGGCAAAATTTGTATCATCACGTATTAGTCAAAACATATTATTTCACATGATTGGTAATAAGAGCTTCCATTTCATTTTTTTGAGAGGAGGCGTTTCCAAAACTAGTCTATACCTCTAATGGTGTAGGTCTTTGAACTGTATACACAGTTGTTTGGAGAACAACCTGGGGTGGGGGGGGGGGTGCACATAATCTGCATTTTAAGTGAGGAAAGACAAGAAAATTACAAACATCACACCACGGTATCAATAGGCGGTTAAACTTTCCCAATTTCATAACTTGTAGGCCCGGGTTAAAGTTTTAATTGCATGACGCACGTCTGTGACGTAAGGAATAATGCATATTCAGATATCTATTAAACTACTCGACAATATAATGCTAGCCATTTGGTGTTAATATTCTGTTTGTAGAAAGATACTAACCATTGTGTAATTTGAAGTTGGAAATTTGGAATTGAATTGGGGCGTTGAACGATGAATACACGTTTAGTTAACCAAACATGCGGGGCAGTTTCCACTCTCCGTGGGATCGTCAGATGAGCATATTTTGATATCTCATATTTTGTGACACTGGCAGGTTCTCTTAAACATACTTTTTCAAAAAAGTGAGGGGCCGGGGGAGTGGGAGCTCGAGCCCCCCGATCCGCGGGCCTTGACATGTAGGCTTCCAAATAAGCATATTTTTTGCCTGACTGTAAATTTGGGAATTTTCCATAAACGCATACAAAAGTATAATTTACAAAAAAGAGAGAAAAACGTTTGAATTTTATGGGGGGCAACTGCCCCCAAGCTCCCATCGGTACGCTAGTGCGAGGGACGAGGGAGCAAAGTGAACGAGAGGGGCGAAGGTGTCGGCACCGACTACCCCTTCAAAGGTTTTTTAAGTTTTGTTGTATTAAAATATTACTTTCCCTAGCAAAACTGGAAAGAAGTTGAGGGGAAGACCTCGTAAAGGCTTTCTAGATGATTTGATTGCGGAATGTGGAGCAACGGGATATGAAATGCTGAAACGAATGGCTAAAGACCGAAGTACTTGGAGAGACACTTGAAGTAGAACTCTGATTGGATCACTGAACCTGTCATAAACTGACAGATCACTATTGATGATGAGCAAAACTATAGTATTAAACCAAGCAATATACCTTTTGTTTACACTTCACTTTTACTTTGCTGGTAATTAGTCTATAGTCCGAAGGGTTGTTAATATCAGTTTATTAGGTTAATTTTAGTATCAGTAGGGAGCTTGGGCATGGATCTCTAGGCCTTTGTCATAATCGCTACGGGAGTTGAAATGGCAAATATCAGCCTGGCAAATTATGTAGTTACTCCTTTAATACTGAAAAGAGCAAGCGGAATATTCATTTTTGTAGCACTGATCTCTTTCTATAACTCTTAATCTTGTAAACATACAGTGTAAACTGTGCTTACATGATATCAATTGAACACAGATTTTCTACAATATTTACTTGTTTGTTTTGAAGGATATTATGCGAGTGATGCTAGCGACCGAGCGAGAAGATTTTTACATTTTCATTAGTGTAAACGCTGTACTCTTGGGCCCTAACTTATAAGTGTGTTTCAGTCTTTAGTCAGTATTTTGCTATACATATTTTTTGTATGCATTTTTTCTCCTTAAAAAAAATTGAGGGGGAACGTGTCCCCCCCCCCCCCCCGCCCCCGGGATCGCCGCCCCTGCCCACAATTAATGTAGGTAATCGCAGCAGCTGCTAGCTACACGCCCGAGTATGTACAGCTTCAGCAATCCCAAAAATACCGCGTAGAGTAATGTTAGACTCTGTCTCCAGTCATTCGCACAGTATATTTGACTGAACTGGCTAAACACTTGTGTAAAAAAAAATATGCGCACCCGGGAGCGTCTTATTTCTTCGTACCATAGCTAAGCGAGCCTAGATTGGGCTCGCGAACGAAACCTGCGCATGCGCACTCGCGAAGGAAACCAGCGCATGCGCTCGTAGAATCCGGAACAACAAACTGGTTCTTGCGGTGACGTCAGGGTCACGTGATACGCCGACTCTGCTTTGGGAGATTTTTTGTGGGCGGGCCGGATTTGGCTGAAAAGCCTAAATTTTCAATTTTGAATAGCTTGTAAATTTGAAGTGGGATTCTTTTCGGGGATATTTTGGATGGGATTATATTTTTTTTTTAAACATAATAAACGAATAAATTAACATCTTTGCTGCATTTCATAGTACCTTTAAAGATACTATGCCCCTTTTGCAACCAACATCAAATTCTGTAGAACTTTGCAGGAATACTGAATATGTCATGTATGTCCTATCCGTGAAAGTTAAACGTTAGCAGTGTACTAATATTCAAATTATGCAAGGAAACCTGTTTACTTGCTAGACTTCACTGTCAGACACTATTGAGTTACTGACTGGCCTTTTTCTTCTTCTTTGGTAATAACATACATAAAATGAGCTGTAAAGGGTACATGAGCATTTTTCTACATCAATAACCCACTTCTTGTAATGGCCAAAATAAAACTGATTGAATCTTTGCGCAGCATAAAACGTACGACCATTCGGTACAATATTGTCTGAAAATCAGACTATTTTTAATTGGCTCTATAGCTCTGAAGTTGATTCGACAACTAATAGTCGTTATTTCCCCACTTAAAGACAGTTTCAAGCCCCTCTTTTTTTTAGGGAAGTTCTAAATTAGTAATATCTTTCAAATAATATATCAACCTTTCATCATCCCAACTAAAATTTGAAACAAAATAGAGCAAAAATAAGCGAGATACTGCTAAAAAACAATGTCAACTTCCATAGGCATAACACGCAACTTAAGAAATTTCTGATATGTGCCCTTTAATCGTAATTTTTACTATGATGACATGATCAAAATGGAAAATGGTGATTATTAAACTTGTGGAGAATTGTCTTAGCTACAACATATCGAAATTTGGAAAAAAATCGATCAATATTTACAGAGATACAATCAATTTTACATAAATATGCTGACTTCATAATATGAAAATTCGTATTTTGAGTTCCAAGGCCATTATGATGATGTCACGATGCACTTAATGGCCAAATGAGACATGGAATCATATCTTCAACTCATACTCTATCTAAATATGAAAAAAATTGAAGGTCACGGTTCTTTCCAAAGAGCTATCATGTTTTTTGTATAGGCATGTTTTTGCCCATATATGCTATGTATTAAAAGAGCTTGCGCGCACAGACATTTATCTTGGATTGACGCTCATCTTGTTATAAATAGTCATAAAGAGATAAACATGGTAAGAAATTCCTCGAAAAATTATGAGAAATATCATGAAAGAAAAAAAAATGGCGATTCTATGTTTTGTAATTGTGTTACGCGCGCGCATGCGCGCGCATGCGCGTATGCGCGATTTTTTATAAAATGCTTAAAATGACCTCAAACGTATGCAAAATAAACTTGAGACGATTTTGAGCATTTAAAAATTTTGCGCGCGCACTGACGCGCGGACGTACGCGCACGCGCGCGTTTTTTGACCTGAAATTGACCGGACTGATATTGACCTTGATCATGATAAATATGAATGAGAATTGACTTTGGGTTATGAAGATATGATCATGAATTGATTTTCACAAAATGGCGCCTAGATGACGTCATCAGTCAAGGTCAAGGTTGAAAACGTTATTTTAATTTCAATTTATACCTATACATATGTGTGCCAAATTTCAAGTTATTTGATTGATCCATTTTCAAGTTATCTTGCTAACAAAAAAGTGGTAAGAATTAAGAAAAATAAATAAATAAATAAATAATAATAAAGGCAATTTTAACAAAAATATAAGGTGGTCTGTATTAGATACAGCCCACCTGAACATGTTAGCATCAAAGTATCTGAGCTTCCAGTTTGATTGTGATGTAATATGCGCCACTTGAGGTCACGATGTATTAGACGAAACATGCTGTTGGTATTGAACAGGTACTTAAAAACATTGTGAAAAAATGCTCTAGCTCTTAATTTACAAACCGTTTAAAATTCTCTTTTATATTTCAATAAACCACACGGTTTCACTCACATCCTATTGCAAATATAAATATCCTGCAACATTTGAATTTTATTAATACCGCATTTCTATAATTTATCAACTAATATAAAAACAAATTTTAGCATTTAAGTTTGTGTAAATTTAGATTGATTGCAATCTAATCTGAACAAATCAAGGTGATGATAATGTAGAAAATATTGTTATTTATACTGAAAATTGTATAATAAGAAATTAAATATAATAAGAACAAGAAATAGTCGTGTCTGTTTATAAGAATTTCCAAATGGTTGACTGATTCAAATCCAGATCCAGAAGATTGTTTTCAGGTAAAAGTCATGTCTAGTGATAGAGCATTTTGCTATGACAACTCATTATTTCTAGGATGTGTTACCAAAGTTCCATGCTTTACTAATGTCTCATGGTACAATCTGTAGGCCTTGCCCAAAGTTGAAAGCAGTAGCACCGAGAAGGAACAAACCTTTTCTATGAGAGTCAAGAGTCCTCACCGATCTACTACAGTGCTTTTAAATGTTATATGGATATTCAGAAACTGATAAATGGCTTTTTTCAGATAATTTCGTCCCGAAACTTTTTTAACTTGCACATCTTCTAGTCAATGTCGTATTCGGTCATTTATTTTTGTAAAACTTTGTCTAATTAATTCATCATTTCGAATCCAATTTCGTCAAAGTCAAATCAAGTTTGTCATCCTCGTCTACCATGTTTACATTTATGTCTTATTAATTCTATTTCCAACGTTTTCTTAGTGTTTTCAAATCAATATAATGTGTGTCGATCACAGTTTAATCTAGCTTGATGTCCTAAAAGCAGACTTACCAATAATTATTTTGATAATGATTATTATGTTAATGCTGCTCTTTAATACAACCATCAATATCCAATGATTCCTCAACCCTTATTGACAATGTTTTCACCAACTTTCTTGAACAAAACTTTTACTTCGGGATAATAATAAGTGATACGTCTGATCACTTCCATATCAATATTTGCATTCACTTCTACCGCTCTCCCTCTATCACGCTCTGCCCGAACAATGACCCGAAACCTTTCAGAAAACAACTAAACGTAGATAGGTTCAGAGAATTCTTAGCACAAATTGACTGGTCCCAGGTGTTCAACAATGTCGATGCTAATGAATCATTCAATATCTGTATTAACACATTTATGAATTTGTATAATATCCTCACCCATTTACAATTTACTAAAACCAATTATCAACAATTCCCGAGATTTTCATGGGTTACACATTCCTTTCTCCGCTCCATTAACATGAAAATAGCCTTTATCATAAGTATAAGAAAACAAAATCCGAACGAAATAAACGAAAATACTTTATCTATTGCAACACCGTTGATACATTATTGTTACGAGCAGCTTAAAAGAATTACTTTTCTAGACAATACCAAATTCACAAATGTGATGCAAAGGATACGTGGCAGGTCATAAATAATGCCCTAAGCAATAAATCGAAATTACCATCCATTACTAACATCACTTTGAATGAATCCGATTACAAGACACCACACTGATAGCTGAAACCTTTGACTAATATTTTGTCAATATTTGCCTAAATCTTGTCCGAGAATTCCCGAATCTGATATTAACTTCCACTCGTTTTTAAAAGAACTTCAGGGCTCTTCGATGTTGTTTTCTCCAGCTACTACCAACAAAATTATCATAAGGTAATCCTGGTTTTCAATAGGGTAGTATTAAAGCATGATATTGCTCTTAAATTGTTTCTAAACAAATCTTTGCAAAAATAGTCTTATTCTCTTACTGCCGAATTCCTAAATAAGTTTAATATTTTTTCTAGGTTCCAATCTGCTTCTTCGGAAGAAAATAAATAAAATATCCATGCATTACTGATGTTTAGGCCATAAACGATTTTCTTACACATTCGGTATCTTCCCAGACTTCTCCAAGGCCTTCGACAACATCGATCACGCTGTTCTTCTCTATAATTTATCTCATTACGGAATTCGTGGGAAGGCCTTGAAGTGTTTCAAGAACTACCTTACTGAACGTCAACAATAATGTTTATATCAATGGTCAGGAATCTCATCTGAAAAGCGTTACATGCGCAGTGCCGCAGCGGTGTTTACTTGGTAACTTGGCCCACTGGTGTTTGTGATTTATATCAGTTCTGTTTTAGTAATCTTTCATCCTTTTATTTGGCGATAACTCGAATAATAATAATAATCAAACAAATTACCCAAATCATTATCAATACAATAAAGCACGACCTAAACACTGTCGTAAAAGGTTCTCTTCAAACAAGTTATCACTTCATATAAACAAGAAAAAAACTCATTTTATACGAAAATACAATTGTACATTTACAGGAACCGATATTACTTAACAACTCAATTCTCGCTCAAGTCGAAACAAATAAATTCCTTGGTATAAACATCGACAACAAACTAACATGGAGAACACACATGAATCATATTAGCAAACTAGCTTATATCGAGAAATACAGGTGTCATCGGCTAACTTAAAATCACATTTCCTATCCATGTCTTGCTTACCTAGAACTCTACACTAATCTTACCTTATTTTAACTACGGAATACTCGCCTGGGGGAAAAGCTCAAAACTCCTCATTAATCGACTTTTTTTATTACAAAAACGAGCTATCAAAGTAATTAAAAATTCAAGCCTATCGAACCAATAATTCCCCACTTTGTTACCCATGTAACCTCCTGAAGATATACGAACCCTATTCATTCAACTTGAGAATATTTATGTTTCAACTCACAAAAGGTCTCCTGACCTCACCGTATGTTAATTCGACTATATTATTACTTTCATGGCCTTATAATATTGTATGTATTTTTACACCGTTTGCAAGAATAATTCTCATTGTTTATTGCTAATGATTTATGTAATGAATATGAATGTGAAATATGAAACATGAAATAAAACTAAAGTGAAAACTGATAACTGAATCTGAACCATGACATAGAATAGCAATATAATCTGTAGGGACTCATGGTAGTTTATTTTACAGTTGATTTGGCTCTGTTGATTTCACTGTTCGCAGGAATTAACAGAGAAAGATAAAGTGAACATTCAAGCCCGTACGACGTTTTCGGGGGATTTCTTAGAATTGCCAACTTTGAGCCAGAGGTAAGAGTGCGATATTGCAAGGGAGCGAAGCGACTGAGCAGGGGAAGGGTGTGGGAGGGATGTCCCCCTCCCAAGGTAGGGAGCTTTTGCATTTGTGGACTTACAATTGTGCAATTTGGTGTATGTCATGCCATACCGATATGCTAGGCCGTGGTGCGCAAACAAATTTGATGGCAAGATTTCACTTAAATGGTATCATAATGTGATAGAGGAAAGACACATTTCTGTAATGACTTTCAAAACAAAAGTCTTTAAAATTGAATATCTTTTTTTTTAGGTAGGGGGGAGGGGGGGGGGCGAAACCCGCGAACCCCTAGTTTGCACAGGCCTGATAATCTCACCTTTGACGACGATGTATTATTATTATTCTCATTTGTCCATGGTCTCTACAACGCATTTGAATCAACAAAGTGTAAATGTGAGGACTCCTGGTAGAAGTTTCAACTGTTGTTATGACATTTCTGGCTTGCACTCAATAGATCCCGCTGGTTCCAACATGTTCTTCTGACTTGCCTTCAATTACAAGAAGGAGCACGCGATCTTAATCTACTGGGCGCAAGCCAAACATTTCTTTACGACAAGAAACAATATTATGATACTATTTTATGTAGCGTCACATGGTAATCACTAGTGGCAGTAGTAGTATAATTATTATGTCATTATTATTATGACAAGGAATAGCAATTTACTCTTTAGGGACTCAATGATGAAAAAATGTAGTTGATTTCACAGTTGATTTCACTTGGTTGATTGCACTGTTAATTCGCAGGAATTAGCAGAGAGAGATGGAAGTGAACATTCTCACAATCAAGGTTGACCTTGTATTATTATTCTCATTTGGTCTTAACAATGCTATTCGAATAAAAAACTTTAGGGACTTAATGATGACAAATGTAGTTCATTTCACAGGTGGTTTCGCTTGGTTGATTCCACTGTTAATTCGCAGGAATTGGCAAAGAGAGATGGAAGTGAACATTCTCGCGAATAACGTTGACCTTGTATTATTATTCTTATTTGTTCATCGTCTTTACAAAGCTATTTGAATAAAAAAAACAGCTTTAATCTTTGTTTTTCTCGACGAGGGTGGGGGATGGGGGGTAGTGTATACCTTTGGCCTAAGTTATACACAAAATGCTTATAACAAACGGAATACTGGACAGAGGACACCCCAAGGCTATGGCGTAGCACTGGCCCTGAATATTTTTAAAATAATGTTTAAAGTAGGTATATTTCACCTTTTATCTTTGATAATTATATAAAGACATCTCCCGCTCCTGTGGTGACGAAAAAAAGGAATACATAAACACATATAATCCTATCGTAATTTGACTTCCTGAAATCCTGCCCCCGACTGATCTTATCCAAGCTACGCCACTGAGACATTAACATTTTTTTTTAATTTAGTCATCAATATACATTATGAAAATACCCAAGGTAATTTATGATTGAGCATCATATGGTTTTTGATACTAAGTTTAAATGAAGTTGACGTTTTCCCAAATATATTTGTAATAAAACTAAAATACTTTCGCGGCAGTCTGGTTGAAATACAATGGCTTGGATGGTCAACATCGAGTGAGTAAATTGACTAGGCCAGGACGGGGATATACCCGTTTCCCCTGTAGAGTGGAAACATTTTGCATTTTAAAGTGAAACGGACATACATACTCTCTCTGTCTCTTTTCCAGTATGTCTTCTATCTTTCGCCCCTATCTCCATTTATTTTTTTAGATAATCTTTTAATGCACCTCTTACAAAAGATTTCATTTAAGATTTATGATGTTGTCCGCATGTAACTTATTCACTTTATAATCTGGGAAGAGGGTTCTCGAGCATATATGTATTTTTATCTCTATCTGTATCTCTTTCTCTATCTGTATCTCTTTCTCTATCTGTATCTGTATCTCTCTCTCGATCTGTATCTCTATCTCTATCTGTATCTCTATCTCTATCTCTATCTCTATCTGTATCTCTATCTCTATCTTTATCTGTATCTCTATCTGTATCTCTTTCTCTTTCTCTATCTGTATCTCTATCTCTATCTATATCTATATCTCTATCTCTATCTCTATCTGTATCTCTATCTCTATCTGTATCTGTATCTCTATCTCTATCTGTATCTGTATCTGTATCTTTATCTGTATCTCTATCTGTATCTCTATCTCTATCTCTATCTGTATCTCTTTCTATATCTGTATTTGTATCTCTTTCTCTATCTGTATCTCTTTCTCTATCTGTATCTATATATCTGTATCTGTATCTATTTCTCTATATGGGCAGCGTTTCTCGAAACCGTCATAACTACAAGTTCACCGACATCCTATTGACACGCGTGTATTAAGTTTAACACGCGTTTCAATGGGATGTCGGTGAACTTGTAGTTATGACGGTTTCGAGAAACGCTGCCCCGTATCTTTATCTCTTTCTCTATCTGTATCTCTTTCTCTATCTGTATCTCTTTCTCTATCTGTATCTGTATCTGTATCTCTTTCTCTATCTGTATCTTTAGCTATACACGCAAAAAACTGAGGTGCTAAATGTTGGGTGCTGAGTGAGATTCTGCACTTGAAGTGCCAAAATCAGCACTTGACGGGTTAACTTTAACAAGGAAACCGAAACGTGCTGAATATTTGAGTGCAGAAAACGAGTGCTATAACAATATGCAGCACTTAACATCGAGTGCTGACTGCATAACCTGATCTGATTGGTCGGTTAGTATAATAGCTGTTACCTTGTGAATATTTGTTTTTGAATCAAATTCAGCTAAGAGATTCTTACATTCTTCATTCTCCAGGTCAATACCCAAGGCCTCAAAAGTCTGAATAACTTTGCTCCTTAAACTGTCAACAACATCAGTATTCAAAGCTGTTGCAGCAGATAACACTCTGTTTGTCATAGCATGGGTCATGTTGGTGTTTGATAAAAGAGAACCAATGAAAAATGCAGCTGGTCTCACTATGAACATGACAGACAATGAAAGCGGACAAAATATACAGTTCCTCAGGTAGACAAAGGAACATCCCTTGACTGCTATTATGTAAAATGTGTAGAACAGGTGAATATGCATGTGACACCTGTTCTACACATTTTTACATAATAGCAGTGAAGGGATGTTCCTTTGTCTACCTAAGGAACTGTATATTTTGTCCGCTTTCATTGTCTGTCATATTCATAGTGTCTTGTACTGCATTATGCATTGCTCCATCTTGTTCTTGTAGTAGGCCTATCCTATCATCATCATCATCAAATGCATCATCTGCTGCAGGATTATGCACTTCACCAACAGCAACACCCAAATCAGCATCAACTAGACCCTCCATACCCTGTACAACTTCAGGTTCAGGTTCTTCTTGTGGATGTTGGTTTAATAAATGTTTCCTGTAAGAGTTGAAAGTGGTAAATGACGAAGGACATCCACCTTGACCACATACCAAATGTAGATGGGGCATGTCAAACAACGCATGAGTTAGCACTTGCACAAGGGCTATTCTGCTAGCACCCAAAAGAGAGCAAAACTTGGCACTTTAAGTGCACAACAGTCAGCTCCTTTGGGTGCTAGCAAAGTAGCCCGGGTGCAAGTGCTAACTCAGCACTTCGAGTGCAGTCACTATGCGAGCTCCTAAAAAGTGCTAAAATTGAATCTTTAAGTGCTAAATTTAGCACAACAGTCAGCTCCTTTGGGTGCTAGCAAAGTAGCCCGGGTGCAAGTGCTAAATCAGCACTTCGAGTGCAGTCACTATGCGAGCTCCTAAAAAGTGCTAAAATTGAATCTTTAAGTGCTAAATTTAGCACTTTTTTTTTTTGAGTGTATATGTATCTGTATCTGTATCTTTATCTCTATCTGTATCTGTATCTCTTTCTCTTTCTTTATCTGTATCTTTATCTATATATGTATTTGTATCTCTTTCTCTATTTGTATCTGTATTTCTTTCTCTTTCTGTATCTCTTTCTGTATCTCTTTCTCTATCTGTATCTGTATCTCTTTCTCTTTATCTATGTGTATCTTTATCTATATATGTATCTTTATCTATTATGTGTCTGTATCTCTTTCTCTATCTGTATCTGTATCTCTTTCTCTATCTGTATCTCTTTCTCTATCTGTATCTGTATCTCTTTCTCTATCTGTATCTGTGTCTCTTTCTCTATCTGTATCTTTATCTCTATCTCTATCTTTATCTCTATCTGTATCTTTATCTCTATCTGTATCTTTATCTCTATCTCTATCTTTATCTATACATGCATCCTTATCTCCTTCTCTATCTGTATCTCTTTCTCTATCTATATCTGTATCTCTTTCTCTATCTGTATCTGTATCTCTATCTCTATCTTTATCTCTTTCTGTATCTGTATCTCTTTCTCTATCTTTATCTATATATGTATCCTTATCTCATTCTCTATCTGTATCTCTTTCTCTATCTGTATCTGTATCTCTATCTGTATCTGTATCTCTTTCTCTATCTTTATATATATATATGTATCCTTATCTCCTTCTCTATCTGTATCTCTTTCTCTATCTGTATCTGTATCTCTTTCTCTATCTGTATCTGTATCTCTTTCTCTATCTGTATCTGTATCCTTTTCTCTATCTTTATCTATATATGTGTCTGTATCTCTTTCTCTATATCTGTATCTTTATCTCTATTTGTATCTTTATCTATATATGTATCTGTATCTCTTTCTCTATCTGTATCTGTACATGTATCCTTATCTCCTTCTCTATCTGTATCTGTACATGTATCCTTATCTCTATCTGTATCTCTATCTTTATCTCTATCTGTATCTCTATCTGTATCTCTTTCTCTATCTGTATCTGTATCTCTTTCTCTATCTGTATCTGTATCTCTTTCTCTATCTGTATCTGTATCTCTTTCTCTATCTGTATCTGTATCTCTTTCTCTATCTGTATCTGTATCTCTTTCTCTATCTGTATCTGTATCTCTTTCTCTATCTGTATCTGTGTCTCTTTCTCTATCTGTATCTGTGTCTCTTTCTCTATCTGTATCTGTATCTCTTTCTCTATCTGTATCTGTATCTCTTTCTCTATCTGTATCTGTATCTCTTTCTCTATCTGTATCTGTTTCTCTTTCTCTATCTGTATCTGTATCTCTTTCTCTATCTGTATCTGTATCTCGATCTTTCTCTATCTGTATCTGTATCTCTTTCTCTATCTGTATCTGTATCTCTTTCTCTATCTCTATCTCTATCTTTATCTCTATCTTTATCTCTATCTTTATCTCTATCTGTATCTATATCTCTTTCTCTATCTGTATCTTTATCCATATAGCTCCGATTAGTCTCATTTGACAACGCCCCCTATCGTCAGAGTCAGCAGCCTAACATGTTAGCATATGTTGTTGAGTTTAACATAGGGAAGGAACAGTTATTAAATCATATCATAATTTTGATAAAATATATGATATTTATAGATAGTGAAAATAGACAAAAACCACCAACTTATTTGGAGATTAAGAAAAGATTATTAGAAAATAGAAAGGAGGAGAAGAAATTAGCTGGGGACCGAGGTACACTCACATATCATTTTAGAAAGTGGGACAATTTAGAATAGCTTCGTGCAGAATAAATAAAATAAGGAAGGCGAATAGAAGCAATGAAATGGACATGGCTGATATAATGGTCGAGATTCCCACAAAATGTAGGCATGTTTTAAGTGGGTGTTTGTGTGGGTGTCTGTGCACGTGTGTGTATGTGTGTATGTAAGTATTTTTTTTTTTTTTTTTTTTTTTTTCTCTTAAATGTCTTTTTTTTGTTCATGCCTTCTTCATGCATGCATGTTTCATGCTTTATTTGATGTAAATAGTAAAAGTTCATTTGTATTATTTAGATGTGAATGTCAAATCATATTCTATATAATAATATTAACATGCAGATTATTTTATGTATTGATTTTGTTATTGTTTGTGAAAAGCAATGGAGAAAATAAAATATCATTGACAAAAAAATAAAAAAAATATGGACTTTTACCCCCCAAAATCGATAAAAATTCTTTTTTTTTTGGTTTAAACGAAAAGCACATCCACCCCGAGGTACGTTGACACTAGCTCTTCCATTGGAACCGTCATGTCCCATTGACTTTTGAAAGTTCACCCACCGTAATTTGATCAAAATAGATCGCAAGCTCGCCATTGCCTATACAACGCATGTGTAACAAGTCGAACTTTGGACGTAATTTACCACGCGATTGTAAGATTATAGGTCAAGCACACGAAGGATAACAAGCATGAATTATCATGGATCAGTTCTGCTTGGTTCATTATGTCCACTTCAGCAAAACCCCCACCGTAACTTTTCCATTTAGTATAAGCAAACATTTTGCCGAGGTAAGCAAAAACATGAATATTCATGAGACACCATGGACTATTCGATTATTTACAGAGGGGTGCATTGTGCACCATGTCAAACTCCCCTTTTCAGTCAAGTATTTCATTGTATTATGTAGTTTGGTAGGTTTATTTTACTAACTGTTTAATGATCAGATTTTAATGACAGTTTAAAGATATGGAAAAGGTTCTTGTAGTTTATATTTAGCAAAGCAATCTCACATACAAAATCACTATCAAGTGTCGTCTGCTCCGCCGATTGCCGTCTGCTATATACGTTGAAGGCACATACTTATCTGTGGACTGTGATGTAGACAGTTTACTCGTCATTGTAGATTATGCAATTACCGTATATTCTCATCCTTCATTACTCATATCATGACTCACAGATTACATCAATATAAAACTTTATGGGAAAGCCTGCCAGACCGACCAAGCCAGCTTTTATTCGAATTGTATCTTCTTGAACAATCTTGAACAATCTTATTATATAATTTTGAACATCAAAATAATTTCAGATTTTAAGCTCCTTCTTGATTAAAAAATATCAAATGTAAATATTCTTAACATTGCATAATTTCAATCTCAATCGTCAACGTTTACACCTAAGTATATAATGACGTTGTATAGAACATTGCAAAATATTAAATTTGATCTGCTTTGATCCGTAACCTGCATGGGGCTTTTGCTTTTTGCCCCACGCCCGGACCGATTCCCTAGGTTGAAAAAACCCAGAGATAAACTAGTAAGGCAAATGCTCTGGAAAAACCTAATGGCAAATCGTCCCAACTAAAATGATTTATTCGAATCTCTATAGTAGCACAAATAATAAAAAGCCAAGTAGAAGGAAAAAGAGAGAGAGGCAGACAGAGAAAGCAGTGGTTTGATAACATCAAAGAATGGACAGGTCTCACATACTCAGAAGCCAAAAGATTAGCACAGGATAGAAACAAATGGGAAAAGACAACAAGAAGATGTGCAGATGTGGTCGCCAATCGCCAGCAACTGACGGTGGCAGCCAGGTAGCCAGGTAGGTATACCTTCAACAACAAAAACACCAAACTATTGTTCTGTATTAAAATTTTCAATTAAAATTTGTGTCGTGTATCTCGTGTCTGACAAAGCAAGAATGGCTACCACACCCATTTCCCTCTCTTATTATGCCTTTCTGAACATTCCTTTCCCTCTCAATACAATAACTTTCACCTGCCTAAGTTATTCAAACCATCCCGCCTCGCGGGATCGTGGCGTCTCGCCACTCCTATTACGTAATCATTAAACGGATCCGCATATACAACATTTTCCTGCTATACGTTGTACCGCAGGAAAATACAAATACAACACTCTCACAGCCCTCCCCGACACACCATTTCCCGCACACCCGGTTCACACATACCCAATGGCACACCCTGTAACATAGTGGAAGATTCTACGAAATTGACAATTTTCCTGCAAAATAGACCCCTTGAATCATGTTAAACGTATTTTACCCTATTCTGATGACATGAATGCATGACAAGATAACAATGGCTGCATTTCCATACATAAATAAAACTAGTTTGCGATTAGAAATAGTCAATTTTTCGATAATGTCACAAAATATATTTGCCGCCTCATACAATATGACGTCATTGACAGCTGATTGGCTAGTTTGGTAGTGACGTCGAACTAGCTGCCGTGCTGGCTTTGGTCCAACGAGCGAAAATGAGACAACCGGAGCAATATGTTTATCTGTATCTCTATCTGTATCTGTATCTCTATCTTTATCTCTATATTTATCTCTATCTTTAGCTGTATCTGTATCGCTTTCTCTATCTGTATCTGTATCTCTATCTCTTTCTCTATCTGTATCTTTATCTCTATCTCTATCTCTATCTCTATCTCTATCTCTTTCTCTATCTCTATCTCTATCTCTATCTCTATCTTTATCTCCATGACGCATGCTGGCAGCTATAATTATTTAACTTTTTTTTTCAGGGCCCTTTCCTCTCTTTTTTTTGTCATTTTGATAACTATTGCACTGACAGGCCACCCTCGTGAGTGATTGTGCACACAGTGTGTGCGGTCAAGCACTGAATCTAATCACCGGGGTAATATTATATTTGTAAAGCGCTGTATAAAAACTAAATATTATTATTATTAATCTAAAGGTCAAAGGTCATTGGGCTCATGATTTATGCAAAAATAGCCTGTGAACGCATAATTATTATTAGGATGGACATGGATTACAATCAAACTCAAGACATGTATGTATGTTGCAAAGCCAATGAACTGATTAGATGTTATGGTCATGAGGTCAAAGATAAAAGGGTCATACTGGTATATGAAAAATAGCTTGTAATCACGATATTCTGAGAACCTGTTAATGGATTACAATTAAACTTGAATTTGTAAAATTGCTACTGTTTTGGTTTGTGAAATCGCTTTATGGCGGAGTCATCATTTTCGACTGCGCGCAGTCGAACTTCCATCTAGTTTGTTATTTGTTCATATTTCATTAAACATAAATCTTGGTGCAAATTATAGTAAATAATTCTTCTGATGATTCTTAGTCAATATTCACTTCAAAATGCTGATTATATTCAGAGGATTTCATTTTGAGGGGCCTGCTAGTGGGCCACCCTGCCCATGAATAATGTCCCAACCTCAGTTTTTCATCACATCGAATTGAGTAATACAGGCGAGACCGCTGAAAGCGTTTCCCTTGTTATGATATGTCATAGGCTAGCAAAAAAGGAGAAAACTATAGAATGTTTGAATAATGATTCAAACTTAACTGAAATGATCATTATGTAATACGCCACGTATACCACATACATGCAGCATCTCCAATTTGTACGTAGTCTTGACTTGTCTTCTCAGAATTTGACTTTTTTCGATTTAAAGTTGTGTGTGTTTTGTTATTACTTTTGTATTAGATGAAAGATTAAATTAAGTAGGAGAATAATTTTTCTTGTAAGATTTGCTAACTTTCTTTGTTTTGGCAGAAAATCCACGACGCATATTTATCTGTGACTCTTTGAAGCAAAGAACTTTCTACAAGGAGGCGAACCCATCTTTGACATTTGCTCACGATCTAAGAGACTACATGATTGACCCTGCCATCGATGGTGATGAAGAGCGAAAAGACCTGAAAGATATAAGCTACTTCGATGGCACCCTCTACTGGACTAAGGCAGGCAGTCACGCTGGCATCGCTGTAATGACTAATTACGATCAAAGCAGCCGATCATTCGAAATCAAAGAAACCAGTGAGATTGACAAACCCTTCAAAGTGCTCATCATTAAAGTAAATCCATGATCAATATTTGACAGAAAAGAGCCCGGTTGTCAAATATGAAGCGTAATACACTTCATCATTACGTCATCATAACAACAAGAATACCGCCGTAGTTTTCCCGTCAACTAAACAAAATCTGCCTACCAGTTAAAGACATATTAAGTTGTAAATGTTGCTGGTAGAATACTTGAATATCAGACTTTTAAAATATCCCACTCTCCTCCACTTTGGATATAACCGCCCGGTCTAGCTGGAGCTCATGTCAATGGGTACTCATCTTAAAGGAGAAGTCCACTCCAAAATAACTTACTTTCAATAGAAGCAGAAACATGAGACAAACCAATCAAAAAAAGTTGGAGCAAAATCGGATAATTAATAAGAAAAAAATATGACATTTTGAAACAGTATGTAAAACTATGGAAAAATGAAAAGCACAAGACAAATTGGGAACTCACTCATCAGTCTGTGACGTCATGTCCTTACTATCCACTAATTATTTTCTATATATTGATAATATAAATTTCCTATTTTCCTCCTAAGAATCTTATTTCTTCACACCAGCATCCAAGTTAGATTGATAGTAATGTTTTTGTGTGAATGCACTACTATTGAGTTTTGTTTTTTTCAGTTAAATCATGAAAAATGTGAATTTTGATAAACTATTTATCATCATCATCATCATCAACTTCTGTAAAGCGCTGCTGTGGCCTTCACGAGAGCACGCCATGCAACTCTTACACCTGCCATTTGTGATGCACCTTTCATTCCTTGTCCAGACACTTTCTTAATATCATCAGTCTAAGATATTGGTGGACGACCTCTACCCCGTTTTCCTTCGACTTCTTCTCAATACCTTCAGATCTCCTAACAATGTGCCCAAAATAGTTAAGTTTTCTTTCTGTTTCAAAAATTCATAACTTTCTTATTAGTTATCCGATTTTGCTCAAACTTTTTTGGATTGGTTTTTCTGATTTTCTGCTCCTATTGAATAAAAAAAAAAAACATGAAACATTATTATAGTCCAATGTCTAAATGTACGGAATCTTAATACAGTCTCGTAAAGTTTTGAGGATGCAGAAGTGAAACTTGAACTATCAAATTATTTACCTAAGTAAACCGTTTAGAAGCACTTGTATACTTGTTCATAGTATTTCAGTGTATTGATAACTTATTTTCTTCAAATTTGATGTTCATATGTGTTATTGACGATGACGAAGATCTAATCTAATTTTATAGTTTACTGGGTGAACATAAAGATACCTTCATCAGTTGATTTATGTTTTGAATGGAATTCGTTTAAATATAATTATATATACATAATTATACGTATGTATCCTAAAGAGTATAACATATATGTATCTGTATTTCAAAATATTTTAATCACAATGAACAGAAATGGATTCCTAGTCTTCCGATTGTACAGATAATTGGCTATGTTATAATGTTATCATGTTGATGTTATAAGCCTTTGTGTGCTCAGCATTGGTCAGACTCAATTACATTTAGAAATATGACTTTTTCGGATTTTTAATTATTGGCATTTTGTTGCAAAAGATAGCATTCGCTCCTACTTTGCTTTTGGTTGGTGTGAAATTAAATTAAACTTTATTTGATTGTGCATTATGGTTTGAAACCAAATATTGCTATACGGTAAGAAGAAGGTAAGCAAAGAGAAACTAGTCCCAAACAGTAGTTTGTTTTGTATGTTTATGGGTTAATGGTTGTATAATATATTCAATGAACTTTTACTGTCTTTCTGTTAGGAAATATTGGAAATGTAAATACCGAAAATACACTCTTAATAACTACAACCTAGCAATATAGAGGGACTTTAGTTAACCCTATTTTAACAGGGGGGTCAATTTGACCCCCTGTAGTAATTTAGCGACTACTCCGAAACCGCGGCAGATGTAAAGTTTTCCTTTCATGACTTTTTTTTTCGAGTCTTATTTATCTTTTAAAAAGATTTTTTTGAAAATCGGACGTATAGTTACAAAGTCACGTGACTTTAGTCTTTAAATGTCAGCCCGAAAATCGCTCATTTTTGTGATTTGTGTACAAAACATATGGAATTTTTAGGGTCAAAATGGTTGAAATGTAGTTAGAAATGAAATAAAACAACAAAAAAAATATAATACATGAGTTAAAAAAACACTCAAATACATAAGAAATTATCAAAAAAGAGACAACGTAGGGAATAACCTGGCTCTTCCAATTTTTTTATCGTATTATTATTCCAAATGGTCTAACGAATATATGTAGTGAAAAAGAATGCTTAAATATGAATAATATAAGATTTATGGGTAAAATGTGAATTTTATGACCTTATCTGCATAAATTACCATAAATATGAAAATGAGTGATTTTTTTCCAAAAAAAATGAAGTTATCATAGTATTCTATACACTTCACTTAACATTAATGCAAATTTTCGCGGCGATCAGCAGTGAAACGGCCGAGATCTAAGGAGGGGGTCAAATTGACCCCCCCCCCCCCCCGGTAAAACCTTGTCTAAAATAGCCTAGTTAAAGTATGTACTCTGACTATCGATATTATGTCCGGGAAATTTTTTCTATCACATAATTTATTTAGGCAAATAGTGGAGTTCTAAAGAGACCCCTATTTTTTATATTTTGTTTTGTTAGAAAATATTTAGCGGCGATTCAGCCAGCCTGCCGAATGCAGGGGTGATGTGGGCAATAATGTTTGCTGTTGACTCAACACCCCCCCCCCCCACCTTTGAGCATAAAAATAATCTTACTTTTCATTTCTTTTCTTTTTTGTTAATAGTAAAATCAACGTAACCATCTTTAAAAAAAATATATATATTTTGGGGGCCAGGGGAGAGGGCCACCGACCCCCCTTCCCTTGATCCGTCCCTGTTATCTATAATAATAATTATTGTACTGTACATCTAACCTTGTTTTCTATCTGTTGTTTTTTTTTAAATAGTATTTGAAAGCATTTTCGTAGCAATTAAGAAATTATAAGAATAATTTTTGTACATCATTTCTAACCTTGTTAACTATCTGTTTGTATTTCTTTTTTAAACTGTATTTGAAAGCATTTTAGTAGCAATTCGGTAGTAATGAAGAAATAATAAGAATAATTATTGTACATTTTTTTTTAATTGTATTTGAAAGCATTTTCGTAGCAACTCGGTAGCAATAAAGAAATAATAAGAATAATTATTGTACATTATTTCTAGCCTTGTTAATTATCTGTTTGTATTTTTTATTTATTTATTTGAAAGCATTTTGGTAGCAATAAAGATATAAGAATATTCATTGTACATTTAAAAAAAAATTGTATTTGAAAGCATTTTGGTAGCAACTCGGTAGCAATAAAGAAATAATAAGAATAATTATTATACATTATTTCTAACCTATAGTTGACTATCTGTTTGTATTTTTTTTAAATTTGTATTTGAAAGCATTTCGGTAGTAATTAAAAAAAAAAATAAGAATAACTATTGTACATTATTTTTAGCCTTGCTATCTATCTGTTTGTATTTTTCTTAATTGTATTTGAAAGCATTTTGGTAGCGATTCGGTAGCAATAAAGAAATGAAAAGAATAATTAGTGTACATTTTTCACAAAAAAAATTGAAAGCATTTTGGTAGCAACTCAGTTGCAATAAAGAAATAATAAGAATGATTAATGTACTTTATTATTTATAACCTCGTTAACTATCCGTTTGTATTTTTTTTAAATTTGTATTTGAAAGCATTTTGGTAGCAATTCGGTAGCATTAAAGAAATGATAAGAATAATTATTGTACATTTTTTTAAAATTGTATTTGAAAGCATTTTGGTAGCAATTCCGTTGCAATAAAGAAATAATAAGAATAATTATTGTACATTATTTCTAACCTAGTTAACTATCTGTTTGTATTTGTTAGAATTTGTATTTTAAAGCATTTCGGTAGCAATTCGGTAGTTATAAAAAATAAATAATAAGAATAATTATTGTACATTATTTCTAGCCTTGCTATCTATCTGTTCGTGTTTTTTTTGTATTTGAAAGCATTTTAGCAGCAATAAAGAAATAAGAATATTTATTGTACATAAAAAAAAATTGTATTTGAAAGCATTTTGGTAGCAACTCGGTAGTAATAAAAAATAATAAGAATAATTATTGTACATTATTTCTAGCCTTGTTATGTATCTGTTTGTATTTTGTTAAATTTGTATTTGAAAGCATATCTAAATGCATATTGTCCTCGTTTTATCCAAAACAAAAGACGACACAATAAAAGTACATGTACATTAAATTTGAAAAAGGAGCTAATTGGTACCGTGGAGTTAATTAGGGATAATAAAGATGAATACCTATACTAATGAGAAGAGTGAACACGGGAGAACACATTTCCGTATCACGAGAGACTTTAATATAGGCTTAAGGGGGGGGGGTCTGAAAGGCGTGCTTACACCTCCTACTTCTTGCCCAACAATGACATATATGCACAAAACAAAGAAAAGTATAATAATTTAGTAACTTATTTTAATCTATTAAATGTATTTGAATGTTATTTTTAAAAGGTACCTCCCCCCCCCCCAAAAAAAAAAAAAAAGAAAAAGCATAGGAAGAAGAAGAAGAAGAAGAAGAAGAAGAAGAAGAAGAAGAAAAAGAAGAGGAACTACAACAAAATAAATGTAGATAAATGAAAAAAATAATGAAAAAAACGGACTTTCAAAAATGCAGGGCGAATTTCACCAATCCCAGTAGATGAGGAATCTTTTATAAAAATCATGATATCAAACTTCCAAATATTTGCTGAGTATTTTGTTTGTTATAAAGAAAAGGTGCTCGTGTCAAAGTAAAAAGGGCTACAATCAGAGGTGAAAATGGCACTTCTTGCACCTGAAAAGGGACACTCAACAGAGATGGAAAAAGGCACTTGTGCGAATGGAAATGGGGAATCTGATGAAGGAAAAGGGCACCTATCAGTTTTTAATAGGGGCAGTTATCAGATTTGAAAAGGGTGAGGGCCTCATATAAAAATGGGGCACTTATCCGAAGGAAATATGGTACTTATTAGAAAGGAAGGGGTATTTAAGAGAAAGGGAAGAGGGATCTTATTACGAAGAAAAAAGTGCACTTATTAAAAAGAAAAAGAGGGGACGAGTTAAAGTTAAAAAAAGGGCAAAAATATCAGAGGTGAAAGGGGGAATTTCTCGCACCTGAAAATAGGTACTCATCAGAGATGAAAAGAGCGGAAAAGGGGAACTTGTCGTATGTAAAGAGGGGTAATTTGGGATACCTGAAAAACTGGGGGCACAATGCCACCCCCCCCCCCCCCACAGGGAGTGCCGCTTCTAGTACAATGGGAAAACGTGAGAAAAACCCGGAAAATCATGTCATTTCAGCAACATTTGTAAGTCACTGGTATCGAATAAAAATACAAATTATATCTACACCCACCTATATCATTTTAATTTCGATACTCCCATTTTTTGGACAACTATCACTTTCTATTGAGACATGGTGGGTTTTTTTACAGGTCGATCAATCGATCTTATTTACTGGGTGTAAGCCACAAATATGTTTAAACTATTAAAATTTCTCCCAGGAAGCATTACATTTATAAAAGTTATTGTCCTATGGCGGACTAATGAATATTGATAAGTCAGAATGAATCAGGAGAGCTTGGGAATTTGTTTCTAGTTCATCGTGACTGTGCCATGGACCAGTGATTGCCTGGTGGTAGAGTCGCTGCCCGGCGAGCAGTAGATGGCAGGTTCAAATCCCGCTGGTTCCAAGATTTTTTCTGACTTGTTTTTCAATTACAGATCGATCAATCGATCTTATTTAATGGGTGTAAGCCAGAAATATTGTTAAACTAAGACATGGTTGTCCCATAATTTCTTGTAGTGACCTTTTGCAAAATACTATATTTCGAACACAGTGGCATGAACATAAAGTCTCAAAAATCTAACCCGCTTTATATAAATTTCTAACAGTTTTCAATACATTATATTGGTTGACGTGTCATGTTTATTTGGTTTTGGGGGAAGTAAGTACAGAGAATACTAGATTGAATGAGATACAACAGTGAATCGGTTATAAAGCTCGCACAGAAATTCCACAAATTCAGTCAATGGCAGACCAATCTTTATGTTCATCCCAGCAAAGACTGCTATGACAAGAAAACATTAAAAAAATACACGGATGCTTTTTCCTCATCAATACTTCTGTAAACTAATATTTAGTAACCTCTTGCCAATTCTCACCAAATAACACCAATCATTCAAACCACTGCCAAACTCAAAAGTCCTCTCTCCTAAGTCTCCAACTTATTGCTAACAGAGCTCTAAAAAATACGACTCACTCAGTGTAAGTCCAGTCCAGATCTGCATGTGTTTTATTGTACATGTAGCATGCTGTCCATGTGCAGCCTCATGCAAAGTATATTCAAATTAAAAATGCATTATCAACCAATAGCAAAATAGGATTTAAGAATAAAACAGAATATTCATAAGGAAAAGGAGAAGAGAACCAATGATAAGTAAGAAGTGGAAATATGTAAATGAGAAGATAACATACCACCTGTTTTAAGAGTTGGTATGTGGAGGAGATGAATGGAGGAAATGAATATGTAAATGATGTGAAATGAATATGTATAGAGAGAAGATACTAGAGAAACAAATAGTAATTGTGACAAATACAAGTAGGGAAGGAGTCTAATTTTAACTCTTACACTTCATTACAAAACTTTAACAAACAAACAGACTTAACTCCGTTTCGTTGACAATCAGCCATAGATGAAAGACTTCATGCATGGCTGATTGTCAACGAAACGGAGTTAAGTCTTTTGTCAATTCTGCTAGTTGCTACGGCACTGGGCAGGCAGCCAGTGAATATACTTGATGTGTTAAAACTTCCGATATTTTTTCCAATTATTTTTCGTAACAACTGTGTAGTATACATTAAACAGTGAAATTAAAGATACCCAAATACAAGATCACGTTCAGCCATTACAAGGGTAGTAAAAAAAAGCATATACATAGAATGAAAGACGTAGGAAATTAAAGATGTATATTTCAGTAGAGAGGATTACGACCCCATCACATACACTGTATCAAGGAGCAAACATATAAGAAAGTTATAAAAACATATTTGACTTGTATGATATTTCAGCATTTCACCCCATCTTCAATTATAAAGCAATATTAAACAAAGGTTATATACCTACTATGATTAACATCTAACAAACTATTAGCTATGCCTCCTCTTTTCACCAATACCTTTAGTTATACAATTATCAGCTAAAAAGAAACCTCAAGAACAAAAGAAACCAAACAAATTTGGGACATAAATTACATCACTACACCCATGCAACCCTTTCCCTCTCTACAATATGTCACAGCTAGCATAGATATCATAAAATCCAAACATTACATATTTCAAAAGAAGAACAAAATTGACACTTTTTTTTTTTACAGAGTGAGTTTGAAATACGAATGTATTTGATACGTATATGACGAGTATCTATTCAATGTTTCTTTTGATACTCTGTTCATGGGTTGATATTTCATGGTTGCAGGCCTGCACAAGGGTCAAGGGTCAAATAATGTAACTGCGTCAAAACCCACTTGCACCGATTCCAAACAAGTTTTCCTCCAAATAGGAATCTATCGACTGACCAAGTTAGGGTAAAATGATAACGAAAGCATTGCTATTTCATACCAAGATGGGTTCAGCTTGTACTAGAGGTCATTTTAGAATCAGATTTCCCCACTGAACTGAGTCTGTATCCACCCTGATGATTTATTGTCTGAACTTTTTCCAAGAGGTTCTTCCTTACACATAGCATTAAGTATCTGGCATCTTGCAAGACCCCCAGGCTTCCTCAAAACTGTTTCTGTTCCAGATGACGCTTCATTTTGCTATAATGATTTGATCAGCACATATCGTCTTTTATCTTTGATAAAAATTAAGTCTAAATCTGAATATATAATTGCAGCCAAGCATGACAAGTTAAGCCTCCATTAAAAATATATATATTTGAGTTTTAGTGGTCTTCATGATGTTTTGGTAATTTCACATTCCTGTACATGATTGTAAATAGCCAGTTGGCTTTTATGTTATCCTTGAGTACCCAATAACAAAATTTAAAAAATTTAAAAAGTAATATGATGTGATCTGTATGGCATGGTGGAGTCACAAGATGGCTGTCAATTGCTTCATTGGCAAAGGCAGACCATTATTCAACACCATCACCTATTTCAACATATCAATGGACAGCTACATGTTTAATTCCGCCATTGACATCACTATTACTACTGAATTGCTGACCATCACAGAACTGTCTAACAAGAATAACCCAAACTTTGGGGACACTGTTTTCCTAAGCTATCAAGTAGAGTCTAGAGGTTACATTGTTCTATGGTTTACATACAGAAAATGTCTTTTGGCAAGACATTAATTTCAGTGTAGAAAATGGATACTTCGTCTGCACACTTCCACAGTGGATATCAGTGCTGTGGAAGAAGCCTTTCATTGTACATCATCAATATAGTGTAGGGGAGCATGTAGGCCTACAAAGCACACAGGTGTACATGTACATGTCACAATCGTGAGACAATTTCTACATGAAATATAATATATATTCTAAAATACCATATACCAGCAAAAATGCCTGCATGTTATCAAATTATGTGCATGGCAAATCTTAAAGAACTTACCAATTTGAATACCGGTATTAATAAATAAATTCTTTTATACTTTTATCATTACCTTAGTATACAACATTAAAAGGGTAAATCTTCTTATAATGATTCAGTTATATCCCTATAAATCCAACTACGTTTCTACATGCTTGGCTACTGTGATATGACTACTACGTATGGAATAATTCCTCCATACCATGAGCTGCAGTGATCCGACAATGATTGGTATAAAACAAGCCAGTATGAACATGGTTCCCTTGAGTTGAGTTGTATCATGGAGTGAGAGTTTCTCATCCTGTAGTTCTTTGTAACCATACTTATTTAGAATGCTCACCACCATCATAGGAGCTAGAGAGGAAGCTGGTTTGGTGAACAGGGCATTGTAGCCAAACACACTGGAAGACAATGGACTCCTGGTTACATGAAAATGAGCAAAGCAATCAAGATATTACATCAATTCAAAATGCATATATTATGTTGATTCAGAATGTTTTACTCTTTAGATGCAATATTTTCAATTTTCCACTGTTAGTGGTCTACAGTACTTTCTGTTTATTGAATGATGAACTATTCAAAACATGGTGTGCATACACAACTTCACTGAAAGAAAGCACGGCTAATTATCATACACAATCAATGAAGGTAAACATCAATTGATTATTTTAAGAGAGCTACAATTTTCAATTTAAACTATATTGTGATTTATAATGTCTCAATGATAAATATCTTGTACACAATGCACAACTTTTTAGCAGATTTAGAACGAAACACGATTCTTAAAGCTTGATTGATTTTGTAATCCCCTCCTCATGTTTTAAACTTCACTTCTCAATACTTTTATCTCATTGATATTCAACGCCAAATTTTTCACTTTCTATTCTTCTTTTTCTTAATAAATCTAGTATTTCATGGTACTTACGCTCTCTGGCTTTTGAGTTGATCCTCATCAATGATATCCGAGAGACACAGATTGAAGAAAGAGAATATAGCCTCAGGAAGGCTCCTGTCATATTGTAAATAGAGAGATACATATTGTTGTGATACTGTATTTGTAGAGGTGTCGTGGACGAGTGGATAAGTCACCGGACTGTGGATCACAAGGTCTGCGGTTCAAGTCCCACCGCGGCACTAATGTCCTTTGGCAAGACATTGATCTACATTTGCCACCCTCCACCCAGGTGTTAAATGGGTACCCGGTAGGATCCGAAAGCTAATGTGGTTTGATTAGCAATGGCGCTTGTAAAATGGCGACTGGCTAAAATGCTCCCCAGGGAGTGGAGAATGTGCATACCTTGTGTGCGGGAAAGCATGAATCCGATGACCGGGGTAATAATATGTGCTGCGCCTAGAAACACAGTATTAGGCGCTTTATAAATGTGAGCTATTATTATTTCTAAGTTCGAACGTGGAACTATATCTGTTCATTATCCTAACCCCCACACTAAATCTACCCCAGGGAGAAAAAAAAATTAACAATTTTGGGGGCTACTTTCAAGCTTGTTTGCATGAAAATAACACTCTTTATTTTGTTTTGCATTGAACTCTATGCAATCTTGGGGGGCTTTTTTGATGACTTTCAGGGGTTCTTTTTGACATTTTGGGGGCTACTTCGCCCCGAGCCCCTGTGTATTTTTTCCCCTGATCTACCCACAAACCCCATCTTAACCCCACCTCTAGCCCTATATCCTTAACAAAACAAAGCTTAAAGCAAATTGTGTCACCAGAGCATGTGTCAATTCACATGTTCATAAGTATCAAATACAGTTTGAAGAAAAAGGAGTACAATTCTGTAGTTACCGAGGCTGAGAGTAGATATGTGCCCAACTCAAAACAAAAACTTTCACATCCCACTGCACTACTTATAGCTACTTGCGCCCTCTATATAGCAAACAATGCCTAATTGATGACCATTGGTTCCACCATGATCCCCTTTTTCTTATGTTAATTGAGAGCTTATTTGATGAGATAACCACCTGTCAGTGACCATGCAGGGAGGTCTATTCCCACCTGGCCAAACTTGTACAGTGGGGCTTTAAATGCTTAATGACAAAATTTGTTATTATTTCTATTTTGACATGGTCGTGGTCGAGGGGATATGTCACTGGACTGTGGATCACAATGTCCGCGGTTCAAGTCCCGCCGCAGCACTAATGTCCTTTGGCAAGACATTGATCTACATTTGCCACTCTCCACCCAGGTGTTAAATGGGTACCCGGTAGGATGCGAAAGTAAATGTGGTTGGATTAGCAGGTGGCGCTTGTAAAATGGCGACAGGCGGGAATGCTTCCCAGGGAGTGGAAAATGTGCACACATTGTGTGCGGGCAAGCACTGAATCCAATGACCGGGGTAATAGTATATTTGTAAAGCGCTTAGAGACATTCGTATTAAGCACTATATAAAAGGGGAATATTATTATTATTATTATTATTATTTACCTGTCCATAACGAAGAAGAGAACCATGATATGGGTATGCTGGGCTCCTATCAGGAACATGAGGAATGCTGAACAGATTTTGAAGTAAAACGACCAGATTATGATCCGATAGGAACCATACCGACTGACGAAGATGCTCAGGAACAGCACCAGCAACTGAAGAGACAAAAGGCAATTTTTTTTCTTCATATTTACTCATTTTTGGTGGCCTATTGCAGTCTCAATACATTCAACAAACTATTAACGTTCATTATAATTGTGTGTACATGTACATGATGTGGCAGGTTACTATACCTATATAATTAGGTGTCGAAACACTTCACGTTAATGTACAGTAAACTACACTGAACATCTTGGACTTTCTTCAAAATTTGAAGTCAAATAATGTAGAAATTAATCTTTTGTAACATCCATAAAGACTGTATCTACACGAAATGAATAACAACATTAATTGAACAACACCATCCTCCCCAACAAACTTAACGTTCATTATAATTGTGTGTAGATGCACATGATGTGGCAGGTTACTATACATGTACAGTACCTATATAATTAGGCGTCGAAACACTTCACGTTAATGTATACAGTAAACTACACTGAACGCCTTGGACTTTCTTCAAAATTTGAAGTCAAATAATGTAGAAATTATTATTTTGTAACATCCATAACACTGTATCTACACGAAATGAATAACAACATTAATTGAACACCACCACCCCCCCCCCCCTTCCCACCATATTGAAAGATTTCTCACATCTTCTAAACTGTGTTATGCTCATGCTGGAATTCCGGTCCCACCATGGTTAATTACCAAACCCTGGAAATAAGGTTAGATAATGATCACCCTGTAACAGTGTTGTCCACGTTGTAATTGTCTTGCTTTATCAGTTAAACCCCTACTCTGCCACAAAGAACATTTTTCGTTAAGAACTTTCATTAATGTACATTTATGGTAAATAATTTTTTGATTCATTATCAAAATTGACTTTAAAACAACTTCCATAAAAGACTTCCACAGTGCACATGGATGAACCTGTTTTGTTTCAGGAAGAAATAACTCGCTATTTTTAAGCCAAACTTTTAGTACAACAGCTACCGTACATTCTTGGGCTGAATTTGATGCCCACAGCAATGCATAGAGGGATAAAGTTTATCAGGATGATTTCATAGTTAGGTAGTTGTCCTAGAGGGCAATTTATCATGGTGGATAGGGGGTAGTCCGAAGGGGTTAGTTGTGCAAAGGTAATTGCCCTTACCTGAGGAAGGATAAAGGTTGTACCAAACATAGCTTTCCTGACGAACTGAGAGAGGTCAGTCTCTGGAATGAGTTGGGTGACAAAGATGGCAAGAAAGTTGGCTCCAAAATCCATGTGAAATATTTGGCAGAAGTTGATGAATACAAATATCAAGAAGTTCCTATTGCAGATGATCTGTTTAGCTTGTTTGAATGATAGGGAAAGAGAGCCAACTTGCTTAGAGTGACCCAATGCCTTATTCTCCATACTCAGTTTTCCTGAACCCTCTAAAGCAGTTGGCTGAAGTTCAAATCGTGTCCGCACGTTGCGCCCTGTGTAGTACATTGCAGCCCAACTAAGAAAGGCTACAAACACACACCAGAGCTGGAAGGCATGGAAGTTGTTTAAGTCGTTGGACACAAATTGGCTCAAGAGAACTGACGTTGATCCAACAATGGAAGCAACTTGGCTATATCTTGTCAGTCTTACACGGTCCTCATGACGAGAGGATATCTCAGCATACAGAGCACAGTGAGATAAAAGCACAAAGGTGAATAACGCATCATAACAGCAAAGAGAAACTATGAGATGAACTCCTATCATCCATTCATTGGCTTCATAGTTCTTCCAAGGAAACCATGGCAGGAGAAAGCAGATGACAAAGAGTGGTGCTCCATACAAGATGGCATGACGACGTGAGCGGAAGGCCTTGATGTTAGAGTTATCTTGCCAGTATGCAAACAATGGATCATTGACAGCATTCCAGATCATGTAGATGACCTGTGCCATGTGAAACCAGGTCTCGGAGATGTGGTAGTAATCAGTGAAGAGTCGTACATAGTAGAACCGGAAGATGGAGTTCATCAACACAGCTGCCAAAGAGGTCATAGAGTAGGCAAATGCATTCCTATCCACAAACTGCCTCATCTTGAATGATCCCGTCTATAGATTTTTTTTAAAGAAAACAAAAGAAAAATTGGACATTCATTACTAAGTACATGTACAGAATATTGTTAACAACATTTACAGATAATTGGAAGGCTGCCCACATACAGCAGCAGCAAACTGAAGGTCTCTGTCATTCTGGGCTCAAGACATCTGGTAGTAGAGCAGGGGCCGCCCAAGGGGGGGGGGGGGGGTTAAACCGCCGAAACACCCCCTAGATCTGCCCCTGTAGAAGCACATACATGTAGATAATGAGGGACCCTCTCTTCTCTATCATTTTGAAATTGGGAGAGAGTCATGCTACCTATGGCCACTCTTTTTGTTTTTGTCTCTGTTAAAGGCCGGCTGTACTAGTTCAGCCAGAAGGGATTAGACCACACAGCAAGGGCACTGACAGCGATTGGGGCCGTTTTCTATATAGAGGGAGCAAGTAGCTACAAGTAGTACAGTGTGGCTTTAATTGAATTCATATTTTTTTGTACCACTTTTTTTGTGAAAACATTTAAAAATCTGTAACTGTTAAATATGAATCAATAAACTTCCGTAAACTGAAACTAAACTGAAATATTCTCTTTTAATATGTATATATATTAGACTACATTTATGCAGATAAAACTAATTAGGCCTAGTCCTTAGCATTTGGAGGGGGGGGGGGGTGGTCGAATACTTGAATCCAAAGGACTGTTGGGATAGTGAAAACTACATGTATGTATACAAATGGCTGTATTGTATTTAATAGATAGATATGATTACGTACAAATAGACCCCTACATGTTTAATAATGAGTAGGCCCTAGCTAGGCTATCATATGTTTATTTTTTTTCTATCATAAGATATTATGATTCAGATTAATGGAACATCTGGCTTGATTTCTAAGGTTTCTATGGAGAAATTAATTCTGAAAACACATTCTAGTTGCAGTATTAAACCAATGTTTCCTTAAAGGTAGATCTAATACAAACTTACAAAGTTTTGGGAAATTTTGAAAATTGGCTGGATAGTGATTCCTTACAATTTTGAAAATTTAGCCCCTAAAACACTTCTGCTTTTTAGTAAAATTGAATAGATCTATAAAAATTTACTGGTGCTCTCGGTAAATTTTGATAAATTTCAAATAGCAACTACGACCGTACAATGGTAGCTGCGACCATGAAAATCTCAGAATGTCTAGTTGTGTTATATAATTTCCAAACGGGAATAGCTAATCAGTTGATTTTAGTCAAGAAACATTGTTTTATGGCTTAATTAATATCTTGACCTTGAGAGTGAGCTATACAACATATAGGTCTACTTATCTAAAGAGTTTATTATCTAAAATGTTAGTTTAGACTCGAGTTCAACTGCGACAACGTTCACTGAATATTGTTTGTACGAGCACATACGCTCCCAATATGTTCATTTAAACCAAATTCATGACCCCATACCAACAAGTTTTGAATCGTTAACCGATTGAGGTCATCCCTAGAAAGGTATTGGAGAAACAATCCAATTCAGTTTGAACCATACTTGAGACAGGATGCAACAGTAAAGAGGGACAAATAAGCTAAGCTTCCACTTCCAGTCTCTACACCCAAGTATACCCAAGTATACCCAAGTAAGTAGATATACTTCATAGATTTATATACCTCACTTAAGTAATCCAGCAATCTGATTGGTCGAAATTGCATTCATAAACTTTAACTGTTCCCGAAAATTCGCAGTAACCATGGTAAAAACAGACCTATTTTTCCAATAACCATGGTTATTGGGAAAATAGGTCAGTCTCCATGGTTACCCCATAGGTTTACATGTTAAAAAATGGTTTGAGCGATCGAGGATACCGTATGTGTGCGAAAAATTGGTCGGTATTTTCATACAAGACAAGACAATTCCAAACAAGACAAAAATGGCTCAAGAATCTCTCCCAAGATTTCAACTTATCAAATGCAAGACTCGCTGACAGCAAGAACAACAAAAAGGGTACGTGAAATTATCCATAAACATGTTCGTTTAGTTGCTGAAAAAGCATAGACGTATAGACTCTAGACGAAAATAGATCTAGTTGTCAGTGCACCCGATGTTCTGTGTTAAAATTATTCCCATAGAGATTGTACGCAATGCAGTCTACGTGCATTGCAAGACCATGCAAAAAAAGTCAAGTTTTTTTTTTCAATTCGAGATTCAAACCTTTATCTGTTGTGATCCTGAAGGTGATACTCAATAAGTGAGGTGTCATATGAAGAGGCAGGTTCTTCTCCTATTTCCCCACAGGGCCGGCCCACCCCAAAAATTGTAAAAATATCTTGCTTAGACTAGAATCTAGATCTAGTCTACTCTCAAAGAACGGTTGCCAGGGTGTCTGATCGCGCACCCGATGTTGTGTGTTAAAATTATTCCCATAGAGATCGTACGCAATGCAGTCTACGTGCATTGCAAGACCATGCAAAAAAAGTCAAGTTTTTTTTTTCAATTCGAGATTCAAACCTTTATCTGTTGTGATCCTGAAGGTGATACTCAATAAGTGAGGTGTCATATGAAGAGGCAGGTTCTTCTCCTATTTCCCCACAGGGCCGGCCCATCCCCAAAATTGTAAAAATATCTTGCTTAGACTAGAATCTAGATCTAGTCTACTCTCAAAGATACTCTCATAAAAAACAACCGTGCAGATAAACTATAGAAAGGCCAAGGTGGTGTCATTAGTTGACTCTTTTGTTTTCGGCATATAAAAGTATTAATGACTGCTTTAATATTCGAGAAATAGTATAGTATTAATGACTGCTTTGAGAGAAATAGTTGTTTTTATACGCTCAAGGGAAGGTTAGAATTGTGCTATTACCCGAGGCGTGCCGAGGGGAATAGCCCAATTGTAACCTTCCCGAGAGCGTATAAAAACAACTATTTCTCGAATATTAAAGCAGTCATTAATACTTTTATATGCCGAAAAAAAATAAGACTAAAAAATAAAAAATATTTTTTTTTTTTTTTTTTTTTTCGAAGATGAGATTAGAACTCTTGCGTACATTAAGTGAGGTATCTACAACCAACGCCTTATACCACTCGGCCATCGCGCGCTGTCACCATGCTTCGCAGTTTTGTACAATATATACATTAAAATGGATTGAAACCGGCTTCGCGTAATGAATGCTTCGCAAAAGCTCCATTAAACAAGCCTTCTTTTACTTTTGCAATGCATATTGGCACGAACTTAGATCAAGATCTATCGGCAGATGTTGTTTTTTTGTTTTTGGAAGTTTATTTTCGTCTTTATGTCAACAATGCAAGATAAAATTGTCCGTAAGATCGATCGAGATTCAATTGTATTGAAATAACCGACCAATTCTTCGCACACATACGGTATCCTCGATCGCTCAAACCATTTTTTAACATGTAAACCTATGGGGTAACCATGGAGACTGAACTATTTTCCCAATAACCATGGTTATTGGAAAAATAGGTCTGTTTTTACAGGAACAGTTAAAGTTTATGAATGCAATTTCGACCAATCAGATTGCTGGATTACTTAAGTGAGGTATAGATCGACCTAGACCGAATTTTCCGTCTCTTTCGTTCGTTAGCCTCTTATTGGGGTAGGGTCGGACGGCTCTCTCTTTAGAGACGGAAGCCGTCTATACACATGTCCTTGCTAACGCCACGACCAGTTCTGGTCGTAGCGTTTTGCCCCCAAAATCCCCCAAAATGTCATTTTACCTCATGCATTGATTATTTAAAATTAGGAGAAGGTTTTACTACCTCGGTTCCACTTACCAACTTGACTGTATAATCCGTTTAATGGTCCCTTTTAAGGAAATAACAGGTCTAAATTGACAGCCGTGTTGAAAATCTTGCAAGGTGTGTTAAACTCTCGCTGCCGGAGTCATCTAAATCAATCTCATCCCTCTAGTCTACGCCGAAGGCAAAATGATTATGAAGGAAAAACTGTGATAACGCCATTACGAACGTGTAGATGGCGCACAGTTTTTCCTTCATAATCATTTTGCCTTCGGCGTAGACTAGAAGGGATGAGATTGATTTAGATGACTCCGGCAACGAGAGTTTAACACACCTTGCAAGATTTTCAACACGGCTGTCAATTTAGACCCGTAATTTCCTTAAAAGGGACCATTAAACGGATTATACAGTCAAGTTGGTAAGTGGAACCGAGGTAGTAAAACCTTCTCCTAATTTTAAATAATCAATGCATGAGGTAAAATGACATTTTGGGGGATTTTGGGGGCAAAACGCTACGACCAGAACTGGTCGTGGCGTTAGCAAGGACATGTGTATAGACGGCTTCCGTCTCTAAAGAGAGAGCCGGCCGACCCTACCCCAATAAGAGGCTAACGAACGAAAGAGACGGAAAATTCGGTCTAAGATCGACCCCTATAATTGTTTTTATACGCTCTCGGGAAGGTTACAATTGGGCTATTGCCCTCGGCACGCCTCGGGCAATAGCACAATTCTAACCTTCCCTTGAGCGTATAAAAACAACTATTTCTCTCAAACTCAAAGCAGTCATTAATACTAATTACTATACTAGAGTCTACTCTAGTCCATAGTCATAGACCACACTTCGTCCAAAAAAAGGGGGAGGGGCTCTCGAGCCCCTGGCCCTGCATGCCTGCAGTCGATCTGCAGGGCTCGCGCACCTGCACCCAGGCTTGACCAGTGCCTGGGTAAAATAAACTGTATCGTTCTACGCTAGCTACGCCTATAGTCTACGTTTACGTTATTATCACACGTATTATAATCACTCACTTTCACTTTAGTTTCAGACCCAATCACCTCAGATCAACACTACCACAGTGACGACTTATTACATTATTTTGCCATGTTCAAAACGCTTAATTATTCACTGAATAATGTATTGGCGACTGAAATCCGTTTAAATATACAAATGGCCTGTTATACTTACTAATATAAAGCAAATGTAAGTCCGTGCTAAATTATAGTCATTTCGACAGGTAGTAGAAACGAGTCCATCAAATTTCATTCACGTCATCACTAGCACTGTATGTATTATTCGTATTAATACATGCGTTCGATTCACGTACGGTATACAGTCACGTGATCAACATAAAATAGTCAACACGTGAGAAACATCAAAGGAAAATGGTGCACATCGCTGCAGGAATACCTCTTCTTACCGTCACTGACGGAACCGATATACTCGGTGTTATCGAAAAATGTAAAGCTGACACATTTTTACTGACATCAAATAGGTCAATAACTATCTTTAAGGTAAATATCTTGGTAAAATTGTTGTTGCTTATTTTGATTATAGTCCTATGTGTTTGAATTTGTGTGATGTTTATTGGTGTGGCTTTTAAAGTTTTTTCTGTTTTGTTTGCACTTTTGGTTTGGGGATTTGTCGGTGCCGATTCGGATTTGTCTGTGCCGTTTTGTTTTGTTTTTATTTCTTTAGTTTTCTTTTGTTTAGTTTAGTTTAGTTTTGTTTTGTGTTTTATTGTTTTGTTTCTCCTTGTCTTTGAAACTCTAGACCTACTCTAGAGTCTAGTCTAGAGTAGTCTAGACTCTACTCGTCATCATGGTCGTCCAACTCCAAGTCAGATTTTTTGCTAGATGCCTGGATCTAAACAAAGTAGAATTTTAACCAAAAGAAACATTAATTTAATGACATTGAATGCAATTATACACTCCACGACATACCTATAAGCTATAATCACGGATCTGTTTGCGGTCTTTCACCATTTGTTGACGTTCTTGCACTGCAGATTTTGGCAGATTTGAATCCAATAATAATCGTAGCGGAAGAACACAGAGCTACCAAGTATCACGCATTAGGCGTGACATCACACATTTTGAGGGTCTGAAAATACTCTTACGCACGACGCACGCGCTAGATTTTGAAAAAAACGCTATAGATACCTTATACGTGTGTTATACCCTCGCTCGCGCGCCGAATCATGAAAATGTCACGCATTGCCGATCTTTGAACTTGGCGTCTCTGAGAACATGACTTGCACAACAGGGTCGCGACTATGACAAGTGTCCAGAGGGCGCGGTGGGTTGGTCACTAAAATTTTCTCATTGGCAACAGGTAGATCTAGACCCTAAAAATATGGGATCTAACTTTAGTCAAAGAACTTTTGATAGCGATTAGAATCTAACATGTCAGATGTCGAACAATGCCAACCAAAAAAGATGATATTTTTTTAATACATATTTTTACGAAATGCACATTAGAATATAGATCGAAGCAGTGTTTATGTCAATCTTGTGTTGATTTGAGCCCCATAGCTACAGCCATATCCAAATGAGAGGGAAAACTGAAAGGTGACGTCATTTTAAAGCCAGCCAAGAATAGATTAAAAAAACGTCTATTGCGCCATCAAAATATGAATATGTTTCAGCTGTAACGTGAACACGCGACGTGACTTTTATAGCGTAGTCTCACACCTAGTCCCTTATTCTCACAGCACTAGACACGGTGTCGAGCTTGTGCAGTAAATCATGTATGAGAAGTGTTTAAAAAGATATTACAGTAAAAATGACTGAATAACAGTCTATACTCCAATTGAGAAATGGGATGGTATCATGGTATTCTGTCATTTCAATCTCTGCAACTTACTAAGTTGTGATGGTCAACAACAGAGCATCTCGCGCAGCATCAGATAAGAATACATGGTAATGTGAGTTAGATATGGAGAACAGGGAAAAAATACATGGGGGCTTGGGGCAAGTTCGCCCCCAAAATGCCAAAAAGAGCCCCTCCAAAGCCCCTTCATAGAGTTCAATGCAAAACAAATTCAAGAGTTTTACTTTCATGCAAGCAAGCATTGCCCCCGAAATGTTTTTAATAATTTTGTTCCCTGAATTTGGAGAACATTCACTGCTGCACTAGTAAAGAAGGACTTGATTCAAGGTATTTACAACTTCCAGTATAGATCATGATATATCGAGTACTATTTGGGAGATGGAAACAAAGTATTTAGAATTTTTGCTCATTTAAAAAAGAATCATAATAATGTTTCTCTTTTATTCTTTTGTTTTTGTTTCATTTCAGCCTCAAGATCCAAAGCCTTTACAGAGTTGGGTAAACAAACCTAGCTCTCGTTTCACATGTCCTGCAGTGTATATTCAAGAGACTGATGAGTTTGTAGCTGTTGTCAATGATAAGGTAATTGTAATGGTCTTGCCTAGTCATGTCAATGATAAGGTAATTGTAATGGTTTTGCCTAGTCATGTCAATGATAATGTAATTCTATTGGTCTTGCCTAGTCATGTCAATGATAAGGTAATTCTAATGGTCTTGCCTAGTCATGTCAATGATAAGGTGATTCTAATGGTCTTGCCTAGTCATGTCAATGATAAGGTGATTGTAATGGTCTTGCCTAGTCATGTCAATGATAAAGTGATTCTAATGGTCTTGCCTAGTCATGTCAATGATAAGGTGATTATAATGGTCTTGCCTAGTCATGTCAATGATAAGGTGATTCTAATGGTCTTGCCTAGTCATGTCAATGATAAGGTGATTCTAATGGTCTTGCCTAGTTCTGTCAATGATAAAGTGATTCTAATGGTCTTGCCTAGTCATGTAAATGATAAGGTGATTCTAATGGTCTTGCCTAGTCATGTCAATGATAAGGTGATTCTAATGGTCTTGCCTAGTCATGTCAATGATAAGGTGATTCTAATGGTCTTGCCTAGTCATGTCAATGATAAGGTGATTCTAATGGTCTTGCCTAATCATGTCATTGATAAGGTGATTGTAATGGTCTTGCCTAGTCATGTCAATGATAAGGTAATTCTAATGGTCTTGCCTAGTCATGTCAATGATAAGGTAATTCTAATGTTCTTGCCTAGTCATGTAAATGATAAGGTGATTCTAATGGTCTTGCCTAGTCATGTCAATGATAAGGTAATTATAATGGTCTTGCCTAGTCATGTCAACGATAAGGTAATTATAATGGTCTTGTAATTATATTACTTCAATGATTAGGGTAAGAACATCAATAACTAACATTGCCATTGCTGCAGTAATTACAATCTTAAACATCTTCATTCAGTTTTAGTACTTCATCACTTTCTTTCATGTCTTATTTTAGCAAATCTACAAATGGTCATCAGAGAATGCCACTCCTTTCAAACAGAAGCCGAAGACTCTGAAGAGTGCAGTGTCTAGAATTCTCATTCAAGAACGAGGAAACCCCCTACTTCTGATGTCCAATGGCTCTGTGAGGTTGTTAGATGATGCTGTAGGTGGCAGCAGAGCCGTAGAGAAGGGATGCTTGGAGGAAGGTGAAGAGATCAGGGATGCATGGATATGGAGAAAGGGAGCTGACGAGAATAGTGCATCATACATCATATGCCTGGTACAGAACTCTCTGGTAAGTTGCTTCTCTGTACCCAGGTTTACAGAGGTTTACAGATGGGCAACTGGTAGGACGTAAATATTATTATGGTAGTGTATGTGCAAACCTGTAGAAACGAAAATTGACTGTAACATCTTCATCGAATGGAGAGCGTGCCTAGAAAGTACAGCATTATAATTTAAATCAATAAGTGCAGTACGATGTATGTCATTTTCATTTCCTTTTTTTTTCCCCCTTAGGGGCTTGTTCAAGGAATGAATAGTTGAGTATAAGATACTGTTCAGGGCGCTGTAAACCATCTCAAAAACATTCTTTAGTAAAAAAACAAAAAAAAAAACAATTTTACATGTGAATAAATCATGAGTTGGTGGGAGGGGGGGGGGGGGGGGGTGAGTAGCACCCCTAACCTTTCTTGCTTATCTATTTGTTTTACGATACAGAAATTAGAAGTGAATTGTGCTTAAATATCATTTGATGTTGTCATAATGCCTTGCTGAACCGTGCACTACAAAGATACCCTCTCGCATTTATCTCCTCTGCAGACAAAGAAGAAAAGTATTTTACTCCTGCCAGTTCAGCCAGGTGAAAAGCAGCATGACAAGTCAGGTGATGATGTCATGAAGTCAGGTGATGATGTGATGAGGTTACAGCTTGATGATCCAATCAATGAAGCCTGCCCTCTTGAGTCTGCTACATTATTCACTGATGAGACCACTGCTGTACTTCATACATTATGTGAGTGTCTCTCTGACCCATGTGCTCACAACTGTGGGTCAATAACTAAGAATAATAATCCTTTGAAATACATTTGCTAACCAAGTGTTTTGTGTGAAACTTTACAATATATTATGTATACGGTAACAATTATTTTAAAATTTGATTGATGAAGACTGTCAAAAAAAGGAAGTACTTGTCGATAATCCAGAATGTTGGTACAAGAATGAGAATTTCAATTTCAATTTTTAATACATCTATTAGGAAAAACACAACCCATCTGCTTGTTTGTATAATCATGAATTTAAACTCTACATAGGCTGCTGAAATGGTGATTTATCTTGTGAGGCTGTGAGTTTTAAAGAGTTCACAACAGTTAACTTAGCACCTGCTGTATCAGTTTCACAGTGATTTTTAACCATAATTCTTTGCAGGGGATGGAGGAAGACTTTGCAGTACATCAATCACTGAATCTGATCTGAGACGATACAAGGACTCTCTAACTCTGCCATGCCATCATAGATGTACAATTAATGGAAGTACAGGAAAGGTAACTTCATGTCATCATCTTTCTTAAAGCCCCACTGTCCTACTTGTAGCTACTTGCTCCCTCTATATAGAAAACTATGCCTAAGTGGTGACCATTTGTCTCCAATGATCCTCTTTTTCTTATGTTAATTAAGAGCTGAGTTGATGAGATAACCACCTGTCCAGTGACCTTGCATGGTGGTCTAATCCCTCCTATAAACTAGTACAGATAAGCTTTAAAGTGAAGATGTATCTATTATGAAACCCTACGCATGTATTTAAAGGGATCCGGTAACTTTGTCTCAGATTCTGAAACAAAATTCTGGATTTAGCTCATGATGCAATGATAATTATAAACCTTTAGGTCAGTCAGGAACCCCATGACTTTTACAAGCCGATCGCCTGTCTGATTACCAAGATATTTATGATTGGAATTACAAATTTTGAAAACCGTTCGCCTGACGGTTTTTATAACACTAAAGTCTATTGGGGAAAACGAGTATGGTAAAACCGGTCACTCAAAGATTTTTACTTTTTTGAGGCACTTCTTGATCATTTTGAAGCGCAATTTTTTTAGGGCTTCAATATTAGACCATATCACAGACACTGATAACTAGTAGGGCCATGTATCTCAGATTTAACATTGTTAAACGATGCCTTTAACTGACACTGTCACTGCTTGGTAAGTAGTAAATCAAAAGCTTACCCAGGGATTATATCTCAAAGCACTTTGTTTCCAATGGGAAAGGCATTATTATTTTATTGTGATTTTGGATATCTTTTAGAACACATATCTGTAGATACATGCACTATGCGAACCTTGTTTCACTGTTTAATAAGTTGCATTGATTAATCCTTTTATTTAGGACTTATCGTTACCTAGAGAAATAAAAGAAATGACTTTGCATGCATGTTTTGAAAGATCTGACATGCACTATGTACTCGTACCTTATTTAGACTGACCTCTAGGGGTATGAGTATAGTGTATATGTAACGTACGGGTATGCTCAGACGCATAGTTCAAATGATACGAAATGTGCATTTTCACCTTGACTAGATGAGCGATAATAAAACCAAATACTTGTCATCTATGTTATAACTGATCTTACTACTTTGTATGTATGATGATTTGATCTTAGGTTAGAATAGCCGCCATTGATGATACACATGTTGCTGTGGCTGGGATGCAAAGCAAGACAACCAAAGATAAGCTAGAAGGTAACATTTCAAACAAAGTGCACGGAATTTTGATAATTGGTTTAGGATAAAAGAGTCGGTGCACATTTTTTTCACTGTAGGATATCTATATTAAAGGGAGTCACTCGTCAGTTTCCATGTGCAAAAGGCCATAATTCGCTGACACCGGACTTGGTGGAAATAATTATTAATGGGAGTACAAATATGCACACAGCAAACCGTTGGCCAGACAAGAATTCCCCCCTAATCTCTTGGAGAATACTTGAGTCTTCGGGTGACGGAAAAGTAAAGCATTACATAAGGTCTAAGGCCAAAAAAACAAAATTATTTTGTTGTCCTCGACCGCCCGCTCGTCATTTTCGGGCCGCTGGTATTTTTATGCCTCCGTTACGAAGTAGCCGGAGGCATTATGTTTTCTGGTTGTCCGTACGTACGTCCGTCTGTCCGTACGTCCCGTTCTCGTGATCGCGTTATCTGAAGAACCGATTAATGGATTCCTGCCAAACTTTGGTCATGTATGTATCTTGCAGAGCCAATGAACTGATTAGATTTTGGGGTCACGAGGTCAAAGGTCACAGGGCTCATTATGTATGCAAAAACAGCTCGTGATCGCGTTATCTCAAGAACCGATTGATGGATTCCTGCCAAACTTAGGTCATGTATGATACTTGCAGAGCCGATGAACTGATTAGATTTTGGGGTCACAAGGTCAAAGGTCAAAGGTCACATGGCTCATTATGTATGCAAAAACAGCTCGTGATCGCGTTATCTGAAGAACCGATTGATGGATTCCTGCCAAACTTTGGTCATGTATGTATCTTGCAGAGCCGATGAACTGATTAGATTTTGGGGACACAAGGTCAAAGGTCACAGGGCTCATTATGTATGCCAAAACAGCTCGTGATCACGTTATCTCAAGAACCGATTGATGGATTCCTGCCAAACTTAGGTCATGTATTTTACTTGCAGAGCCAATGAACCGAGTAGATTCTTGGGTCATGAGGTCAAAGGTCAAATGTCATGGGCTCATTATGTATGCAAAAATAGAACTGACAGATGGATTACTATATCTTGCAGAGCCAATGAACTGAGTAGATTTTAGGGTCATGAGGTCAAAGGGTCATATATGTATATGAGAAATCGCTTGTAATCACGATATTCTGAGAACCTGTTAATGGATTACAATTGAACTTGAATTTGAAAAATTTCTTCTGATTTGGTTGCAAACTTGCTCTATGACGGAGGCATCATTTTCGACTGCGCGCAGTCGAAGTTCCATCTAGTTTTATTCATTTTTTTATTTTTTATTAAATTTTCTTTTGTTTTTTCTTCTTTTTTTTCTTTAATTTCTTTTGGGTGAGCAATCTTAAATGCTAAACATACCAATTTATGCATTTGCAAGGATCAAAATGCGTCCCGTTGCCAGTTTGGTCTTTTCAGTATGCAATACTGTATTTATTAAACTTGCGATTTTTCTTTTTCTATGTCAAAATGCCGTTCATTCAAATCAGGTTCTGAACATTCTTAAACTCATTTTAAAGTCCATCTGTATTAGTTTACAGGAAGGATTAGACCACCCTGTAAGGTCACTGGACAGGTGGTTATCTCATCAAATCAGCTCTCAGTCAACATAAGATAAAGAGGATCATGTGGGACCAATGGTCAAGGATTATGCATTGTTTGCTATATAGAGGGCGCAAATCGCTATAAGTATTACAATGGAGATTTAAAAAGTGCGTATTTCAAAGCCAAAAAGACCTTCTGTATAAGTCTTGATATTCATTGTACATTAAACTAGTCTTTTACCATATTAAAGTGTTTTATAGACTTTGTTCGTTTAAATGCTTGACATCCCAATAAAAAAAAATGTAATGGAAAAAAAATGAAGAAAATTTTAAAAAATGGGGAAAAAAAACAACAAAAAAATATGCCCGCCCGCCCCTACTCCAGAATAGCAATCGAGGACAACCAAATGATTTTTTTGGGGGGCCTAATGGTTATGAAACTGAAGGCTAACCCTGGTGATTGACAACACCTGTTATTGGGTAAACACCCGAATGGTGTCAAATTCCCCATGAGAGCTGACTACTGAGTGTCTTTAAGATCAGTGCGACCCATCAAACATCACTCATATCCAAATACAAATAGACATAGATGATAAAATGCAAGAGTACAAGTTAATTGTATATTAAAGGTGAGGGTATCATCTCATCTTCTATTTATATTGCCTTGCTCCTCTAACTTGTCTTTTTCTATCATTTTAATTGGCCATTTGGAGTACCGGTAGAGAGCACCCCTCTATTCATAGCTACATCACTGCACAGACATCATAAGATAATGAGTTGTAACAGATATAGCGGTAGTGATGATATACTTATAATATACCTGTAAAATGAATAGATTATGAAATGTAGATAAGATTCATTCACAGTTAAACTTGAGATAATTTACTTCTTGAATCAATTCAGTTGTATCCTTATTTACTTGTAGCTTCGCTGTGTATATGGGAGACTGGATTTGGTACTCTACAGATTCACCACGCCCTGAGTCTAGAGGACGGTGATGGTGATGGGACACCCTTATTTCTTGGTGAAGTCAATGGACATTTACTCCTAGCAACCAGGGGAACGGTCATGCTACACAGGTTAATATTGTTTGTGTGACACTTCCACGATTGTTCCTGCTTCATAAGTTGGGGCTCAAATTAATTTTTTGTCCACGGGGGCTCTTTCAAAATAAAAAAGAGCCCCCGTGAGAACACAAAGTGATACCAATTATTTATTTCTCTTTGAGGGTATCTATCTGTTGACTACCAAACTGTTTGGTGTACGATATTACATAAATATTCTTATGTGTGACAAAAGTCTACTAAAGCTGTTCATTGCTTGCTCTGACAGTTTATGTAAAGTGAGAAAAGAGTTGAATTAAACATTGTACAAATATTGTTATGTTGTGCCATTTTGGACAGTTCTGCCCCCTTCCTCATCAAAGTCACCCATCCTCCTACATCTTAATCGATTGCCAGTATTTTGAAAGCTCAAATCCAATGATGGGACATTTGCTCTAGCGGTACATTTGCTTTAGGATATTTTGTCAAAGATTTTAGGTTTATAATTAGGGTTGAGTGTAATATTGGATCCAGGCTTGAAGTAAGGAATTTGATTAGTATTAGAAATAGTTGATGTTGCTTGTGTTGTACATATATGTAACTTACCTATCGTGTCTGTATACTAACAAAGTTTGGCTACCCAAATGATACATGCCACATTGACTTTGCTGGACAAAGGGGGAGAGGTGGGTAAGCGGGCAGATGCCTAGACCTATCAGTTTGCTTTCAAACAAGTGAATATCAAAGAAATGTCAAACTATTAATCAACACTTTGTCTTTTGTACCTATGTATACAGAATAATCATGTTCGTTCTGTTATTGATGGAAGAAAGAAAAGAAAAGGAACAGATTTTGATAGATGATTGTGTCTTTGCTTAATATACATTGCTTATGTTATGCCATACCATTGTGTATGCTACTCAGGTATGAGTGCTCTGATGGAACTCTGGCTGCTGCTCTGGGAAGGCTCGCTGGACCAGGACCAGGTCTACATCAAGATCTACCTATTCTGGGACTAGATTGGACCAGTTCACTTCTTGAAGAAAGCCCTGTCAAGGTATAACACCTGTTCTAACATTTAAAGACAAATTACCGAACCTGGGCCTATCTTCATAAACAGTTTTGAGTGATCCAAATCAATTATCCGATCCGTCAAAAAGCTGTGATCACCTCATTTGTTTATTATGAGTTGTGAGTGACACAGTACTAGTAAAGGCCATATTGTGTTAATAAACACCTGTTATATGTAATTGGTGTAGTATTAGAACTATAGATTTAGCCATATAAACAAATCTAGATATAATGAACTGTATTGTGACATAGAATGCATTAAGCCATTATGGTTTCTAGGGGCAAGCAGAGCTGGATAAAAAGTATTTTGTTGTCCTGTTCTGTACATTATGCAAATGTTCATGTTGTATAGTTAACCTGTTGACTACTGAATTGTATAGGTCCCATAGGCTTAACACAGGGACCACCAGGTTCCCGTAAGCGAAGGGTTAAAGTGTAGTGATTTCTAACTTCTTGACAAGGAATCTGGGCAGTGTTTCACAAAGCCGCCATAAGTACAAGTTCACCGACAAGACAAGAAATGAGTGTATTGAATTTAACACTTGTTTCAACGGGATGTCGGCGAACTTGTACTTAACCCTATTTAGCCCGGGCTATTTTGAAACTGCATAGCCCGGGGGGGGGGGGGGGCTTCTAAGGCCCCCCCCCCTATGATCTCGGCCGTGAAACGCCCGATCGTCGCGAAAATTTGCATACATGTCAAGTGAAGTGTAAAGAATACTATGGTAATTTCAATTTTTTTGAAAAATTCACTCATTTGCATATTTATGGTAATTTATGCAAATAAGGTCATTAAATTCACATTTTTGCCCATAAATCAGACATTATTCATATTTAAGCATTCTTTCTCACTACATATATTTGTTCGACCATTTGGAATAATAATACAACACAAAAATTTGAAAAACCAGGGTTATTCCTTATGTTATCTATTGTTTTGATAATTTTTTATGTATTTCTTTGTTTTTTTAACTTATGTATTTTATTGTTTTTGTTGTTTTATTTCATTTCCAACTATAATTCAACTATTTTGACCCCAAAATAAACACCTAAAATCTAAACAAGACCAAATAACCAATGTTTTACCTCTTTATTTGAAAAATGAGATTTCCATATGTTTTGTACACAAATCACAAAAATGAGCGATTTTCGGGCTGACATGCGAAGACAAGAGGACACGTGACTTTGTAATGGTAGGTCCGATTTTCGAAAAATTTCTTTCAAAAGTTGCGCAAGACTCGAAAGAAAAAAGTCACAAAATTTCAGTGCAAGATTTTCTTGCGTTAAAAAATTATCGCGAAAAATGTCGAGGGGGGGGCTTCTCAAGCCCCCCCCCCCCCCCCCCCCCGGGCTAAATAGGGTTAAGGCGGTTTCATGAAACGATATCCTGCTGTTTATTTCTGAACACACTATACTATCGTGCACTATAGCAGATTCTATTGACAATGTATGAATAGGGTTGGGCTAAACAATGCCATTGTTAAATACTGCTTGTAAGTGTCGGCTTGCATGGTGATGTAGATATACAGTAGGCTTGAGGGCGCACCATGTGAGAGAGAGGGAGGATTGAGTTTTGAGCGTTAATTTACGCCTGGCTGGAATGCTCCCTAGGGAGTGGAGATTGTGCACACATTGTGTGCGGGCAAGTATTGAATCCAATGACCGGGGTAATAATATACCTGTAAAGCGCTTAGAGACGTCATTGATGTATTAAGTGCTATATAAAAGCGGAGTTATTATTATTATTGAGGAGTCCTGAAAAGGAAATCTCGGTAATCTTTCTTGAGGGTTTGTAGTCCTGACTATACCAAACAGTCCTTTTCAGGACTACAAAACCTCAAGAAAGATTACCGAGAGTTCTTTTCAGGACTCCTCAATCCTCCCTCTCTCTCACATGGTGCACCCGCAAGCCTACTTTATAAATACCATTGTTATTTTTATAAAGTCCCATCCTTTTTTCTATAAAGTGAATCAGTCTTTGCGAAATTTGAAATGGTTCATTGTGAGATATAGTTATCAAGATGATAGTGGATTTTCTGTTATTCTTTTACTAGAAGCCCAAAGGTAGGAAATCGACTGCAAGTACCAAGACTCGGACCAAATCAGAGGACTCAGATGGGCAAACCTCTTTGTTGCTGAACAGTATCTTAGATGAGTCTAATGTGAGTAATACAGGTTATGATAATATTACATTATAAATGAGCCATTGTAGGCTCCATTTAAAGGTAAAGACCAGTTTTGGAAACGCCCCAATTTCAAAAAATGAAATGGAAGCTCTTATTACCAATCATGTGAAAGACTATGTTTTGACTAATACATGATGATACAAATTTTGCCGGGAAACCGCCTACTAATTGATATATTTGGTAAATTAGTTTATCTATTGGTGTGTGAGAGAAAAACGCACGTGTCACGCACGTGTGGGTAGTCCCATATACATCTTTCTGTGTACAGTGCTTGTAACTTTACGAAGACTGGGCCAAATTTATTATCATTTTGATGATTCCAGAACCTTGCAGTACACACCAATACTTATATTCTAGATGATCAATCTTTTCTGATCGATTCCACAACGTTTCTTTCACAATGCAATCGCATGACCATAACTGGTCTTTATCTTTAAATATGATGCAGTGAATCACATGAATAGACACTGCATAGAAATAGAATTAAAGAAGCAAAGCAGGCTCCACATTTCTGTACTTTATAAGACTCAGACAAGTTAGTAAGTGGGGGGCTTGTTGAGCAAAACTTCCTCTTTTAAAAAAATCCACTTGCCATTAATTGACCTATAAAATTGTTTTGTTTTATAAGGCTTTTTTATTTCCTTTATTTCTTCTTCATATCTGGTTAATCTTGCTCTGTTCTTATATTAGTTTTATTTTCATAAAGTCAATTCCCTTCATAGATCAGAAAAATATTTAGAAGGAATGGACCAATAAATGAAATTTCCTTTTCTGTCAGACATGATCAACTTAGAGGATACCATAGGAGAATGTAGAAGCAGGAGACTACAGTAGATTGAAGCAGTTGGCTCTAAAACACACAACTTTGAGGGATATTTCTTATAGCATTGATAGGGGTCAACATTATGAACAATTTCTAAAGATTATAGTCAACAATTTATTTGAAAATGTAGTAGAACATTTATTTATAACACGTTCTCATGCCCCTTTTCGAAGAACAATAAACTGAACACAAGATTGTGCATTGCATGTTGGTCCATTGAACAAGACACTGAAGCTGTTCAAACCATTAAATTCAAGATGGTATTAAAGAAATAAGCATTTTGTGATGCAGATAAGCATATTGATAACATTTATAAGGTTATGTTCTTCTTTTTTAATACACTTTCCAGACCCAGACTTCAAAACTGTTTTCAGGTTTAGTTGAGAAGTACATGAAAGCTTGTAGAGGTGACCAGCCAGACAGCACAGCACTCATGCTCATACTCAAGCATGTAGTCAAGAGGGTTGAAATCAATCCTAAGTTCTGGTGTCCAGAGACATTACATGATGTCATTATGACCAAAGCAGTGGCGGCAAGGTGAGAGATAAGTGTAATGTTCTGATCAAGGTTATTTTGGGGGGGTATCAAGATTGTTTTGTATCATGTGCAATTCTTGTTGATTTTCAGAAAATAGTAATGGAGAAAAAAACATAACAAATGCTTGGAATTATTTGTTTTTTAAGTAAAGTAGATGTCTTTATATATCTATGAAAATGATAATAATAAAATAATGAATAAACAAAGACACAAACCAATGCCATAGTGGTGAATGAAGCTCTGGAAAGCTCCAAAACAAGTTTACATAAAGCTACGGTCACAAAGGTTCGTACTAACGATGCGTTCGTACGAATCTCCCTGTTTTTCCATGGTCTGAAAATCGTTGTACGGTGTTCTTAGCAGTTTGTTATGGCATTTGTGACTGAGGCTTAATACAATTTGAAGCCTTCAGTGACACCATGTTGAATAGCTTTGAATGATGAGAATTATCTTGAATCATTCATTTATTTCCAGCTCATGTCCAGAGTTTATAGCTTTGCTAGCTAGGAAGCAAGAAGTATCGCTGCTATTAGACTGTCTACAATGCATGAGAGATGTACCAGAGCTTATACTTATGCAGTGCTTACAGGTCTTTCTAAGGTAAGAACAGATCATCTTCTTAATAGAGTCATAAGGGGGTTAGCTGTGTTGATGGAGTTAATGCCCTTATGGTTCTTAGCAGATGGTATGCAAAAACAGCCATGCTAAAGCCAAGGTATTAATTGTGAAGCGCCAGGAGTGTCAAGTCTGACAAATATGAGCGCTATACAACCCATTATAATTATTAGTATGACTACATGTAGAGAGGCATTTTTCTATTGTGACTGAACTTTGCTCAAATCTTATGAAAGATTTCTATAATCAAAAGATATACTTCAAGGTATATGATAATTATTTGATATGTTAAAAGTAACTACCGGTACTGTCATTATTGATATAGTGTAGCATGAAAATAATATGGTAATTCAAAAGTTTTTTTTTTTTTGGGGGGGAGGGGATATTTCACCCTACCGGTACTCTTATTGCATGCTGATATTGCAGCTGATAAGACTTTGTTGCTATGCTGATTTGCATCATGTTATGTAATACATGAAACATCTTTAATGGGAAACAAAGAAGATGCTATAGGCATACTTCTCATCAAGAGATAGTAGTGCATATTATTTCATTTTAGATGCTTCAACCTTTTGCCTTTTTTACTTAAACTCTCTTTGTAGTATTGATGAAGACAAACTACCATCTAGCAGGCAAACTACAGAGACTGAGGATTCAGATGTACACGAAGTGATGAGTCCAGCCAGAAGGACTTATGTGTATCCTTTATTATATATGAAAGATACTTTTTGTATCACATATATCAGGCCTGATAAAAAATCGATTTAAATCGGTTTCCCAATTTTATATTTTTTTCCAGATTTTTTTCTCAATTTCTTTACTCAAAAGGGGGGGAATGTTGTAAGATGCCATTTTCCCCCTCGAATCCTCTTCTTTTCTTTTTTTTTACTCAAGGGGGGGGGGGGGCGTGGTTGAGGGGGAATTTTTTCTTGTTCAGTGCTCATAATCACCCCTGATATATACATTTATGTAGCTGGTATAATTCCTCCATAACAGGTTTGATTGCTGTGTAAAAGTTATATATAGAGGTAGTACGGTGAATATTTGCCATATTGCCCTCTTCCGGGTTTGCCCCGTAGACCACTGTACTAAATCAGAGGGCAATATTGAGCCATATTCCACTCTGTCTTGTCAGTGCGCTTTATTTACGCGCAGTATTGTGTAGGCGTTAAAGTGTACGGGCGGTAAGAATCATTGTTACGTCACAATTACACACAGTAACAATCGTTGTTACGTCACAATTACATACCTGCCTGAATAACCTGAAATCAGATAGACCGGCAAACAGACGGGAGTGAAAATCAAGATTGATACCAAAGTTGTATAGGCCCCTATCAATAATTTGTTTAAAAATGCCTTGTTTAGGTAATAATAATTATATTGACAGGGCTTCTTTCGGGGTACATCAGAAATATTGACCGCGTTAAGACCATATTGCCCTCGTCTTCGACTCGGGGCAATATGATCTGAGCTTGGTTGATATATCTGATATACCCCTCAAGCCCAGTCAATATAATATAAATATTCAGCTTTTAAATAGCGCTTAATACAAATGTCTCTAAGCACTTTACAAATATACTATTACCCCGGTCATTGGATTCAGTGCTTGTCCGCACACACTGTGTGCACAATCTCCACTCCCTGGGGAGCATTCCAGCCAGGCGTTACTTGACGCTCAAAGACTGTTTGACCAACAATGACGGTCGCATCCTACCAAGTACCCATTTAACACCTGGGTGGAGAGTAGCAAGTGCAGGTTAATATCTTGCCAAACAATGCCAAACTTAGCTGATAATGCAGGTATGAAGATGAAGTGTGAGTAACCTGTATCAATTAGGTTGATAACAACGACTCGTGATAATGTTTGGGTACTTGTTTTGCTTAGAAGTGTCTGTTCGCAAAGAAAGTGGTTACTTATACAGAACTGTATTATGCTACTACATGATTATCAGTCTAGATCTCCTTAACCTGACTTTCTTCAGAGATGAAGTGCTATGTAAGCCATTCACAGATACCTTTCTTCTTGATGCTGTAAAACATTTACCATTCAAAGAAGTCACAGTAAGTACTAATCAGTTCATGGGGGTGTTTAACAAAGATCTTTAGTTGAACTTAAATCTAAGTTAGACTTAAACATTATGGAGAGCCATTTGTAGCCTTAAAATCAAATATATTCAAAAGCGAAATTTCAAGTATTTTAGACTTTTTATAAATTCCACATCAAGAACATGAAATCCCTGTTGGTGATAGAAAATATTAATGATTTGAATCATCATTTTATGCCTTTTAAAATAACTTTTACAAAATATTTTCATAGATGCCAACGGCTTTCCATATTTGTTTAGTCCAACTTAGATATAAGTTCAATTTAGGATGTTTGTGAAACACCCCCCATATCTTGAGTTCATTGAATAGGATTCCAGATGGGGCCATCTTTGAAAATGAAATTATCTGTACATTAGGAACGTTCATAGAACTTCAAAACAGAATATTTCTTAAGTTCATTCATAATCATTTGACTTCCAAATTCTGTGCCCAAATTTGTAATCATCTCCTAAATCTTTTTGTCTATAGTTGTATTTTACAGTTTTTTGTTTGCTTTGTTTTGTGTTGTTTTGTTGCATAACATGTTCTATTCATAAAGGGGAATCAATTAATACTATTATGATGATGACCATTAATGTTACTTTGGTCAGGTCAGATTGAAATTTCGAAAGTAGAATAAACGTTTGAATTACTATGTCATGGTGTGATTGTATCATCCAGTAACATCTTTATTCTTTATATTATGTTCTTGCAGTCGCTACTAAGGTATCTGCACTTCTTGATGACAACCTCCTCCCCAGGAGGGGATGACTCATCATCACTGGTCTCCATGGATAATGTAAGTATTATAGAAATGAGATTGACTGACTTCAAACTCTTCCTCTTTAACATGCTTCAGTAAGATATTAGAGTAGACTATAAACATCATTTCTGAAAGATCTAGTAATGCATGCTTGTTCTTTTGTTTTGTAAAGTTTGTAGATTGGATTGGTGTTCTGTTAGATGCTCACTTTGGTCTAATAATTCATCCTTGTTGTTTTGTTTTGTGCAGGTTGTAGATTGGATTGGTGCTCTGTTAGATGCTCACTTTGCTCAGCTAGTAATAGAGTGGAGAAGTGTGACGTCATCAAAAATCTATTTTTAGAATTTCTCAAATTTTTCTTCATATTCCGAAAGAACACCAAAAATAATGTCCAAATATTGAAAACCAATTGAATATGTTAAGTATTGGTTGAGATATGACCATCTGAATGAATATATGTCCTATAGGAGCTCAGTGTTATATGCTCTGGCTCCTAACCATTAGGAGCCAGAGCATATAACACTGAGTTCCTATGGGATTGGTGCTCTGTTAGATACTCACTTTGCTCAGCTAGTAATTCATCCTTGTTGTTTTGTTTTGTGCAGGTTGTAGATTGGATTGGTGCTCTGTTAGATGCTCACTTTGCTCAGCTAGTAATACATCCTTGTTGTTTTGTTTTGTGCAGGTTGTAGATTGGATTGGGGCTATGTTAGATGCTCACTTTGCTCAGCTAGTCCTCCTACCAGAGGCCAGACCTCTCCTCACTCATCTCCAGAATGCTGTCAAGGACCAGGTAAGAGAAGAATCAGCCGCCTTCAATCACAGTTAAACCACTAATTCTACTAATTAAAATAGTCTATGACAAAATCACAGAGAGAACAAATCTTTATTTGAATTGATCATGCAGAGGTTTTTAGAGGGTAAAGGGATAATGGCATTGTAAAACAATCATATGGTAACTTTGATGGAGATGGGGTGCTAATATGTGCAATACAAAAACAATTACTTTCTTTTTAAGCTCTAAGCCATTTAATATTCAACAATTTTCAAAAATTCAGATTAGGACAAATTTGTGAATAACTAAGATGTGTCCCTTTGGGATATAGAAATCCACTATACACAGATGTGTGATTGGTTTTTCATGTTGTCCTTTTGCAGGTTCAATTTTCAGCTGAGCTCAGCGTGGTAAGGAATCTTCTCCACCACACCCACGGTGCTAGGTCACACATCAAAACCACTTCATCGAATGCAGCAAAGTCATATAGCATTGAGGTCCTCAAAATGTAGTTTGGAAGACTCTATCTACACACAATCTACAAGTATTGAATGCTGATATTGGATTAGTAGGATATGTTCAGATCACAGCTGCTTTGACTTTGATCTTAAGCAAGAAATTCATCAAAAGAATGTTTCAAGAGTGTACCCATCCATGTGAGAAAAGCAAGCTTCTTAGATTAAGAATCGTTCAGTCGGACTAAATACAAATTTCTATGAATTTCATAGTTTTGGGTGAAAACAAGGTGTCTTTTCTGGCATTTAAAAAGAAACATGGCACCTTGAATAGTTCATTCTCTTCCTGAATGTGTGTACTGTTATTTCTTGATATTGCAAGTTTATTTTGTTCTAAGCATTGCTTTAAGTCCATTTACAGTTTCTTTAACCTATGGTCGTCTTTAAAAAAAGATTATTAAAAAAATGTTTTTTAGAGGAAAAAAATATCGGCCCAAGGAGGGAGAGAAAAAGAAAAAAAAGTTTTAAAAAAGAAAAATATTTACGACCGACCGACCCATGTTTTGGCACTTAAAAGGCAACACAACATCTTTTTATTTTTAGGCCTTATTTGATACCAAGTTGATAAATGCCACCTGTCTCTTAGCTCAAACTTGCTTAATGCAGAATTGTAAACAAAATAACACAGCATTTTTAGCGTTAAAAGAGAAAGGTTATGGCAAACGTAATCAATGTATCAAATCATGTATCAAATTGTTGTCATGGTTGTAGAGACCAGCTACAATTATTATTTTAGAGAAAAACAATTCAATATAAAAACATGTATTGTGTTCACAACAGAAATAAAAATCAGATGTGACTAATGCTCTCTTTATTTAAACGCTGATTTGAGTTTGTTTTTCTTTGTTCATGTGTTAGGATGGTATTAACGATGATGATTGTGGAGATGATGATGGTGATGATTGTGAAAATGATAATGATTGTTGTGATGATGATAATGATTGTTGTGATGATGATGATGATGATGATTGTGGAGATGATAATGATGGTGATTGTGGCGATGATAATGATGGTGATTGTGGTGATGATGCTGGTGGTGATGATTGTGGAGATGGTGGTGGTGATGATGATGGTGATTGTGGAGATGATGGTGATTGTGGTGATGATAATGATGCTGGTGATGATGGTGATTGTGGTGATGATGCTGGTGGTGATGATTATGGTGATGGTGGTGGTGATGATGACGGTGATTGTGGAGATGATGATGATGCTGGTGGTAATGATGCTGGTGGTGATAATTGTGGAGGTGATGATGATGAGGCTGGTGATGATGGTGATAGTGGTGATGATGCTGGTGGTGATGATTGTGGAGATGGTGGTGGTGATGATGATGCTGGTGATGATGGTGATTGTGGAGATGATGGTGATTGTGGTGATGATAATGATGCTGGTGATGATGGTGATTGTGGTGATGATGCTGGTGGTGATGATTATGGTGATGGTGGTGGTGATGATGATGGTGATTGTGGAGATGATGATGATTGTGGTGATGATAATGATGCTGGTGATGATGGTGATAGTGGTGATGATGCTGGTGGTGATGATTGTGGAGATGGTGGTGGTGATGGTGATGATGGTGATTGTGAAGATGATGATGGTGATTGTGGTGATGATGCTGGTGGTGATGATTGTGGAGATGGTGGTGGTGATGATGATGCTGGTGATGATGATGATTGTGGAGATGATGGTTATGATGATGGTGATGATTGTGGAGATGATGATGATGATTGTGATGATGATGCTGGTGATGATGACCAGGCCAGGAGGGGATATACCCCTTGCCCCCTTAGTGGGAAAATGTTGCATTTTAAAGTGAACCGGACACACACATAATACTCTTTCTTGTATATTCCCCCCTCTCGTTCTCTTCTCTGCTGTATGCTACATCAAGACGCAGATCGGATCACCCCAAAACATGTTTCGATAATTTGACCAAAAATGGGAAAAGAATCAGTAAGATGTGAGTTGTTAGTAGTACCGGTACAGCATTAACCTGTTATTACTGTAGGCTACTAATGAATACCTTGTTAACTGTTTACGTTATTAGTGAGCGGGTACGCCCTATTGTGCCTCGAGTCAACTAAACTAGCTATTACATAAAACATGTCCTCGTTGAATAAACTGGATTTGCACTTTATGTCGACCACATATACCCAGTCTGTTGTTTGAAACTATTAACATAAATACTAATTCAGGAGTGAGCAGCATATTTCATCTTTTTTGTATATATATAGACGCAAAGGTCGAATATATTATATTCAATGGCGTACATCCAATAGAACCATATCATATATAGAGCTTGACACATTTTCGTACATATTATTTTTTAATTTATCCTACGCTCTATAAGTGTCTGTGATTTCAACCTTGAAAATATCCAATCCTATTTTCTCATAGAAAAGATCTGTCCAATGCAATGTGGTTTTCAGTGCTGCATATATTTTAATTTTGCATAAGTCTTGGAGTTACTTGTGAAGAACATTGCGATGACGTTTGGCGCCACCCTTTCCGAGGCAAACCAAAAATGCAATGTCGGCAGAGCTGGTATTTGGTATTTTCAAGCCCTAAACTTGACTGTCAAATATATTTGATAATAGCAAGAAACACAATGTTATGGCTGTTACTTCATCAATCCAGACGTTATTATTACTATTCCTACAGATATCATTGTCATCATCACTTTCATTATTGCTTTAACTATTATTAAATTTTAGAGCGTAAAAGTAAGCACTTTTTTTTTTTTTTAACAGCCATAACATTGTGTTTCTTGCTATTTTTTTAAAGGCAGTTTTGGGAGGTTGTTTGTGGATGTTTTTTCAAATCTCAGAGTACCATATTATAAAGGAGACTTCACCTTTCACCTTTATGCCCATTATACTTATCTTATTTAACATACTAATTAAAGATACTATGTCCCTTTTGCAGCGCCAAAACATACTGTAGAACTTTGCAGGTATTATGAATATGTCATATTGTCATGTATGTTCTATTATATCTGTGAAATTTAAACATTAACAGTGTCCTATATTATTCAAATTATGCTAGGAAACCCGTTTAATTTCTAGACTTCACTGTCAGACACTATTAAGTGACTGACTGACATATTTTTTATATTTGGTAATAATATACATAAAATGAGCTGTAACAGGTACATGAACATTTTGTCTACATCAATAACCCACTTCTTGTAAAGGCCAAAATTAAACAAGAAGTACGACCATTCGGTACAAGGGTCTGAAAATCAGACTATTTACTTAGGTGACTGCAATCACTTATGTCGATTCGATAACTAATGGTTGTTATTTTCCCACAAAAAGCCATTATCAAGCCCTTTCGTTTTGAGGGAAGTTCTAAATAAGTAGGCTATGCCATTAGAACTTAACCTTTTCATCTTTTTGGCCTGCAATAGGACAAGGTACCTTTAAGGAAGAAGAATAATCGAATATCTTTTGTCCAACAATGATCGATACTAATATTTTTACAGTCTTAAAAGAATATGAATATGTGAAGATATTAGCCACTGTAACACTGTTACAATAAACACCGAGAGTCAGTTCTTTGTTTCCCGGTTTAATACTCAACATCAACTCAAATTGTGATTTTTCTGTATCTATAAAAGTACCATGGTAACCATGTTTTTTTGTTGGTCCAAATTGCTATCAAACAATGATAAACATAGCTATGTATTTCATTGTTTGGTACCATGATTACCATGGTTACCATGGTGGATGGTACCATGGTACTTTTTTGTAAGGGTAAGCATGTACCTGGTAGGTCCATGATCTAAGTCTGTTGTCTAGAGATGCATTCACATAATAGTTTAACCTCTAAAGAACATTTTCGAGCAATCTATCTCCCTATATTATTTCTTGTTCTTTTCCATTTTCCTTTCTCTCCCCTCGATCTCATACACTGTCCATTGCAATTACACTATGGCGCCTCTGTCTCTCGTTTCGTTTGGCGCCGAGTCGATCACACGTACAGCACGCTAGTATATATACACACACGCCAATAGAACCGTTAGAGTAGTCCTACACTAATAACATCCACACACACACACACACACATGAGACGTATACATCATGATGCATTAACGCACAGTGCAACCATGGTGCAACGGAGCAAATTGGATGCACATTTTCTACCAACACACCCACAAACACGCGCACGCACAATCGATGAGTTTTCATCGGGGTCCGTTAGATGAGCATCGAATATCTAAAATGGCGGCGCCTGTATCATTCAAAAGCTTCTTTCTCATGGCGAAAAATGCATTTTCATTACGTGCATACTTTGGAATAATTGTTATATTCGTTCTATCTTCATCATATGCTTTGGAGAGTGGGGATGTAGTTGGTTACAACCCCACCGGACCTCCTGAGCTCCAGTTTTGTACATTTTTCAACAACCGCGCTCCGGAGGTCCAACCTGACCTTAAAAACTGTACGTGGTTTCGTGAAAACAGTTGCTGCAGACAAATTGAGATTGATGTTACATTCAAAAAGATGAAGTCACTACCAGGAGCTTCTAAGCAATGCCAACGCTACATTAATTATCTCATGTGTTATATATGCTCTCCTCATCAGCATCGTTTCTACATCGTACAGCGTCTGACCGTCTGTGAAGAGTTTTGTGATGCTCTGTTACACCACTGTAAAACCGCCATGTTGAAAGGGAGTCAGATAGGGGACTTATACTCCAAGGGAAGTGATTTCTGTACAAGCAGACGAATGGACATTGGCAAACTGGAAGATGGTAAATGTTTTTACTTCAACGAGAGTATGTCAAACATACCATCAGCTAGCAGTGCAGCTCGACTTACTACACAGTTATACCGCATTGTACTGATATTCTTGACAACGTTCCTGGTGAGCAATTCCGTTTGGAGGTGAACTGGATATTTTAATGACTTACCATAATGCTATTCACTAATAATTATGCAAACAGATTAAATTCCTGCAGTAGATAAGTGAGAGAAACATAGTCCCGCGGGGAGCATGAGATGTCATCATAATTTTCAGCTGGCCATATGTGATTCAATAATATACTGCAACATCATACAGACTTAGACGAGGACACTCCAACCAATTTGAAATTCGCCACACCAACTCGGACGTCTATGCCAACTCATATTTCCCAAGGACTGTAAAGACATGGAACAACCTACAACAAGCAACCATCGACCAAACCTCCCCGCTCTCATTTAAAAATGCAGTTACTAAAGAACTGTATTCTAAAATGTAATCCTCCACCCTCCACCACCTCCAGTCAAAACTCTTCTTCGGAGTATTCAGGAGGAAAAGGATCCAAGATCCAAGATCCATCAAACTAGCCAATAGACATGCGCCTTGAACTTACACAGTTACACTGTCTGACTTTGCATCATTTAAACTTCCATCCTTTAAATTTACAAAGTCATACAGACGATGCAAGGTCAACATGAGCCGAAGAGAAGAGTTGTTATTTTTAAATTAAATGAATAGTATGTTAAACTTTTAGGGTTAGATGCTTGTGTAGGAATTAAATCCTACTCAACATATTGATAATTAATAATCTAATAAATGGAGTATAAGAAAGTGTTTGGTGATATGTACTATTAAGATTGTTTTCTACTTAGATAATTCATCCATCCTTAATCCATTTGAAATGTTTTGGACGTGAATAACGGACGGAAGAGTGATGAATGATGTATAATGTCACCAAGAAATTATAGAAAACTATATACATGTACCTAGAGGATAGCAATTATTATCTCCGGTGATTGTTTTCAAGCATTCTCCATTTGGATTTACTGTGACACAATTTAATGGCATACACTAAGGAAGACCACAGAATAAGTTGTTAGTATTTAATACACATATACATGGGCAAGGTACATTATCAGTGTGTCGTAAACCTGAGGATTTTATCAACTTGACAGCCCTGCTGGAGATCAAACCCAAAGGTAAATAAAATTGCGATGCCAAATGTTGTCTATACTGTATTTTTATTATTGGTTACGTATGGAACAACAATTGTCAAACTACTTGGACTTTTTTGACTTCCCCTTAATATCGGATTATTTCCTTTCGAAACACTTGTAAAGAATGTACATAATCATTGTTTTGGGAAACAAACAAAAAATCATATTTTCTAGATGAATGCTTCTTCGTACAATTAGCATGACCCCTGGATCTCTCTCGCTCGCGCTCGCTCTCCAGGGGCGGATCTAGCTTTTTGCTAAGGGGGGGGGTTTGACCAAAATAATGACGATGCGGAGCATCGTCCACGAGCCGCGAAGCGGCGAGCCGATTTTTTGGGGGGTGTTTATTTGAACCCCGTAAGTGATGTTTTCCTGGCATCTATTAACACAATGGAGACCATAAAAAGCAGTGCATGATAACGTCTTTTTAAATCAAGTAACAGTTTAATACATAGTTATATCCAGAGTTATCATGTGTTTGGTTAAGTTACCAGATGAGTTGAATATCTTCTCACAATATTTGCACTTGAAAGGGTTTCTCTCCAGCGTGCGTTCTTTTTTCTTTCTTTTTTTCTTTTTTTCCCCTTTTTTTTGGGGGGGGGGCCGCCCAAGGGGGGGTTGCAACCCCCCCAACCCCCCCCCCCCCCTGGATCCGCCACTGCTCTCTCTCTCCCTCTCCCTCTCTCTCCTCTTTCTCTTCTCTGTCCAGCTAAACATTACTTTTCATTTTACATGTTTTTTCTCTTAGTTTTCATGTATAAAGAGCAATAATTACCAAAGGCTAATAGTAATTGTGTCAAAGCATACATTGTGTGAATATTGGATTAAATGTTTTTATGGATAATGTACATATTCAAATGTTAGTTTTCCTCAGATGAAATGTCACCCAGAAAAAGTTTTTAGAGCTTCTTTTTAAGAAATTATATAGAATGTTGATAGCACTGACTGAATACGTTTCAAAGTGTTGTCTAATGACAACTTATACATTTAGGATGAAAATTGTCATAGATCATTGTGTGTTTGTTTGAAAAGAAATGTAAATGATATATATTGTATATACAGGAACTAGTCGAGGCCAAGAATTTACATTTTGTATAATATTTATGTTTTGATAGTGAATATGTGGAAACTTGCATTTCCCCCTTGTAGACAATCTTTCCGATTTTTTAATGACGAAATCTGTGTGAATCTAACTGCATGTAAATAGCAAATTTAATAACCTTATTTAACATTGTTTGCTTTCATATTTTATTCCTAAAAATATGAAGGAGAAAATTAACTTTAATCTGTAAATTACTTGACCATAAATAATTTAAAATCATCATTGCTGACAAAGGTTTATTTATCAGAAACTAAATACTTTAAACCTCAAACAACCTTTCAGACTGCCGAGTGAAATGTAATAGCAACTTAATGTTCATAGTACATGCAACCTTGAATGACTCCAAATTGAATAAATTCGATATAAGATATGAAAGAGATGGTATCATACCTATCGAATCTGCACTTAGTTTTTATTTGTTCGTTTATAATGTTTATTTTTTGTTTGCTTTTTTGTTTTTCTTTGTTTCTTTGTTTCTAGTTTTCTTTCTTCATAACCATCAATATCAAGGCTACTTTTGTTGTTCAATTATTGATATAATTTGGTAAACACAAGGACAAATATGAAGTTTACATGTAACGAAAATTGCATATGTACATGACATAAAATTGTTTATATTTCTAATGTATATACTGACTTTAGGTTTTGAAATTTCAGTCAGTTAAATGCAATCTATTCCATTCCATAAGCAAGATGTAGTCAACTTTGCTTATGGAACTTGGATTTGGCACCTTACAAATTGTTGTTGGTTTGTTGTTGTTGTTAACCATAAGGTTTTTTTCTAACTTTCACGTCATTATAACTCCCGTATTTCCTGTGCAACACTCCTCGCAAGTATCCAATAACTTGTTCAAAAATATGCCTCATACACACGGAGATACATTTCCAGATATATTTAATATCTTCATAACAAGTCATTAATACTGTGTCAGCAGACAGCAATTGTCCAACAAGTTTGGCCGTATTTTATACGACAACAGTAATATTACATTCCTTTTGAAAATTATTTTCAAATTAAATAAACTTGTATATTGAAGGAGAAACAAAATCTCTTCCAAGTTCGTTCATCATGGAAGAAAATAGAGGAAATCCTTCCATTTGGGTGGAGTTTCTGGCTCGGCAAATGGAAAGAAAGAGATTAACAACAGCCGAAAAAAAGGTATTTTAGTCTCAGCAGATATCATTTTTTTCATATTTGTCTGCTCCTAACCTCTATTGGAAGCATTCCTGGACTTGTTACTAGCAGAATTCATGATGAATTTACGTCATGTTTTATGAGGTTCAAGATCGATTATATACATACAATGAACACACTACTGAAACATTGATGGAATGAGATGAGCTTACTTTTCTATTCAGATTACAGTCCATAGGAGCACACACAAAATAAGTCTCAAGAAAATCATACATCAACTAAATCAACTACTGTAAAAGTAGAAATATTCCTGGTACATTCATTTGTGCGGATTTCGCACTAAGATCAACAAGCACAGATTTTAGAACTCGCGAAAATATAAGCATGACTTCTTATGCGTGTTTTTAACAGCTGAATTGCATGCAACGCGAATTTAAGTACCCGCAAATATGTTTTGGGTAGCGCTCAGCGCGAAAAACGAATCACATGAAAATAACAGCGTTTACAGTCTACAGGAAATATTGTCCAACCTTGGTCCCTTATTTCACTCAAAATTTGGGTGTGATATCCAAGATTCAACAACATACACGAACATAATTATATAGTACAAAATTGTGATATACAAAAGCTGCATTATTGGGTGGAATTGAACATATTTACAGCCTGACATATACGATTCAAAACTACATGAAATCTGTAAAGCCAAGGTGATTTCCTACATTATACATGAAGAGGTTATCCACACAAAAACAAAAATTAGGAGTCTTTTAATCTTACAGTAATACACATGATTTACAACTTATATACAAGAGAATTATCCCTGCCATGTTACAAGATGTTACTAGATGGATCTACGACTGCGTGCAGTCAAAAATGATGTTTCCACCATAGAGCGATTTTACAAACCAAAACAGAAGCAATTTTAGAAATTCAAGTTTGATTGTAATCCATTAACAGGTTCTCAGAATATCGTAATTACAAGCTATTTTTCATACACATGCATATGTTATGATTCATATACATGTACATGTAATTGTATGACCCTTTGATCTTTGACTTCATGACTCTAATATCTAATCAGTTCATGGCTCTGCAAGATACATACATGTCCTGAGTTTGATATTAATCCATCAATCAGTTCTTGAGATAAAGAGATTACAAGCTATTTTTGCATATATAATGAGCCCTTTGACCCCCCAAAATCAGTTCACTGGCTCTGCAAGAGACATACATGACCCAAGTTTGGCGGTAATCCATCAATCGGTTCTTGAGATAACACGATCACGAGAACGGGACGGACGGACGGACAACCCAAACAAAATAATGTATTAATGTTGCATGATTGGTAGAGCTGAATCAAGCTACATGATCATAACAAAATGCATCCTGCTCACCGTCTATCTCTGACCAGTTTCATCATGTCTAAAATAATTCTCATACTCATTCTAAAACCAATTCTCTTGCTCATTCCAAAACCAATTCTCTTGCTCATTCCAAAACTAATTCTGAGGGGTTTCTTTCAATTCCTTTTACCAGATACATAAATTAATATTTCAGCTAGTATACCAACTACATTGTGTCCTTACAGGTTGTTTATCCGGCCATTTAATTTCAAACAGTAATTTGAAAAGTTCACATGTACAAACAATATTTCATAAATCTTTTCAAGATTTTATGTTGGACAAAATAATAAATAACAAAATATTTATGTTGAATAATAATCAATAGGATTCATTTCAGTCGTTTCAGCTCAAAGAGCAAGCACTTGCTCAGTACAAACTGAAGTGGACTATAAGGCACTCTTGGTGAGTAAGTGGTTATTTCTGGGTCTGTTTTTACAGAACTTCATGACCAGGTAATGGGAACCTTACAGCAAAAGACTCGATCTCCTTTTCAAGGGCAGCAAGTTTGGATTGGAAGTCTGAATCACTTGTGACGTAAGCCTTGAAGTCACGGAGGGTCGTGCCTGAACAGCTCTTGTTTGCCTCTGCAGTCAACTTCAGACCTGTGTAAGAGACAAGTTAACGAAATGAGACACGCAATGAGTTTGATTAATGAATATGGCTGCCACCATTATTAAACAAAATCTGGGATATGGAGGGCAAAACTGGCACTAATAACTCCAAATCAAAGATGATTAATACATTTGATAATCAAATTATGGTAGGAACATCACTTTCTGCTGTTTTCTACTATTATGAATAAATTGAAGAATCTGTAAACTTTCACATCCATTTTTTGTCATCATTGCCTACCAGTCCCATGTGTTCAAAACTGTGCTGTAATTTTAGTTAACCCCCAAAACACTAGGTTATTAAACACAATAAGATGATACAATCAAGTCATTAATAAATCATCTAACATAGAAAACTCCTTGCAATAAAGAGGCGTTCAAACAAAAGTAATAAATAACTACATGTAATACTATTCGCTTTTTTTAGGACATATCTTCACATCAGTTTTGTTTTGAAAGAAAGTTGGCAAGGTAGCATTGATTGGTGTTGTGAACATTTTTTAGGCTTGAGTCGGTACGGTCGATCACACCGGGACCCGACCGTTGCCGTCGAGTCCCTGTTTTGTTTTTTGAGAACCGACGCTCCGAAAAAAATAAAGAAATATGTAAGAAAGTGCAGTTTTGCACACCACTAAAATCAATCCACCTTAAAACTTAAGTATTTAATTGTTACCAATCATATTCTAGCTCATCCTGAATCAATTCGAACTGCTGATATAAATTGCAAAGCAGTTCGCCCCATGGGGTTGTTTTTGCCAGCTACTAGCCAGCTACTGTACTGGCCGGGTCTCTCGGCAGGATTAATAAATCAGGTTGAAAGAAACATTAATGTTTGAATAATAAAACGGCTTTCTAAAAAGCGCTTCTTTACAACATACCGATTGAATAATTTTTAAAAGACAAAATGTATATTTTTTCTTTGATTTTGAACACCGCATGTTTCTTTTAAAAGCTGAAAATTACTTGGTAATCACAAGAAGTTCCGATACGGATAGTTGTTGCAAGGCAAGTTCAGACTAGTCTCGGAAAATGCGCAGTGCTCCTCGTCGTGAGTAGTTGTCTTTCCAAATGTGCTCTCGTAGCTTTTAATGATTTTTTTCTCGTTACGACCACGTCTTTGTTTGGGTTCGTTCTGGCACGCTTTACAGCTAACGACGAGCACTGCGCATTTTTCCGAGACTAGTCTTAACTTGCCTTGCAACAGCTATCCGTATCGAAACTTCTTGTGATTACCAAGTAATTTTCAGCTTTTAAAAAAAAGCATGCGATGTTTAAATTAAGAGATAAATATTTATTTGTCTTTAACAAATTATTTGATCGGTATGTTGTAAAGAAGAATTTTTTAGAAAGCCGTTTTATTATTCTAACATTTATATTTTTTGACCCGATTTATTCAACCTGCATGAATCAAAATGGCGGCTCGAATGTTGTCTTTATATTTTTGCTCAAGTTTTTTTACTTTGAGAGGCACGATAATGGCACTAAACATCGCCAATCATGGATGAAAATAATGTCAAATGGAAGAATATACCAATCTGTGTCGAGGTATGCATGTGTTGATTTATTTATACTGATAAAAAAGGTCACTTTTAAGGGACATACTGATGATATGCGCTTTTTATAGAGGCAAGTGACAAATCCTGCGAGCTGATTTCGGGACACCGGGTCCCGATCGGTGCAAGGCCATCGGGACCCGGTTTATGAAAATCCCGACATGACTCAGGCCTATGTGAAATATAAGCCTTGATGATCACATTCAGCTAAGGGTAACGTCAGGATAATGCGCCAAGTCAGGTCGATTTGGCATAACAGTCCAATATTGATGATGTCGCAATGAAAACAAAAAGAGGATATATCACAATATCTAATTACCCTATTCTATACAGATCCTAAACATGTATCCTTCTCCCCCATGAAAGTCAGACGACTACTCACCTCTATCGATGTAGTCAACCACCTTCATGAAATCAGTAACCTTGAAGTTTCTTGATGTGAGAGCTGGAGTACCGATCCTTAGACCGCCTGGCTTGAGTGCGCTCTTGTCTCCAGGACAAGTGTTCTTATTGAGGACGATTCCTACACGCTCAAGCACGAACTCTCCACGAGCTCCGTCCAGTCCCAGGGGTCGTAGGTCAAGGAGTAGAAGATGCGTGTCCGTTCCACCTGCAGATCAGAAAATAAAACAGGATTATCAGATATTATGCTTTCATTTGTTAGACGTGCACAACTAGACAAATTATTATCTCTCTCTCACATGGTGCACCCGCAAGCCTGCATCTACATCACCATGCAAGCCGACACTTACAAGCAGCATCTAAGACAAATTATTGTCATGGGATGACGAGAGGGATAATGTTAGTTGAATTTGCTGGTAAATATTTTGCTGGTGACAAGTTTGATCTCTTCAATAATTCTCACAACTGGAAAACACATTGCTTCATTTGCAACCTTCCGGGGAAGAGGCAGAACAAGAGTGATGAAGACTAAAACTCACCTGAAGAAATAGTATAACCTCTCTTCATAAGTTCTTCAGCCATGGCTTGTGCGTTTGTGACGACATCCCGGGCATACAGCTTAAACTCTGGTTGTGAAGCCTGCAATAATGCTACACCAACGCCTGAATTCCATTTGTGAGGGAAAGAAAAGAAAGTGGAATAAGTATAAAGGATTGTACAAGGCATGTTCATTTCATAATATGAAGCCAACATACTTGTCCCTAAAATTACCATCACCAGTGTCTTTGTATATCTTAAACAATGTCAAATTTATTCTATAAATCTATTAAACTAGAAAGGAACTAGGCAGACAAAAGAAATCACCAAAACTAAAAAGGTCCTACACTTTCCTGTATCATGTCCTGCTATCCATTTTGCAACACACCTCAGTATCATTCAGTATCATTCAGTATTCTCGCATCTTTCCAAACCATAACACACATACAAAATGGATATGAGCATGATCCTTAATGACCATGACAAAAAAAGATCCTTTTGTCAAATCCACAAGCATAGGATAAAGTTGAGATGGAACATACATTGATGAGTTCAGACATATACAGGTATAGCTCAGGAATAGCATTTATTGACCAACTGTTTTTACAAATCCAGAATGAAAACCATGATCAACACTTTATAAACAAATTACAAGATTTATACACCAAGTTTTAAATACCATTGCCTTCATTCTGTATGGATAAAAGGAATAAGGTACCCTGTAAACTGAGCTGGCTTTGTGCCACACCTTACCTCCTACAGCATGCATATGGGGTCCACCTTGAAGACCAGGGAAGACGGCTTCATTGATCGGTTTCTCAAGGTCATACATCACCTCAGTGCCATTCTTGAGAACCTTACGGACACCTGGTAAAAGAGGAAAGCATTTGTTTTCAGTAAAAATATTACATTTTTACAAGAGCCTCTGCGCACAAGGGGAATATCTATATTTAATATACAGGGTATATGCATATGATCCTTGATAACAACCCCCCCCCCCCCCAAAAAAAAAAAAAAAAAAAAAAAAAAATCAAATCCAAATTCCTATAAATTATCATTTACCACATACAGAATCTGGAACAAAAGTTGTCAACATGAGATCACATGACAGATGATAGATTGCCTTTCTTGGCAGTGGTATATGTAGTCATAGTAAAAGCTTGTATAATAGAAATTGTATTTCTTTTCACTGATTTTATAGAAACATGTTTCAAGAGCAAATGGCAGAGGTTTGTCAAACTATGTACTGAATTGAATGAAGTCAATGGAATTCAATTTGTTTGTTTGTTTTTATTTCTGCATTTTCAAAATAAAACATAATCATATACATAAAGTAACAAATATTTCTTCATTTTACACAATTATACATTAAGTACATTGAATAAGATGCATACAAAAACAAATATAATTTCAATGAAAAAAGATAAATTACAGAAAACGCAGGAGACCACCATCATGAGCGGTAAGCTTGAAATCAATGGCGGCCTCGAGAGAATAGCGGCAAACTCTTAAATTATATTGAACAAGTTGAATAGTATCGAACATAATTGGATGGTTGGTTGACAATATACCAGATACCACTAATATTAATCCCTCTGATTTTTGGGATACCTTATTTTGAGTTGTGTGATTTTTGTTACCTCTACGGAAGAAGATGATGCCTGATCGTGGTCCTCTAAGTGTCTTGTGTGTTGTGCTTGTAACGATGTCACAGTACTCAAAAGGATTAGCTACGACTCCAGCAGCAACCAATCCACTCACATGAGCCATGTCAGCCATAAGAAAAGCATCATTCTCAACAGCTATCTCCTTGAAACGTTTGTAGTCTAGATTCCTAGGATAACAGCTCATACCTGACAAGAAAGTGATCAAAACAAACAATATCATCATCATTCTCTACTGCTATCTCCTTGAAACGTTTGTAGTCTAGATTCTTAGGATAACGGCTCATACCTGACAAGAAAGTGATCAAAACAAACAATATCATCATCATTCTCTACTGCTATCTCCTTGAAACGTTTGTAGTCTAGATTCCTAGGATAACCGCTCATACCTGACAAGAAGGTGATAAAAACATCATCAATAATTGATTAATATAACTTGACTCCTATTAAAGAAAGCATGCATGCTGTAGGTATTGTGTTGTGGTGTTGTGGATTGGTCAACAGACTGTAGATCACAAGGTATATCCCTGTTATGACACTAACATCCTTTGGCAAGACATCAACCTATAATTTGCTACACAACACTTGACCTAGGTAATACAAGGGGACCTGGTGGGCTTTATTCCTTGAATGCACCGAGTGCTCCAGTTGCCAAAGATAGTGCCAGGGTAATAATGACCATGGAACCACATAGAGGCATTATATCATACATTAGAAATAGCCAGGGGGACTGACAGGTTTTAAGTCCCATCTTGTTAATAAGGACCAATCCCTCACTGTAACAAGCAATAGCACAGTGACTTGTTCTGAACCCGGAGCCTAAAAAGTTACCAGATCATTGCGTTGCCACTTCCAGCAACGTATTAAGCACTGTTATTTCCTCTGAAGAATTATAACATGTTTACCAAGGGATGGGATAAAAAATAACTTATTCAATTCATTACATATACTTGGGGTGTAAAGTTTATCCTATGTAAAAGATACTTTGTCAACAGAATTAGAACATAGAGCAAATGAATGAATAATTATATATCTGGACTATTGATAGTGATGCCCACTGAAATAAGAGGGTAACATAATATTAATAATAATAATAATAGTGAGTTCTTGTATAGCGCTCATGTCTGGAAGATTTGACACTCCTGGCGCTCTTTGCACAAGACTGTTTTATGCTTCACTCACCTGCAATGATCATTTGTGGACGGAACAATCTGGCGTTTACAGCAAGAGCCTCATAATCAATGAGGCCTGTTTTAGGATTAACCCTGTATGGCATTGACTCAAAGAACAAGGACGTTGCAGAGATCTTCTTCTTAGCCGTCATGAATCCATGTGTAAGATGACCACCGTCCGGTAGATCCAGACCCATGATACGGCCATGAGGACCAATCACTCCGGTGTAGACGGCAAAGTTTGCAGGAGAGCCTGAATACGGCTGGACGTTGACGCCCCATTCTTCCTCCTTCAGACCATATGCTGCTAAGGCTCTCTTCTGGGTCAGAAGTTCCATTTGATCAAAGAACTGCGTACCGCCATAGTATCTGTTAACAAAGGCAAATGAAGGAAGATATTTTGAGTTACTCAGTCATCTGGATTCCTTGTGATAGCATTTGGAAATAGATGTATAATTCAAATAATTCACAACTTATTTCTATTTTTTTCATACATACAAGTTTGCTTCAAGGTCAACCTGTGAACTGATATTTGTAGACAGTATATTATTTCGCTCTATCCATAACCCCAACAGCATGTACATCTACACTGTAGCTAAATTAATCCATATTCCTCAACCATACTGGTAGCATATATGTATATATAGTACATGTATAACAATTTGTGATGGCAACACAAGAGGTTTGAATAAGGACAAGAATGTAACTAGACAAATCATTAAAAAGAAGAAGAACAAAAATCACCCGTTAAGTTTCAGAATTTTTTTCTAAACAAGGGAAGGTTTTTTTGTATTGTTTGTACATGTATTTGACAAAGAAAATGTTCACTGCTATCAATCAGCCATTGAAAACTACAACCAAGGTTAAATTATTCAAAAAGTAGAATTAAAGCTAATCTTTGGCTCTGGTATGGGCATCGTTTGTGAAAAGAACATGACTATAATTCATTCTGGATTGATTATCCTGCAGTAGATCGATTATTTGAACCAGTAAAATAAAGACAATCTCTCAAAAACTTGCTGGAAATCATCTTCAATAAAAACCACAACTCTCATTTGCAGATAGTGACATGTGTTAAGCACATGGTGTTGGGCCTACTAACATGTAGCTTGATTTCCTTATCTTTCTATGATAGCTCACCCCCGAAACATTTTATCCAAAATCGTTTGGCACAGGACATTTATTTGTAATCTTAAACATTTATTGTAAATTTTGTTGGATTCTGTGAGAATTTATTTTCTATCATTACCAGAACTTATCTATAAAAAGACAGTTGAGTTTCTTGTTTCAGACCGCAAATGCCTTCAAAGTGCATGGTTATTGCTCTCATTCTTATTTGTGACATTTCTAGTGCCCTTTTAGAACTTAAAATTGCTATGAAAGTAAATTTAGACCCCAAAATGTGTGAAATTTAGCCAATACGATCATACTAATCCAGCTCCACCTTCAAAAAAATATGGTGACTGTTAATGAATTAATCAATTAACAAGAAATTTAATTTGTCATTGAAACAAATTAGGTGGTCTGTTATTTAATCTGAATAAATGGAAGACTATGAACTTCTTTGAAGGAGGGTAGAATCATATAAGGGACGAATTGATATTGCTGTATATACAGTGATGATCGTGATGATGGTGATAGGGATAATAACGATGATCATAAGGATAATAGTAGAGATGATATTGATGGCTGGAAAAATGAAGATGATAGTAATACTAATCATGCTGATTCAAAAGTCATGTTGATATAGGTGATAATGATAATAATGATGAAAATGATGATTACAATATAATAATAACAATAAATAGACCTGTTTACCTATGTTTTTCTCCATGGTTAACATGGTAGGGGTGAAATAAGATTACAAAGGGCAAAAGGAAGAGCAAGACAAACTTAAGGAACATTACAAGACATAATAAAGGGAGAATGAGAACCAGAGGCGGGAAAGAGAGAGGGTGAGAGAAGAAATAGAGAAGGGCAGAAGCAGAGGGGGGAGAGAGAGGGAGAGGGGGAGGGGGAGAGGGGGAGAGGGGGAGAGGGGGAGAGGGAGAGGGGGAGAGGGAGAGGGGGAGATGCAGAGGGGGAGATGCAGAGGGGCAGAGGGAGGGGCAGAGGGGGAGAGGAATAGGGGCAGAGGGGGAGAGGGGGAGAGGGAGAGAGGGAGAGAGGGAGAGAGGGAGAGGGGGAGGGGGAGAGGGAGAGGGAGAGGGGGAGAGGGAGAGGGGGAGAGGGAGAGGGGGAGAGGGAGAGAGGGAGTGGGGGAGAGGGAGAGAGGGAGAGAGGGAGTGGGGGAGAGGGGGAGAGGGAGAGGGGGGGAGGGAGAGGGGGAGAGGGGGAGAGGGAGAGGGGGAGAGGGGGAGAGGGGGAGAGGGGTAGAGGGGGAGAGAGGGAGAGAGGGAGAGGGAGAGAGGGAGAGAGGGAGAGGTAAAGGGAGAGAGGGAGACAGAAAGAGACAGAGACATAGAAAGAGAAAGAGGAGAGGGGAAGGGGAACAGAGCAAGAGAGAGAGAGCAAGAGAGAGAGAGAGAGAGAGAGAGATGCACTAGAGAGAGAGATGCACTGGAGAACGATGCATGCAATATTTCCAGCATAAATAGAATTGAATATTTAGAGAAAAGTATAGACAGGGAAATGTGGTTTAGACATGTAAACAATTCCATGTCCGTGAGAGACGTAAACATTGCATATACCTGGGCTGAATAACTGAAATATATAAACGTCAGGGAAGGAGACTAGCATTATAGAAATGGGACGATTTGATATTGTACCAGACTTCGGAGATTAACCCTATTTAGGTTTATTACATGACTAGGAATCAGATTTCCCATACACTGTAGGTTGTTCACAAACTATTGACATTCTTCTCCCAAAGAAATAACACACAAAAATAGGCATTTTATACATGGTTTGTGATTGTATATGTTGAAGAAGGTGATAAAATAAAATGTTAAACGGAACCCCCCCCCCCCAAAAAAAAAAAAAAAAAAAAAAAAATTGACCCAACAGGAATCAAACCTTCGAACCTGGGCGATTGAATGGGAGACAAATGCTTTAATAACCAATGGACCAAAATACTCCACATAGACATTACACGTAAAAGGAAAATGGGATTCTCAAATCCCATTTTGTAGTCAAAATATCACCATGATCCTAACATCTGATTAGAAACAAAATGTCACCTTCCGTGTAGAGAATTTTCTCACCTACAACATATCCAAACTTGGAAAAAAATCATACAAAATAAATAGAGATATTGCTTGAACTAGACTGAAATGTAGAATGAAGGTATTCCTACCTACCAGTAATAATAAACGGACCACCTAATAATAACAATACACGGGCCGGCTGGTTGTGCGTATTATAAACAACGGCTGGTTCAAATTATTGAATATTTGTGGTGCACCCTAAATCGTTATAATGGATAATTCAGCTGTCTCTGAACCGATTTTGATCAAACAAAGATGATTTTTTTTTTGTATAGCGCCCTCTACAACAAAACTCAAATATCCCTATAAGGTGCACACCCTGAATGTAGGAATCATTTCCAAAAGCTTAGAGCTTTCTCCCTCCATCCAAAGACCAAACACACAACTTTTAAAGTAAATTCTATACCTATTTCCAGGGTATCCCTCGCAGTATTTATTTTGCAGACAGGAGCCGAGAGCCTCTAGAACAGCCCTGCTTGGGAAGTTCTCTGATGCAATCAGTTCTAAGCCTTTCCTTTGACGATCCTTCTCCTTTAAGATGATAGCATACATCTCAGGGTCATTCTCTTCTAATGACTGGTGTCCAAACCAAGGACTCCCATCACTATTAATGACTTTCTTGAGACTCCCATCACCATTGCCATTGGTCACTGTCTTGACCACTGTGTTGAGACTCCCATCGCCGTTGCCATTGGTCACTGTCTTGATGACTGTCTTGGTTCCATTGACAGTAGCCATTTCGTCTGGAGAGTGGAGGAGAAATAAAATTACAGGTTTACATATCAAAATATGAGATGCATGCAGGACTGCACACCAACAGGAATACACTTGTATTTCGATGTCATGGGCTCTTTAAGGTACACACCCTGAATGTAGGAATCATTGCCATTGGTCACCGTCTTGGTTCCATTAACAGTAGCCATTTCGTCTGGAGAGTGGAGGAGAAATCAAATGAAAAGTCTTCTTACAAGTGGTTACTGAATCTGAGGAAATGAATAGACCATGTGCAAGCTTATCAAAATACACCCATGTAATGCACTGGGTCATTGTACCAAGCTGGAGGGCCAGCCCTCTGTCTATACATTCCATTCATTATGAATATGACGGACAAAGAAAGCGGACAAAATATACAGTTCCTCAGGTAGACAAAGGAACATCCCTTCACTGCTATTATGTAAAAATATGTAGAACAGGTGAATATGCATGTGACACCTGTTCTACACATTTTTACATAATAGCAGTGAAGGGACGTTCCTTTGTCTACCTGAGGAACTGTATATATTTTGTCCGCTTTCTTTGTCCGCCATGTTCATAGTGATTGCAACCCTCTAGTCTTACTTGCTGTAGCACAATAGAAGAGTTCTGAATGTCTACAACTAGTATTGGGATCACCTGTAACAAGATAATGTTATGTGGGCAACATACATGTACTTGTTCGGTTACTACTAAGAAATGCTAATGCTATGTTGGACAAGCACTTGCACCTGTTAATCTGCACTGTATAAGCATCATGCATTTATTCATCATTCAGTTTATTCACTGTTTCAAGATAATATGTGAAACAAGTGCAAAACTGCAAATGTTATACAATCCACCTCTATTGAGATCGGTTTCAAAAAGCCTTCAGAAAAGTTGTCAGAAAGTTAATGTGGCCATATTCTAATGAGCTGTCTGTCTCCAAGGCCATTCAGGCCTACAGAAAATCCCTGCAGCTGTTTCCACTGTGTACTGCAGAATTGACTGCATACAATGAATGCTGACTGCATACATGCACACTTAGTGGTTAGAAATAATGTAGGTCAAATTTGTTTATTTGTTCAAGTTCAATATTTTATCTCCACTGTATAAAGCCTGTACACATTGAACTGACCTCTTTATTGTTTTGACAAAATAGATTCAACACAGCAGATATCATGTCAGGACGCTCATCATACAGGCAAAATAAATCACTTATGAAATTACATACAATGTACATACAGGTTCAAGACCCGCCGCCGCGGCACTAAAGTCCTTTGGCAAGACATTGATCTACATTTGCCACTCTCAACCCAGGTGTTAAATGGGTACCCGGTAGGATGCAAAGCTAATGTGGTTTATTAGCAAGTGTGTGCTTGTAAAAATGACGTCTGGCTGGAATGTGCATACATTGTGTGGTCTTCTCCTTAGCAAGGCTAACATAGTGAGATGAAAAATAGGATATATCGCAAGTACATGTAGATGCTATCATCAAGCAGATGAATAATTTGATAGGTAGTATGATGTCAGATGATGCAGTTTCATCATATTTTAATGATATTTCTCTCTTAGTTAACCATTGTATTGAATTGAATTGAATTGAATTGAATTGATTTATTGTCCATAATATGGAAATTCATTGTTCACTGGTACAATTGTGTGTTACAAGGAAATGTACAAAATTAAACAGATTATAAAACATAATAACAACATAACATCAATGGCGTTTCATCTAAAAATAAGATCTGACTACTTGTATAGGAATGGAGGAAAGCAATAAAATAAAAAGGGTACAGTGTCTACATTGATTGCCCTCGTTTTACCATACTGTTGAACATGTGAGTTGAATCTGGTACAAATGAGCGTCTGAGGCGTTCCCGTCTAGTGCGGGGAACGCAGAGGCGAATTCCTGAACGGTTGAAATTATAATTATGGAACAAAGGATGTGACGGGTCTTTCATAATACGAGTAATCTTCAGCAATGTACGATCAACATATATACTTTCTAAACTGGGCAATTCCAAACCGGTGATGCGCTGAGCAATTTTCCTTATTCTTTCTGTTTTCCTTTTGCTAGCACGTGTTCCATTACGAAAGTAACAAATGAGATTGAATGTCAAGATAGACTGAATGATTGATTTATAGAACAGAACAAGAAGTGTATTATCTATGTGGAGTTTCTTAAGTTGTCTAAGGAAATAAAGCCTTTGATTTGCTTTCTTCTGGATAATGTTGACATTTTTTGACCAATCCAATTTACATGATATAGTAGTGCCAAGATATTTGTACTCGCTAACCTGCTCGACTACGGAATCGTGAATACAAAGGGGTGCATGACCCACTACAATTCTCTTACGAAAATCTATTACGATCTCCTTCGTTTTTGCTACATTTAGTTGTAAGTGGTGCCTGTCACACCATTCAACAAACTGTTGGATCAATGAAAAATAACGTTCAGTATTATCATCTGAAATATACCCTGTAATCACCGTATCATCGGCATATTTAATCATAGAACAATTGTCGTCAGTGCTCACGAAATCATTGGTGTAAATGGAAAAGAGCACCGGGGATAGTACGCATCCCTGAGGTACACCAGTACTGATAGAACGAACACATGAGATTAGCTTTCCTATTTTCACCTGCTGACATCTACACAACAAAAAGTCTTGTATTATCATTATAAGTTGTGGGTGTACATTTAAATTACTCAACTTCCTAGTAAGCAGGTGTGGTATCAAGGTATTAAATGCGCTAGAGAAATCTATGAAAACCGATCTCGTGTACGTTTTCATTGTGTCTAAGTGGGAATACAGTTTGTGCAAGAGTATCAAAACTGCATCTTCTACGCCCCTATTTTTCCTGTAAGCAAATTGCATGGGATCTAAGAAGGGGGAGACTTGATTCAGCAAACGTTTCAGTACAATTTTCTCAAGACATTTCATAATACTACATGTTAGGGCTATAGGACGATAGTCATTCATTTCTAATGGGTTTTTCACTTTAGGAAGTGGTACAACAGTTGACATTTTCCACAATTTAGGAATTGTTCCTCGATCGATAGAAAGCTGGAAAAGCTTTTGAAAAACACTGGCCAATTGATCCTTGCACGTTTTTAATACCTTATTGCAAATACGATCAGGGCCCGGGGTTTTATTCACATTAACATCACCTAGCACCATTCTAACTTCGTGTTCAGATACCGTAATTACTTCAAAATCCCGGGTGAGGCTCTCTCTAAGGTTTTGCATGGTTTCAACATTCTTCGTTGCAAAATCACTATGGTCAAATCGACAATAAAAATCATTTAGGCTATCAACAAATGTTTGATTCACTACAGACTCATTAACAGATGACTTCCTTTTATAACCTGTAACATCTTGTAAGGTCTTCCATGCAGCTTTAGGATTGTTTTCCTGAAAGCCTCTTTCAATCTTCTCTTTATACAACTGTTTTGATGCTATAACCTGTCGTTTAATTTGTTTCTGTAGATTTCTTACTTCTGAACTATCACCGGCAACAAGTGCCCGGTTTTTTGCTTTCAACAAGTCCCTCAGTTCTTTTGAAACCCATGGTTTATTATTCTGAAAAACCTTCGACGTTTTACGCGGAATGTTCAAGTCCACACAAAAGTTGATGTATGCGCTGATCACCTCCGTTGCCTCATCAAGCGTGTCCGTGGAATTGAATAGGACATCCCAGTCAGTGCAATCTAAACAAGCTCGCAGTCGTTCTGATGCGTCATCCGACCAGTCGTATCGTTGCCTAGAAACTGGGGACGCTTTCTTTAGTTTCTGTCTGTAGGTAGGTGCAAGATGAAAATTCAGATGATCGGAATTCCCGAGTTGATGACATGCTTTACTTGTGTATGCATGAGGGATGTTTCCATAACAAAGATCAAGAAAAGCGTCGTTTCTGGAAGGAATGTTAATATATTGTTCGAAATTAGGCATAACGTTATCTAGTCGACATTGATTGAAGTCACCTGCGATAAAGATTGGCGCGTCTGGTGACAATGCCTGAAGATTGTTTACTTTCTCAGCAATAGCGTCACTAGCAACGGCCACGTCTGCTCTTGGATAGTATGTATGTAGTGATTACAAAAATTTGCGGAAATTCTCTGGGAAGGTAAAATGGCCGAAGACCGACAGCTAGTAATTCAATATCTGGCTGACACACTGAATGTTTAATTGACCAGTTTGTGCACCATCTCTTATTGACATACATACACAGTCCCCCACCTCGTGATTTTCCCGATGCAGTCGTTCTATCACTTCTTATTAACGAAAAGTTAGGCAATTCAACAGCACTGTCTGGTACATTTTCATTAAGCCAGGTTTCGGTAAAACACATCAAACAAGCCTCTCTGTATTCGTGCATGTATTTAGATAAGGTTTCGAGTTCAGTCATTTTATTCGGTAAGGAGCGAACATTACCAAGGATGATTGTAGGAAGTGGTGGTTTGTTGCCCCTTCTTCTGATACGTGACCTGACACCCCCTTTCCTACCTCTCTTCCGTGGTTTACATTCCTTCGGGAAGTCGTCAAAGCCGGGAAGTCGTCAAAGCCGGTCGGTCGAGTTGCCGCTGAAGTGTCCCGTAACTTTAGCAGCTCATCCCGTGAGTACACAAGACTGGTAGGGTGTGGTCGGGTCTCGATTGCTTGTCCTGGTCGTATTTCCACAGATATCACCAGAACCGCAATGAAAACAACTATGATTATCCTTGAATGTGCAAACGCCATTGTGCTTTCAGACAGCCACAAATTACAAGAAGATGATCCACAGAATTGACAAATTTACACAAATATGAGACAAACAAAATAACCAGTGACGGTCGCCACAGAGCAGTATATTGTGTTCTCTGAAACCAAAACAGGCTTTCTCCCACTCGTGAAATATCTGACACAATAATCCGATTATTTGTAAATAAGAAATTAAATTATATTGGATGAGGGAGAAGGGGTGCAATCACAAATTTTCTCACCACTATTTGGAGGGGCCTCTTCCATCTACCCCTTTATAGCGATACCACCTATACCTTGACAAATCTCTCTACATCTCCATCAGACACAACTTTGAAAAAGGATTTTGACAATACTTTTTGAAAAGCCTTCTGCTCAGTCATCTGTGGCAGTACAACTATGAATATGGTATTATTAGACAGGGTATGAGTTACCCTTTACTATGATATATGATTCAAGGTCATATAAATTATAACTTTATAATTGGAAGTTACCAAAGTTGGGTACACTTTTTTGTAATACGCACTGTACTATCGACATCTATACACTTTTGGAAAATAATGTTATGATTAAATTATCTTCAAAAGCCATGTAGAATTAGTAATGAAAGTAAAGATCCTTCCAAATGACAAAAATATGAAATAAATATTTTAAGAGCATTATTTTTGTTTTAAACATATATACCGGTATATACCAACAGCAGGTTGATTTGGAAGATTGTCCTAGTGCCTTTTGTCCACACAACCACGCAATGAACGATGAGTATTTGCCTGTATTCGGTTTTCTCCGGTCAGATTGGCCTACCGTATTATTCATTTTCATCTCATAACAGAAAACAGATATTTTGTGCATATATACATGTACATGTATATAAGGGTACGTTTATACTCAACTTTTTCTGGCCAGAATGAGGCATTTGTTATGCGTTTAGTTCAAAACACGGTTGCGTCATTTCTCATTTTTGTAGAATCACCGAAAAACGGCGATCATAATCGCCGATCGTAAACTCACAAAAAGGTGCGTTTTGAATCAGTGATTCTGGGGAAGCATTAAGAAACAATCATTTGTAAATGCCTTTAAATGGGGTCAACGTAGCATGCGCAGTGCAGGTTTGCGAATCCAGCTGCAGAGCCAGAATCATGCCTGGAGGAGCCAGAGAAGTGAGCATAAACAGTACACCGTGGAACTGCGATTACGATGAACATTTCAAATCGCTCATTCTGCCTTAAAAATTAGGCATAAACGTACACTTTATACGTGTATCTTCGTCTAGGTAACCTACAGCTTTGACTTGCATTCACCTGTTGGCTTAACTGCCTATGAAATAATCCAAAATTGATTCTTGTCCCGTGACTTATCCACAGAGAAGAGACTTGTCCGTATACTCCTTGTCTTAAGACAATGTCGGAAAATAACAAAACGTTTCAGATATAGTGACGGCGTACGTGCATGACGTGTCTGGGTATGATGGGTGTCAGTCAGTGCCACTATTTACATATTTCAAATCATGACCCCACGCATCCAATCAATGTAAGATGTAGTTGTTTGCAAAGTAAAATAATTATTACCTAAAATCACTTGACAATATATATGGCCAAAGTTTTGTTTTTTATGGTTGGTTATTGATATTGGCAATGTCACACGATATCATGAAGTGTTACTGGTGTGCTGAGTTGGCAATATAATGTCTTCATTATAAAGCGGGAAAAAGATCATCTAAAGCAGTAGAGAAAGTTCTTTTTTTAATGCATTAAGACCTATGAAGCCTATGAAGGCAAACTTAGCCCATACACGAGCAAAGATGCCGACAAATTCCATAGCTAGTAGGGTAAGAAATTACTTCTATCTCTCGTCCACTAGCTGCATGTATGCAAAAACCGAGCCAGTGCCATCATTATTTTGGGCACAAGTATGTCCTAAGTTCAAACCATTTGATCAAATACATTTATTTAGTGCAAGTTTCATATTTCCTTTCTCTGTTGTGTTCAATTATAAATGGACACTCTTTGTTAGCTTTACTTTTATTGTTATTATTATTACCGGTATAATTATTATAAAATTTAGTATGTTGTCCTTGTTGTTATTAATATTATAATCATTATCATCATCATTTAATATATTATTATTATTCCCACTCCCTCATTCTCTCTCTCTCTCTCACCTTATACTCTCTTTCTCTCTTTCTCTTGCTATGTCTCTCTGTCTTTATCATTTCATGCGGAGTTGCTAATTGCTATGATATATATTGTCTGACATCAATATCAAGCCATGGGTGAAGGTAACCCCCTCCCCCCTCCTCCTTCCCCAGTGTAAGGTCCCAGGTGAGAAAGTCCTTCTCTTCAAACTATCAAATACCAGACAGTTTATACTTATTAACTGATTCATCAGATCTTCTACTGTACATGTAAGTTCTACTTTCACTTGTGTCTACATGTACACCTGTACATTCGTCACTAACCGCACAAACTGGTGGCTGTTCAACTGTTCAGTGAGTATGGTTCAAATAGCTTTTAAAACATGAAGCAACACAACAGTTTTCGAGTATTAAACACTTTAAAGCTGGCTACCAATGCTGCTCTGTGTAAGCTCTTTATAAATAGTGTTTTTCTCTCTTAATAACTCATTGTTTTCGCCCGCTCTTGACATACTAACAGTCACTGACAGGATAATATTGTTAGTTTAAACATCATTCCATGTGGCACTTTTAAGTGGCAAAATAAATGGGAGGGATAATAGCCTGAGCATTAATATAAATGTACTGCATTGTACATCACAATGTGTGGTATTATGCACGTTATCACACTGAAGTTTTTTCTTTGTGACATATACATGTAAACCAGAGCATTCCAAACACAAAACTGTACTGTATCTTCAGTTTAGAATACAAACCTGTACACACAATATATAAAGCCAGAATTCAACACTACAATGTACATGTATGATCAGAGAGACCAACATGCATACATGTACATGTAGGCTCAGAGCAAGTTTGAATTTAAACTAAAATAACCAAAGAGCTCTCATAATAGACACACAAATGTTCTTTCCGTAGACAAATACATGGGGTTTTTTTTCTTTATAATTTGAAAGCACCCTCATTTCCCCCAAACAAAAAATGAATAATCTTGTTGAATTCCTAGCCATAATAGCACATATTTAAACATACCTTGTATAATTAATACCGTAGCTGTCTAGCTGATAAGCTTCAGTACCTGTTGATCTCTCACACCATGGACCTATGCTCACACTAAACAAAAGTCTCCCTCTGGTACTCACATCTGTTGCCTATATACATGTTCCTATCACCCAAAGCAGTATCAGCCCACGTACAGGTACACACAGGAGTGTAAACATGCTTCTGTACATGTACATGTATGTATGTTTAAGCGGCACAGCTAGGGTTGGGTTGGGGGGGGGGGGGGGGACAACCTGGTAATGAATTCATGTGATTTAACGAGGTGGAGGTTTTGGAGAAATTGGAGGGGGTCCTAACACTTCTTTTCACGTTCATATTCCCCCCCCCCCCAACCCTCTTTGCACCTTTTTTTTTCTTCTCCTTTTTTTTTCCTTCATATTTAGATCTACTTGATCTTTTTTTTTTTTTTTGGGGGGGGGGATTCAATTGAGGGGGCAAATATCCTAATATCCATTATCTATGCCATTTTGTATATTGAGTGGCAGTTCAGGGGGAGGAACTAGGAATACCAATTACCCCCCCCCCCCCTCTTCTCTCTCTCTCTCTATCTCTCTTTCTCCCTCTGTCAGTATATGTATGAAACTCCATGGAACAAAACTGTTTTTAGGGACCTCCCCCTTTTATATGTCAAGAAAACCTTTCACATTTTCACTGCATGGTGATTTTCTTGTTACAATAACATATTAACAGGGAAGTAAAAGGCAAGCTGCATGAATACAACCTCTACAATTTTGATAAAACTCTGACATCATCCATATAGACTATAGTTTAGAATTCAATGATACCTCAATCGATCCCAACGCCTTTTTCAACGATCTGTACTTTTTACACTTAACTAGATCTACATGTACATGTAGATATAATCAATATATTTATTCACAAGGTCAGCTGTTAAATCAACCTTTGTCATATAGAGGTCTATATGGCCTATGGGTGATTCCATAAATTAGGGACCCACTTGGTGTCCCATAAGGAACCCACACGTATTTGTGGCTCTGCATGAGTAAAGACTTAAATAGTGGAGTGAGATTGTTAAGTGATTCTAGATCTAGAGAGGATGCAATAGTAGATCTAGACTAAAGCGCGCCTATGTGAAGTTATCTACGGTAAAGTCTCAGATCCTCATTACGTTAGATAACACAACACAGGCGCGCGCCCACCCGCAACCCACCATCGTATGCACTTGTATTGTGCAGCGGTTTGCCGTGAAACCTGAGAAAAAGTGTATAGAAAATACTAATATCATCGTTTTTCCGAAAAATGCTCAAAAAATAACAAGAAAATTGACATGAAACAGGTAATAAACATAACAAATTTTAACTCATGATCTTTATTTGGATAGACCCTATTTAATGAATATTTAGTTTTATTTACTTCATTTTGGGTATGTTTAAGGTAGATCTAGACTAGACCTAGAATCTATCTCTACGCCGGAGTTACGCCGGGTCAAATTTTGGATACGTTTCTGAACAAGCGCCCGACTTTTAACTCATGATCTTTATTTGGACATTTATTTACTTCATTTTGGGTATGTAGTCTAGGGTATGTAGAGTATCTCCACGCCGGAGTGACGGGTCAAATTTTGGATACTTTCTGAACAAGCGCCCATATTTTTTGTCTTCAATTTGACTGAGTAGTGAGTGGCTGTCGCAAAAAAGGAAGTCGGCCTCTCTAAAACTAGTTTTATAATTACTAGATCTATAGAGGGCCGGGGTCTAGACTAGACTCTATCTAGATTCTATTCTAATCTAAGTTAGATTTCTAGATCTAGACCTAGATCTAGATCTAGATCTAGATCTAGAATGATTTTAGAATGATTCTAGAATCTAGAATCAACATCACTCAATCAACATGATCAATGACGAACGTTCTTTGTCTCTGTGCTAAATCTAGACTAGGTCATCGACCATTAAGTTACAACTTTTACAAGGTACAGATTTTGTTAATGCTTTTGTTAATACTTGTCTAGTCTATACTAGATCTAGGATACTTGAGTGTTGGCGCGCGCTTTTTGAACTAGGCAACTAGCTCGGCGGCACTGTCACTCCGCGACGCGCGACGATCGCGATGTCTTGTGTTGACTTGACACAGACAAAGTGATGAACACAGACAAAGTGCTTTCAGTTTAAAAAAAAAAGAATTCAGGCTTCCATGCCAGACGTGATAAGAGTCTAATATGAATTCTCACCTCCGTTATTCAGCTTTGCCTTCTTTTCTACTGGCGACTCCATAGTAGATCTATATTGATGATTTTCAGTCTAGTAGTACTAGTAGTACGATCTGGAAACGCTGTGATGTAAACAACGTAGACACGTGACTGGCTCGGAGGCGAGGCGCGCGCTTTTTGAGTTAATGAGAATGGTATCCTATCTTTCTATAAATAGGCCACTGATAATAAAGCTCAGCAAAATAAAGCTGTTACTTCACTCTCCACAAGCATGTGATGGGACCGGAAGCTTGGGCTGGGAGCGAGGTGTCTTTTTGGTGCTATCATTACAAGGAAGATGGGGGGGGGGGGGGGGGGGGGGGGGGGGAAGAGTTGAGAAAACTTATTTACTCCTCCTTCCTCTGTTCTGTAAATGAACATAAAATATTGTCATTATGTATCAGTTCATTCCTTTTCGCTTCGTTAATCAGGGGATGGGGATATTCTGTTTTTATATTTTACGTTTTGTTTCTCCTTTCAACGCGATCCCTGGTGATTTTGGCGATGCCATGATAATTGAATGTTTATGGATTTTGTTTTTTGAAAAATGTCACCCGGTGTTCATTATGATATTACCAATCAATGATGCTTTAATTGTGTTTGATTCATATATTTTTGTAAAGTCCCTACAACTCAGTGACTTGCATGAGGGGGCGTTCAACCACGTCCAATTATTCTTCACTCAATTCATTTCCATTGTAAAACGATTTTTTTAAAAAAACCTTTACAATGTTATTTCAAACTTTTAAATAAGTGTTCAGTTTGCTCTCCACTGCAGTGGCGGATCCAGGGATGGCCCGGGGTGCACGCCCCCCCCCCCCCCCCGCTCCCCCTCTGGCTCTCAAAGGGGGGGGGGTGCGATTTTTCAAATTTTCCAGGGCGAACAAAAAAATTAGTGCTGACTAAAATCAGATATTTAGTAATAAAGTTATGAATTTTTGAAAAAGTTTGTAAAACTATGGAACAATTATTGTTTTCTTTATATTCAAATATAAATTTCCTATTTCCCCCCTATGAATCCTATTTCTTCACACCAGCATCCAAGTTAGATTGATAGTAATATGTTTTTGTGTGGATGCACTAATATAGAGTCATTTTTGTCAGTTAAATCATGAAAAATGTGACTTTTTTATAAACTATTCAGATAAAAATCAATAATTATGAATATACAATATTCAGAAGAAAGTGTAAATTCTTCAAAGTTCATAAAAGATTTTGTGCAATGTCATGCACGCAATATGATACAAAATCATATACATGTAACCTGGGCAAAGGCATGGGGAAATCAAGTTTTGGGGGATAAAAAGAGAAATTAATGGGATTAAACTATATAAAGCAATTGATAAATAGTGAAGATATGACGTCACAAACTTATAACTAAATTGGCAATTTGTGTAGTGATTTCCATTGTTCTATAGTTTAACATACTTTTTCAAAAAAGCATAACTTTCTTGTTAGTTATCCGATTTTGCTCAAACTATTTTTGATTGGTTTGTCTGATTTTTCTGCTTTTATTGAAAGTAAGCTATTTTTGGAGTGGACATGTATTTTAAAGACGATATACAACATAAGGCCAAATAAAAAAAAAATGTTTAGCGTCCTGTTTTTTCGAAAAATAGGAAGGAGGAGGCCCTTTTTATTTTTTTATTTTTTATTTCAAAATGGCAGCTCAAAATGGCCGCTCGATACATTTTCCCTGACAGTCGGGGCCATTTTTTTTTAAGATGGCCTCCGACAATTTTCTTTTTTTTTAAAATCAGAAATAGAGCCATTTTAGCAGTTTTTCATGTTTTTTTCTTTCAAAAAAAATGAGTTCAAAAAAAAAAAAAAATTCAAAAATTTCAAAAATAAAAAATAAAATAAAATAGGAGGCGGCCCCCAAAAAGGAAGCGGGCGGGGACGCTAAACATGTATATTTTTTTAAATGGCCTAAATCCAAATTATTATTATTATATGCAAAAAATGATAGCCAGGCATCATTCTTTTCATATAACTTAAGGCCATGTATTACATGAAGGAAAACACTGAAGACCTCTAAAGTCCATTAAAAATCATAATAGGAGACATTCTATTAAGGGCTTAATTACCTATAGGCCTAGCTTTGATTTGATATGATTTGAATTTATTTCCGTATAAATAAAGAAAGTAGGGCCTACAATAATCGAAACATTACACAATAATTATATTATAGACATAATTAGAGATATTAAAACGGCCGTAAAACTCAGCATCCACCAGCATGGTGGCGCTGTTCCACCAAGGGGTCCAGAATTTAATATAAAATGAAATAGGGAAATATGATATGATATGATAACACCCTTTAAGTACACCCTTAAAATAATGTATCAAAAGCTACACCCTAAAATTACACACTAAAAGCAATACACTGCAGAAGGCAAACATCGTCAAAGAACAAAAACAACAAAAAACAACGAAGTTGTGAAATAATATGTCCCAATAATTCGGGGGAAAATGCATATTATTCAAGGTTTACTTCTATAAAGAAATAGTTAAACTCGTTAAATGATTGAAATGATAGTATGGCATCGACTTTATATAAAACTTGGAATTAATTGATTAAATTACGGAATAATAATGATAATAATAATAGGCATTTATATAGCGCCGTCTATCTAGACAATATTCCGAGGTGCACAAGAAAAATCATAGAAAGAAAGAGAGATTTTTGATGAATGTTATAGTGCCAAGTTCAGGTATTGTTAAAAAAAGATAAGATTTCCACTTGGATTTAAAGGTCTCTAAGGAAGTTATGATTCTCAAATTAAATGGTAAATTATTGTTCCATGCAAAGAGAAGGTGCTGCAGCTGAATGAGCCCTTTCACCACAGGCTACCCGTGTCTTGGGGATGCTGATGTGATGATCTATAGACTACGAGCTGGTGTATAAGGCATAACTGTCTATGGTCACATTTCCAAGAATATTAAAGCTAGAATCATCTATTTATTCTGACAGGGTTCCTATACTAATTTAAGTACAATCAAGCACGAAATATTTACCACTTCTAGTGGTAAAAAATCAAATACAGACAATATTGAATTGTCAAACGGTTTGAGACATAAACATATATCATATTATATTAATTATATTATTATGTCATTATTATGTACTTTAAATTAAATTGAATTAATTCAAACGGTTTTAATTTAAGTCGCGTTATGATATATTATACATGTGTTCATAATCTAGCACCTTACGCTTGATCAATCCTAATGATGTACATAATAATAATCATACAAGGCAAATAGACAATGGATGTTTACGTGTGCCCATATTTCACACTGATTGTTATAAGTTTAGCCCAATTGCATATTTGAAAGGAATAAGCTATTCGCTGAGAACGGCTTCCTCTGTCAATTCATTTAAGAGATTGTATAAACAAAGTTGTAATTTGTGAAAAGTTCAGCCGAACTTAATACACTACGTGCATGTTCATTTGGTCACATAATTGCGACTAAATCAATATGTTCCTATTGGCATTACAGTTGAAATTTATGATACAGTGTATATGATTTTTTTTGCAAACGATTACTCGTTTGTGCCACGTCTATTATTGCTGTGTTATATCTTTCTAAATGTACTATGGAATTTTATTTCAACTGTCCTGTCGACGTTATGCTTTTTGATGTAAATATTATGTTCATGTGCCCCTGCACGGAAGACCACTATACGTATTGGTGAATGGGCTACCCTGACAAAAGATGAGAAATAAATAAATAAATAAAATTGGGCCACACTTAAATGGGAGATTGCCTCTATTTTTGTTTGGTTTGCTTTGTTATATTTTGTTAAATCATTATTATTATTTTTGTATTGGTCTTGTTTTATTTGGAAATAGAGAATCTCTTTTTGGTTGAAACCCAAGTCTTTAAAGGTACTATGTCCCTTTTGCAGCCAACCTCAAATAATGTAGAACTTTGCAGGAATTATAAATATATCATGTATGTCCTATCTGTGAAATTTAAACGTTAGCAGTGTCCTCATATTCAAATTATGCAAGGAAACCCGTTTACTTGCTAGGCTTCACTGTCAGACACTATTGAGTGACTGGCTGGCTTTTTTTCTTCTTTGGTAATAACATACCTGAAAAGAGTTGTAAAGGGTACATGAGCATTTGTCTACATCAATAACCCACTACTTGTGATGGCCAAGATTAAACTGATTGAATCTTTGCGCAGCATAAAACGTATGACTATTCGGTACAATAATATTATTGTCTGAAAATCAAGACTATTCATTTTGGGCTCTATAGCCCTAAAGTCGATTTGACAACAGATACTAATAGTCGTTATTTTCCCACTTGAAGACATTTTCAAGCCCCGCCTTTTTTAGGGAAGTTCTATATTATCTTTCAAATGCAGTTGGAATTTAACTTTTTCATATTTTTGGCCTGCAAATGGGACATAGTACCTTTGATGTTGCATTAAGAGCGTACCCGTTATGTTAAGAAAACTCAAAGTTACACATCAGTGGCGGATACAGGGGAATGGGAAGGGAAAAGAGAAGAAGAGAGGAAAAGGACGGAGAGATAGACAAAGAGAAAAAAACGGGAAAACATAAATAATCGCTTGAATTAATAGGGGCTGTGATGAATTATTTAAACTACAAAAGAAAGCCCTTAGGATATGCTTAGCCTGTCATATCGTACTCACTCTGCCCCATTGTTTATGAAATTGAAAACACTGAATATAATGACTTATATTTGTATTCAATTGCCCTGCTTAGATTCTTTTATTTTCATTACCGCAAAAAATGTCTACAATGTTCACTTTAAATAATAAAGTTCATAATTATAATTTTCGTGGGCGAGACTCTTTTTCATTTTTGACCAGTTAAGACAAAATATATATTTGAAACATGTAAGAAACAATTTTCCTGTTATTTGGAACTCTATTTATTTCCTCCTGAAATATTCTCATGCAAGTCTTTAACATTATTTAAAAGAAAATTGAAGCAGCATCTTATGTCTAAATATCATTATTGTACCCATTTATACAGCATTACCTATAACTATTTTCAAACCTATGATTTGATAATGATTATTTCCATTTGTATTACCTGCCATGAATGATGTCCCTGTCATGTTTTGTCATGTATGTTCCTTTTTTTAGTTTTGTTTGTATATGCAAATCTCGTAACTACTGTTCGAGGAACTATGCCTCTCCAGGGAGTGGAGATTGTGCACACAGTGTGTGCGGGCAAGCACTGAATCCAATGACCGGGGTAATAGTATATTTGTAAAGCGCTTAGAGACATTTATTAGAGCGCTATATAAAAGCTAAATATTATTACATGTATTATTATTATTATTTTCTTATATATTGCAAATGATTATCATTGTACATGTAGATATATTTTTATTGTTTTTTATTGAAAGTGGAAATGAATTAAATGAATTTAAATAAATTGAAATTACCATGAACAAAATTACAATTATTTCTATTGCTCGTGACGGCATCCTTAGGTTCTTGATTGCCAAAAATTGCCAAGCCCCCGGAAGCTCAGGTAAAAATCATGCCGTTTTAGCAACATGCATGTTGTAAATAACTGGTATCGAATTAGAAATAAACCACGTTTGAATTTATTGGGGGGTCAACTGCCCCCCCCCCCCCACATCATTACGCCAGTATATAGCTCTGTGTTAAAAATTATTCGGTAATTCAGTGACGACTAATGCAGAGCCCTGGCAGTGGAAGAAAATATTATGAAATAAATAGGCAATGTAGCGCTTCTTCTCAACAGATGGCGCTATTAAGGTGCTTTCCTCAGAATTCACTCTAACTTCTAAAAAATACTACTGTACAAGAAAATGACGCGGTGGAAAAAGCTCGCACACTTTTATAATCATGACTCTTCCATTAATTATTTTTTTTTATCTCAAGGTCAAATGATAATGATAATAATTAAAACAAATATGTGGTGTAGACAAATAGAGTTTTAATAAAGAAAATCATTAAATTCGTCCAGAACTAGACTATAGAACATAGCTGACTTCAAAACAGATTCATACGTCGAGTGATGTGGGCGCGGGAACGGGAAGGGGGGGGGGGGGGGCAAACAAAACAAGCACTGCCATATTTTGATATCCCCTTCCTCGATCAAGCTTGATGTTTTTATAATAAATATTGATGTGCACATTATTGTTTCCCGGATTGCTTTCGATGTAAAACGCCGAAAAATAGTTTTTGTTTATAAATATGACATCAATTACGACATGAAATATTGAGAAAAGTTGAAAGCTGTCAATAATGGTAGATTTCACACTTATTCCAATCTTGTAAACTAGGCCTATTAGAAAACGTTTCCACTAATTCTTGAAGTTCTGTAGGTATAGAGATGTTCTCCTGTTCTTAGGAATAATAATGATTGTGCGCCATGACCATTTCATTTCTAATCTTACAAAATCTGATATTATTATTATTTTCATTATTATTATCATTTTCATTATTATTATCATTATTATGATGATGATTATTATTATTATTGTTATTATTATTATTATTATTATCATTGTTATTATTATTATTATTGCTACTATTATAGTATTATTATTATCATTACTATCATTATTATTATGACCATTAGTATAATAATACCATAGAATCTTTAGTAGCAGTAGGAGTAGTAGTAGTAGTAGTAGTAGTAGTAGTAGTAATGGTGGTGGTAATAGTAGCCTAGTAGTAGTACCATTATTAGGGGTGGCGCTTGTCTTGTCGATGCAAGTAAAAAAGGGCTACCAAGGAAAAGGCCGTGTGGCAGTTGCTAATCTGAAAGCACAGCCTCTAATACGATACTTTACCAAAAATCCTAAAGCTTTGGACAGAGCCTAGATCTGCCAGTTTCTGTCGATGTCAAGTACTGATCCTATTGTAGTATCATAGTATCATTTTGCAGACAATCATCGACTGACAAACTAGGGTTTGTGCCTGCAAACTAAGGCCAACTACGAAATGATCGTGTTTCTCGTCCGGACTCCTTAAACAAGGGGGGGGGGGGGGGCAGTTTTTGTCCAAGATGGATGCCATGCTAATTAGAGCTAACCAAGCCAATTTATTCATATAGATTTTGTTATGTGAGTCGGCCTATACTGATGCAATGTATGACAAAACAATGACTTTACAAGCTATTTAGGCATAAACAAAATGTACATTGTTGTTGCAATAAATCTTTATTCAGATACAAAATCACGGATAACATCATACATAAATATTTATAACAAGCATTTCATCACATGTTTAAATGAGATCAAATTAAAGATCTGTATTGACTTGAAAGCAGATTGTAGATAGGCCTACATTTTCCTGTAAATCATTAATTATCATCATCCACTTAATATCCTATATCCTAGTATTAACATCTATTTGTCTTAATTTTATTTTCCTCAACTTCTAGTCTGTATTTTAACATAAACAAAAAATATTTGCTTATTAATTCTGTTGCTAGTTTGCTACATTTTTATTACATTTATTCACAACACTCGCTTTATGAATTGCAAATAAAGCAAAACGAAGTAGTAAATTAATATCCGTAACGGCATTTTCCTAATACGTCATAAAAACCGTATTGTTTGTTTATTTAGGAGATGCAATATAAATCCCATTCAATTATTTTATTGAATCATGACATGAAAGAATTGTCTTCACTGTGAAAACAAATGGATTGATTTCATATCAGAAGAGTACTGCATAATTATTATAATTAAAAAAAAGGGGGTGGGGGGGGGGGGGGGGTATTCTAGTCCGAGGCTAGTGCACCAATATTGCTACCACCCCCCCCCCCCCCCCCCCCCCTCCTTGTTGTTCCCCGGCATCACGCAAGCTTCGTATTGGATTCCACGTGGACAACCCTCAGCCCTTGTTTACATATTACGTCATGACCGAAACTCCTCTCATGAATATTCACTCAATTAAAGAACTTCCTTTTTGCGGCTATTTGAAGGTCCTGTCATATCTTTGAGCAATCTAGTCCTTGCAGTGACTTCCACAACTCAGCTAGTGCATGTATCATGTGAGTGTACAGTCAACTCGCCCATAAAGAGAATGAATTTTGTTGTAAGTTTGAAGACTTGCCAATTCTGTGCCAATTTGGATTGTAATATAACGCAATCAATAATTTTTCGCTGGTTCTGGAAGAGTACTTTTCTATGGGATCCTGATTGGAGAGCGAACCATTGTATAGCCTAACGGTACCACTATTGATAGGAGTTATCAGTCCATGGATTGCTACCCGTAATAGTATAACTGTGTTCCGTACTTATCCGCTGTATTATACCCCGCTGTATACCCCCTCTCATAATAGCCTCGCGTGTGTTTCACACGCTCGCTCTGTCCATGTACTGCGAATGTCCGCATTGAAAGCCTTTGCGGAATTGAGTATTATTGTCGCTATGCTGTGACGGATCGTACAGATAGCGTATCTCATCTGATTGTTTTTTATGCTGGTTTGAAATCTTCAACCCTCACAAGGCGTAGACATATGTCCTCATTGTCTGGCCCAAGGAGGACCAAGTCCTAATGTTTCCAAGCGAGAGGAGTCTACATTCTTGTTCAAAAGGCACAATTTTGGAGTGGCCGCCGCGAAGCCCGTGTGATCATGAAGTTGAAGCAGCGAGTTGTACTGGCGAGTGTCGCCGTAGTTCTGGGGTTCATGTTTGTCATCGCACTGCAGCAATCCGGGCTCGAACCCCTCTCTGGCAGGTTCGATTTTCGAACTCGAGACAAAGACGGCACTTTTCCTGGAGGAGTAGATCTTCTTCAGAAATCAGGAGATAAAATAGACAATAATGGGGTAGTCATGCTTCGAAGACAACTCGAGAAAGTGGACTCGAAATCGGGAGGAGCTCGTAACGGTACTAGAGTGGATGGCGCGGGTGGCGAGAGGGGTGGTTCTTCCAATAGAACAGGTGTATTTCCCGCATTACCCGTGGGTAGAAAGGACTCCCAGCCGCTGGTCAAACGACCGCCTGGCTTTCCGGAGGAGGGTAATTTTTATAACGTAGGACACAAATTTGCCGCATCACTCGAAAGAACTTACCAAAGAACGACAGATGTAAAGTACGACAACTTTTTCAGTGAAGTGAAAAGTGGTAATGTTGCTCCTGAGAAGGCGGAACCATTGGTTAGACCCAAGCGATCTTCAAGGTAAGATAATCTTTGTTTTCAATGTGTCATGTATTACCTTATTCGATATACATGTAGATCTAGCCCCTTGTATGTTAGCTACATAGACTGACACTGATGCTGCTCCTATACGAGTACGACAACAACAAACACGACAGCAACAACAACAACAACTATAACTAATACTGCTACTACTACTACTACTACTACTACTACTACTACATGTACTACTATACTACTACTACTACTACCACTACTACTATACTACTGCTATTACTATTACTACTACTACTTCTACTACTACTAGACTACTAGTACTAAAACTGCTACTACTATTACTACTACTACTAATACTAGTAATACTTCTACTACTACTTCTTCTACTACTTCTTCTTTTTCTTCTTTTTTCTTTTTTCTACAACTTACATCATGACTATTTGTATTCCTTTGATTACAAAAATGACAGAGAACAACGCAAACTTAGGTCTACTTCCACATTTTAAGTGAATGTTAATTTTAAATTATGTCACTAATGAACATTCAACATTTCAGATAATTATACACCAATGCAAACAACAATCAAAATGTATATGCTGTTAGGAGAGATTATGGGAGATGTATTCAGATGTATTTGTACGAGCCTAAATAACACGTTATAATCTATACTGTACGACTTCATCGTTATAATTAACATTACCACAGCAGCAGTCTCAATCAAGCTTGAAATGCCCTTATCATTATGAATGGTTGTCATGAATAATTACATTGCATCGTATTCAATAGTAACACGTTTTGCCCTATCTGAAAATATTGGGAATGATCTTAATTAGAAATGCTCGCTCTCTATGCATACAGCTTGCCTTGAATTAAATTAACAAATTAATGCTGGCATGCTGGATATAGAATTGAGAAATGTAATTATCACATCAACATATAAACGTCTTTTTCGATATCAATTATTGATTGGAGACCAATGTTAGTGAAACGTGGATAACGTTTTTACATAATACATGTTCCTGACTGCAATTAAGCACATTTTAACAGATTAAATTACCTACACATACAGCGAATTTTATTACTAAATTTGGAGACCCTATTAAAAGTAACGAAGGTATAGTACAAGCTGTGCAGAATGCGATTTTCTTTCAAAATGTTTACTGCAACATATTGCTACTGACGATTCATAGTCTCCCTAGTTACATGTAGATACAACGTATGCATTAATACCACGATCATATACGGTCTACATCGTTGAACTTTTATAGCATTTAATGGTGACATTTACAAGTCGGGCATCCAGGTTTTTATGTTTGTGGAGAAAGTGTGATATGAAATTGTTGTGTCTCCCTCGAGTTTAAGACCTCGTTTTATCAGCTGACTCACGGGACTGCTTTCAGCCAGGCGGTGAAATGAAAAATGGACGAACATTATTATAATATTGAGAGTGTAATGAACCCGTATCATTGTAAGGCATGATTGTGATGTTGCGGGAAATATTAAACTTGGGACCTACGATTATATTTCATGTTGTTTATTATTCATGTTTTGTTTGCAGTCGAGCTATTGTTAATTTAACTGCAAAATCTCATATAGATAAAGTATGGATGTCACTTTCCCTCTCTTGATTAGCAACAACCTAATGAGCAACAACCTAATGAGCAGTCTACAATAACATGACTTGTCATCGATTATATAACCATTAATTTCAAATCAATTTTGTACCCGTATAATAAGTGTTTCACCAAGTTGAAAATATATTTTCTTCATTTTTAATGAAATGATATCGACATTAGCGTTTTGAGATTAAAATCCGCTACAATATCACGATGATTTTAAAATAAGACTAAAATTTATGGATAACTCAATATAACGATTTTAAGGCAGGGGTGCAATTTTATGTAGTGTATAGGAATACAATTATCCCACCACTGTAATGATGTACAGGTAAATGAGGCCCATCGTGGAGTACATGTACCTGGATTGAAACAGAAACATGTTTCAGTATATACATGTAGGAGGCTAAATCTTGAAGTTTGACATATTATAAGTAAATAAAGTACTCCATGTATGTCCACTCTTGTATAACCCTGAAGTGGACGTGAAACAATAGAGCAATACATTGTGAACCAAACTATTGTGTTGAGCCATTTCAGGAGATGGCCTACGTGATCATGTTATCACTAAACCTTTGATCTTGTTGGATAATAGTTGCTCTTCAAGTTTGTCATCTCACTGAACAAAGTAACGATTAGAAATTAGATACCGTGTTCTCTTTATCTCCCAGTCCTCGACGAAATGTGAATATTATTGTCAAAAGCCATTTCAATTTTGGGGTGCTGAATTTTAGCTCTCGAACATTGTCAAGTTTTAGAACGTCAATATTTACTTATTTTCTGAGATTTTAGGTCTGCAGTATATATAGTAGTCTACCACATTCAAAGGTCGGGTAAACAGTAATGGAGAATCTATTCAAAACCTTTGTTCGAAAGCCCTGTCTTTGCTCGCTCCCCATTGACATCATAATTCATAATATTATCTGTCTTCGCGATAATTAATTGATTTTCATTACAGTTCAAAGGTACAAAACAAGAATACAAGTAGAAGTCAGAACATAACCGTAAAGGCAGATAATATTCATTGCAAAAAGCAAAACGAGGGGGAATCTCTCTGAGACTCATTTTGTCGTAAGAATGTATTTTCCGTGTTTTATATTAAATTATTTTGATGATTGTGGTGGTGGGCATAATTTTCATGAGGTACTTTTTGGTATGGCCATACAACATTCTTAGATTCTAGGTTCCAAGTGTTGTGAATGTGAGGAATAATCACGTTAATCAAATACCTCTGTTTCATGTGACTGATAAATCAATGCGTCTTGATTTAAGATGTTAGAAGGGAATTATGGCCCGAACGGAAATTTCCCAAGATCCCAGTGTATTTTTTCTCAAGAATGCCAAAAGAATGGAAGATCAGTCTGATGCCACCATGGGGATCCCAGATTCGCATTCAGAAATGGGGGGGGGGGGGGGGTACTCTTGCCCCCTCCCGACCCACCATGCATGAATGACACAACTACTGAATAACTACTGAATGCTAGAATTATTCCCCGTCGACAAGACCCTGCCAAGCCGAATAAATCCACTATTTTCCTCAATAATCAAATACATGTACTTCCCTGATACTGATCCCAGCTAGGATTAGGCATGCAGGAATATGGCAGATCTAACACTATTTCTTGCCAACTTTCAATATTCATTCTCTTGCTTGGAATATGATCATCACAATCGGAATTATGGCCTTCATGTTGATTAGACGGTTAACTGAGAAAGGAGATTATATTTAAGTTCACACAATGAAGAAAATAGTTCTTTAGGTGATCATTTTTTCTTCTTTATGATTATGTTGGTGTTCATCTGTATTTGTTATGCGCGTGTAATGGTCATGAGCATTATAAGCAAAGGCAATAGATTGTCAAACAAGTTAAAAATGCATTAGTGTTTATCACCATTTTATTATTGCTCGTCTTTCTAGACCTCCTAATACCTGTATCTATCAAGTAAATTGTTTTTAATCAGATAATAATGATTCAAACAATGTACTTTGCTATAGCCACAGACTATGCGATAACGTTTATCATTGAGGTTTTAAAAAAAAATCTGTCTGTTTTGTTTTATTTTTATAAAATAATTTCACGAGGCTACCAGTTAAAGGTAAACGATGACAAAAGGGGGAAACTTTAAACTCTAAACGAGAAAATAATGAAACATAATTATGACTCTCGTCAGACTCGACGGGGTAATTTAAAGTTATAAGAGAAACTTAAATGTCGAATCTTGTATTATCTTAAGAATCAGTTTCTATTTTTGTTTGTTATGAAACATTGTGTTCAGTGAGAACAATATCGTGTATTCCTGCAAGTATAAGACAGAGGTGTTTTGAAAAAAATATATTGCGTTTTTATTTCACATTAAAGTATAAAGAATGGGCAAACGTGAATGCTGATGTACACTCTATAGGTTTTATTATACAAAACGACTCATTACGAGTGACAGAGGCAGAACGGACGAAACAACTCGTTTTCAGAATATGCCCGAATGTTCATTGTCTCTATTTTTCATTTTCAAAGTGATTATGAGTGGAAGAATGTCGGTGGCTGCGGGTTTTGGGGGGTTCTTTATAAATCAGGAATATGGCGATTGTTATTATAACAATGGAAGTAATTACCTAGTTATAATGAGGTCTCTTTATTAGGGAGAGACAGAGAAGAGCATGTAATGGGAAGGGGCGGGGGGGGGGGGGGCTGTGGATGACTGGCGACATTAGAGAGATGCTGTTATAATACTGAGAGATAAATGTAATATTAGAGATAGTGAGAGGGAAAGAGATCAAGAAAACAAAGGAGAGAAAGGAAGAGAAAGAGAAATATAAGAAAGTAAGAGGATAAGAGTAGGGAGAGAGAGAGAGAGAGAGAGAGGGGGGGGGGTGTTAGAAACAAAATGAGACAACATTTTCAAGAAAAAATGGACATAAAATATTAGAAAAGTATGAAAATTGACAATAAGGAAAGGGACGGGGGTGCGATAAAATATTATAGAAAAAATGAATAACATGCATCACCGATCATTGATAATTGGAAGGTCAGCTTTTGAATTTATTTATCCAGATGTCCAAATTTATAATGACGATTTTTGGCAAAGTGATTTTAGATTTCAACAGACACGTAGATTGCTTAGACCCTCCTGCCAGCATGTAATATTCTCTTTTGATTTTTAGTGAATTATTTTGAGTGTGTGTAGGCCTGGTCTGTTCTGATCGATATTGATTGAAGCTTACATGGGTCAGGTTTGACAATGCATATTTGTTTATCATCACTGACCATCTGCTGATATACTGCTTCGGGTTAGCGCTAATATTTAGGGTGAATATATACTTCTGAATTTTCACAATGGAGAAACACCTTCTGTGGAAATTATGATTCACGAATCTTGCACAGAATCTGTGATTTTTAATAATAAGAAAAATGACCTATACGGTAGGTAATATATCGGTTTTCATTCACACTTCACTACAGGCATAGTCCTATTAATTTGCCACGTAGAGACATGGTCTCCACTATAATAGCTGGGCATGTTTGTAGGATGCGTTATTAATTTATTATTGTGATGTTTTAATAAAAAATTATTACGTGTTTGTTTCATAATGTGATTTCAGGTTATGAACCGCCATTTTATCGACAACCATGTAATGCGTACGGATATGATGGAAGCAATCATTCAGTCCAAACAACTCGAAACACGCAAATTCATAACATTTACATTTCGAATAGTGTTATTAACATTTCAATGAAGATGAATTATATTAGTATGAATTTCTATCAGATAATATAATTGGGTCGACCTGTGTGTATGATTGTGTTGCCACGTTGCCAGATCTAAACTTCATCTCAAATACTATTTTGTGCCAAGATTTACTCGTTGGTCATTTAAAAAAAAACGTATAGAATATCGAATCACTCAGCGACTGACAAACATGCGTATGACTTGTGTCAATTTTCGCAAAATTAATTATTTACCCTTCCTCTTTCATAAGAATTGCATTAAATCATTGACCTGTATAGTAGGTCCATGATTGACCGTATTATATACGAAGGAGGATTAAGGTGCACACGCGCGTAATCGTTTATATTTTATTGTTTAATTCTGCTATGACTATAAACATTACAACCCCTGGTAATATTATAAAGCAAATGGCTACGCCTTTTTCATTTAAACTTGGCCGAAAAGCATCTGACGTAGAATCAATACGGAACAGATTGATTGAAATACAGACTTACAATAATAAAAGAGAATTAGTGAATGAAAAAGCCCATTATTAGATACACAGTTTTGAAGGGAGAAATCTCGATGATGTTTTTAAACTCGACTGCATACAAGTTATGATAATCACGTATAGAAACGTGACGTCACTGACAAGACCAATGCATTGTGTATACCTTTACAGCTATTGTTGTGTTTTAATTTTCTTCTTTGCCAAGACTTTGCTATTCTACCCATACGTGACTTTATCCAATTAATGTATGTAGATTTGAGTGTAGGTTTCTTCATATTCCATGTCTTTGATCCAGCTGCAAGCAAGCAAATTGATTTGAATTCGTATCTTTGTGTGTAAATAGTATCGTACAACATGAAATACAATCACTAGACGGAAATTGAAACTGATGGTACCATGCATAGTTGCATACAGTATATTGGATAGCTTAGAGATAAAGTATGAATGACTTGTCTCGTCCAGACAGATCATGAATCCAACTTGATATTTTCTTATTACCATATTTCTTTCTTTTTACCAGTCGATATCGCAACCACAATTATCATAAGGTCCCAGCCACGTTTCCCATACAGTTCCAGCTTTCAATCTCAATTTGAATGAATATGGGGAAACCGTTATCCTCCAGGAGGAGTATCCCAGTGATGTGTGTATAGTTACAAGTATACCTGACATTCTTCGAATTATCTGTGAGAGCAAAATCATGATTAATCAGAAAGCAATCTCCTTCTTAAAAGAGAATGCTAGAAGAAGCTTATAGAGAGAAAGAGAGAGAGAGGGAGAGAGAGAGAGGGGGGGGGGGGGTGTTGTATGTAATTATAGGAGAGCCGTCACAAGAGATCCTGATTTCGCTGAAAGATAGTATGATTACATGTATAGTGTCTGTGATATCATAAACATCTGTATTTTGAATTTCTCAATATGAACTTCATTTTCCGAAAGAGCATAACAAAATAAATGCGAACAAAAACTAATTGAATATATGCTAAGCATTGGCTAAGATATGACCATCCGAATAAATAGATTTGAGGAAATCACTATTATTTTGCTCTGGTTCATATCATTACGAGCCAGTGCAAAACAACAGAGATTTCCCATTGAAAATTGTTTTTTTGATGACGTCACACTTGCCCACTCTATGTAGTACATGCTTTAGTTAAAACAGTTAGTTTCTGCATTGTATTGTTTACACCTCATTTTATATGATCTTACTTTTTCTCCCATGTATCTTAGTGTCACTAAACACTCAACACCCGGTATAAAGTAATTTAGTTAATGACGAAAGATTGCCCCGAAAAAATGGAAGACAGTTAAGGAGCTCTATATTTTACAGATTAAGCTTAAACACATGATAATTTATATATTTCTAACATGCTATATAATGTCAACCTTGTAGTGTCTCTCCTTGCTTGTTCTAGCCAAGTATACGTTTGGTAAAAGTGCTATTTCTATTATGAATACGCAAACACTTTCGTGCTACAATAACTCTGTATTTGTTTTATATGCCATTGATTGCTTACGACTGAGTAAATAATTGCCTTTTACACGGATGACATTGAAAAGAGATTCTATTGTGGTAGAATTATAAAAAGTAAACAATGAGTTATGACCACAAAAACCGTAAACAAGGTTATTCCAAATTTCTTTCCATTTTGAGTGATTCATTGTTGACTTTTGGCTGTTATTAATTTGACAAAGAATAGATTAATTGGAACGAGGATGTGTATATTGGCTCTTAGTGATTAGTATACACTATGAACATGACTGACAATGAAAGCGGACAAAATATACATTTCCTCAGGTAGACAAAGGAACATCCCTTCACTGCTATTATGTAAAAATGTGTAGAACAGGTGTCACATGCATATTCACCTTTTTACATAATAGCAGTGAAGGGATGTTCCTTTGTCTACCTGAGGAACTGTATATTTTGTCCGCTTTCATTGTCAGTCATATTCATAGTGATACATAACCTGTGTTTGTTGTGTACTGTGAGCCAATATACATTATTTTTGATAGTTACTTTTGTTCTTCTTTCTATTCACAATGCAATATTTTGTAGTAATTATTATCACCCCGAAACGTGAAAAACAAGATAAAAATTGTGCGCTACAGGGTATTGTAGTATACTTGTTTTGATAGCATTATTACGACTGATAAAGGCTACTGAAGTATCAGAAATGATGTAACAGTAAGATCTTCTGTGTAATTTTCAAAATAATCCTAAGAATTCATTATTTCTCTGTTTTTGAAGTCGAGACAGAAATGGCGTGTTATGTAGACCAATGAGTTACCACATATACAGAGCTCCTTGCACGGTCAGTCACGTATCAATAAAATGATGGGAAAAACTACATGCTATTATAAGCTTGTCAGTTGATCTCGTATGTAATATATCCATATAATTTGCTTCAATGCTCTTGAACCATGTTGCTTTACCAGTTTGTCATGTTTTTGGAGGTGAGTCACCTATAGTTACAAGTCAGAAAACAATATTTCCTGTATAATAGTAACCCTGGAATAATCTACTCGATCTGATATCGTGTATTTCATGACGTTCCAATGCTTATACCTGACGTGGTGGCATTTTACTCTAGCTGGAAATCAATTTCCATTTCCATGTTCTGTTCAGACCGCCCAAACTCACGCTCTCACAGTTTACCTCCAATTTCAGATGAAATGAAAAGTAGTGCACTGCACAATCCCTCAAAACTACGCATGTGTTTTACATTGAATATATTTGGCCAGGTGAAAATTGCAGTGCCGCAAGTGCTGTTCTGAGATGAGAATGTTGGTCCGTGTGTGTGTGGATGATTGTAGAGATGAAGCCATCATGTTGAGCACGTTCATTGGAGTAGAATTGGCGGGAAGGAAGAAAAGAGATAATTTAGATTGAAGACCGACAAATAAATTGAACCTGAGCTCGTGTCTGAATACATGTAATATCACCACCGAGTTGCACCCACCAATCTAGGTTTATAATATTATGATAAATAGGTACAGAATAACTTAAGATGTTGAGCTTTGGATACCGACACGCTAATGACATCTGCACAAACGTATTGCATTGTTGATTTTTTTTTCTCCACAATGATGGCTTTTTGTTTTAATGCATGGGTAAAGCTCTTCCAAGCAATTTTTGTAATATTATACAGGGCTCATATCTATGGTGGCTCCTAAGGGACACGCAAACGCAAAATTTGACGTATACCTTTGCAACAAATTTGTGGATTTTTACGTCAAAGACGTGAAAATCCACAAATTTGACGTATACCTATGCAATAAATTTGTGGATTTATACGTCAAAGACGTGAAAATCCACAAATTTGACGTATACCTATGCAACAAATTTGTGGATTTTCACGTCAAAGACGTGAATATCCACAAATTTGACGTATACCTTTGCTTGGTAATTTTTTCGTTTTTCTGTACTTAATGGCACTGAAGGGACACGCAGACATGAAAATCTGCGTCCGATATACACGTCTGCGTCTCCCAAAAGGGACACGCAGACGTGAATATTGGACGCAGATTTTCCAGCAGATTTTCACCAGGAAGATAAGCGTATAATGTGTGGTCTGCCCGCCTAGTTACTGATAAAGGGATTACCAACTGGTATCTCATAGTCTTCTAATTGCAGACCCTATAAGTGTGTCTAAAGTCTCACTGTTATTGTTTTCAGCAAGAAGAGGACATTGATGCCCTTGGCAATGGAATGCTACATGTTGCAATGTTATTCATTCACTATCATTATCATTGTTTGAGGACAATCAGATGACTAATAGAGGAAGTTCTGAAACAATAACAATAAAAATTGGTACTATGCATGTGGACTTGATTTGTTTCATTGATTTAGTTACCAACAGCAAATAAATACGGTAGGCCTACAATGATTTTTTTTTAAAGCATTTGCATGACGAAATCATATAGAGAGAGAGAGATAAACGAAAAAAGGAGGGAAATAGAGGAGTGAGAGAAAGGGGAAAGAAGGTGAAGAGAGAAGGATATGTGAACAGAGAGCAGTAGAGGCTCCTTAACATCATGTCTACAATTTCAATTCAGACAAAATAATTTAGACAACAAAATCACAAAGAAATACAAACACATTGAAATTGTTGATTTTCTTCTTCTCTCATTACCAAGCAGGCAGGCACTTACTTCTTTTTGTGCATCCTGTTGCGACTTGCCCCCCTCCCCCCCCCGGCTCCCCCCTCCTATCCCACCCTTTTATTCTCTCTCTATTTCTTTCCATCTCTCTCTCTCTATCTCTCTCCCCTTCTCTCGATCTTTTCCTCCTTTCTCCCTCCCAATCTGTCTCTCCCCTCTCTCTCCTCAGTCTATCCCAATTTGTCTGCCCCTCTCTATTTCTCTCTCCCAATGTGCCTTTCTCTCTCTCCTAGCTCTTTCTCATTTCTCTCTCCCAATCTGTCTCTCCCTTTCTCTCTCCCAATCTGTGTCTCCCCTCTCTCTCTCTCTCTCTCCTCTTCACCTTTCTCCCAATCTGTTTATACTCTTTCTATCTCTCTCTCTCTTCTTTCAACGTTTCTCTCCCCCAATCTGTCTCTCCCCTCTCTCCTTTTCTCTCTCTCTCTCTCTCGAATTTCGAATACACATAGTACAGAGAGAATGGGAAGGAAGAAAGGACAGGAGAGAGAGCGAGAGAGAGAGAAAATCTGCGTCCAATATTCACGTCTGCGTCTCCTAAAAGGGTCACGCAGACATGAATATTGGACGCAGATTTGTTTTTGTCTGCGTGTCCCTTCAGGGCCATTGAGTACAGAAAAACGAAAAAATTACCAAGCAAAGGTATACGTCAAATTTATGGATTTTCACGTCTTTGACGTACAAATCCACAAATTTGTTGCATAGGTATACGTCAAATTTGTGGATTTTCACGTCTTCGACGTAAAAATCCACAAATTTGTTGCAAAGGTATACGTCAAATTTGTGGATTTTCACGTCTTTGACGTGAAAATCCACAAATTTGTTGCATAGGTATACGTCAAATTTTGCGTTTGCGTGTCCCTTAGGAGCCACCATACATATCAGCTACAGGTATTTTAAAACTATGGGTATTCTTCCTTTTTTTAAGTCTTAGAAGATACCAATCTACACATTGAAAATTCAACCCCTGTCTGTCTGTTTGTCTGCCCTCTACCCCCCCCCTCTACCCCTCTCCCTCTCTCTCTCTCTCTCTCTCTCTCTATATATTTCTTCCCCCTCTCCCTCTTTCCCTATCTCTGCCGCTCTTTCTCCGTCGTCTCATTATTAGTCTTCATAATACTGTTCTCTTTTCTGCCATCAACCTTTCATTTCTCATTACATTTCTCGTTATTTTCAACCAGAGCTGGAATTCTAAAATTGCATATGCTTGGCAATCCGCTCCGCTGTATAAATAAGTGGATCAATTTCATTGTCTGGGATTTACATAATTTCTCTCGCAACCGTACCCATATTGGTTTATTGGTATTTTAAAAGGATTATCTAATCAATAGAAGAATCAGTCAATATCACTGAAAATATATATGTATGCAGGATCAAACGTGATGTAAATGGCATGAATGTTTCTATTTTCAATGTATGTGAGAGAACAGAGATGGATTTGGTATGCTGTGTGAGCTGATACATGTTTGCTTACGAAACCATGCACAGGCAAAAGATAAAATGCATTCAGTCGTAATTTTATAATAATATTTCGTACATTATTCGTATTATAATTTGGATAGACAGTGAATGAAATTCCTGAAAATGTAGCTTGGATAATTAAGATGCATGACTTATAATTCGATCTTGCCATCTTACATGAACTCTGTTGTAAGCTATATATATATATACACGTAAGTTCATCCAGTGGACGGGAAATTGTCCAGAAAATATAAATGAATTCAATCAAATATAACAAATAGGCTGATGGCTAGGTGCGGACTTTGGTAGTCTTTAAACGACTTGACATTTCTTTGGAATAGACGTCAAGCACTTGCACCTGCTTTCATTCTATCAATCTGTTTTATTAGATACAAGTCTTGAAATGTCTTTCTCTCTGTCTGTCCTAAATTTGGCATAATAAGTGACAGCTTGTACGTCTTAGTCTAGAAATAAATAGGACAAAGCTGCCAAGAATTACATGCGTTGACCTCAACACTCACACACACACACAATACAACAATAAGACACGACCATCAAAATAAACTACGCTTTAGATGCAAGTCAACTACTATAAATCCAATGTCATTTGATTCATTCTGTATATGCTACGTTAATTATATAGGAAATTCATTCTTTGTAGAAGAAAAAATCCTACCTTTTTTCACCAATCATTTAGCAACTAAAATTATATCGATGTATTTGGCTGGCTTGCTTTTTTAATCGAGAATTATAAGATTAAAAATGGTTACATGATGTTCCAACTATATGGGCGTAACTATCCTTTATGCATGATGCGATATTCAGCATTATAATGCATAGTGTAGCGTAGACAAAGTTATGAGTGGCAAGTGCCCCGGATTTAAATGACAGAAAGTTGAATTAGAAAAGGAAAAGATGGAAAAAGGAAGTAGAGAAAATTCTAACAACAACCTCCTTCAATCCCCCCTTTTGGTTGCCTTGCTCCCTCGCATTTAAACCAATAGGATCCATGCCCCCCCCCCCCCACTTCACACACACAATGACTGGACATTATTTAATGCCACCATGGCATGACACTCCATGAAGGAAAAAAAGAGTTGCTAATTGGGTTTATATTAGACACACTCAATACATGTAAAACACTCATTAAACTATGACATCGTCTCGACCTTGCTCGTTCACATAGTTACAATTCTTCTTCTATTGTGTTTGTAAACACGACTGACTTATATCTCCCAAATACTAACCGTATAATAAGGCTAGCTATTCCTCGTTGATGTCTGTCAGGAAAAGAGAAGTATAACGCATGTTAACATGTTAGTCGGTAATAACTTCTTCCTGTAGACTTATCTAGTGCATAAATCCTTATCTATATTGTAAGACTTTCCCCCTCCTCAAAAGACGCTTCATGCTAACAAGACCCCTCCCCTACTCATTAATTATTTGACGGGTTAAAGGGTCAATATATTCCAATGAAACCCCTCCCCAAATACCTTTCCTTCTCGGCACCCCCTCCCCAAGCTAGTAACCCCTTCCCCATCGTATATGTTTTTAGTTGACCTTTATCCATGGTGATTTAGTGGTCATGTAGTGATTTCCTATATCTCATATCCGATAGACAATCCGTGCCAATAATCAATGGACGTCTGTTACGGAATTGTCATTTACTATATATGAGTGTATAAACTATAATACAGTAGGAAAATAAACCGGATTCTTGCAACAATATTTCTGGTTAATAGTGTTTATATTTCCGAGACAATGGCTTTAACCATGCAACAAGACAGTGATTAATTTTCGTGTTATATTTCCTCATAGTTTTTGAAGGGCATACAGACTTACGCTGCTTAAAAGTATATGTAATGGGTCGGTAATAATAATTGTCGGTAAAGTTGAAAACACTCTTATCTACTGGTTACACTCGATTAACCCTAAAAATACAATATCATAAAACATCCTAGTTAGGCAATTAGTGCGTTAATCAATCATATTGGAATGATATAACATACACATTTTGTAAGTTTGAAGTATGTTGATAATCTCTAACAACTTATGAAACATCATTTTCAATTACATGATCAAAGACCACCCCTCTCTCCTCACACAATGCACTTCACCAGAATTTCAAGCTCATAAGATTAGCAACAATGCATTATAATGAATTCCAATTTGTGAGACGGTTCATAATATCTTCATGATATAATGTCAACTAGGAATCATAATGGTCTGTTTACTACCATCAATAGTGTGTGACTTTATAGATGGATAGCGCATCATACTTAGGACCATTACACACGCCGTTCATCGTGACAAGACGGTTAATATTTCATGTAGAACCTTGAAATATTAATTTCAAAGGGGAAGACGGAATTCCCCTAGCAATATGCATTCAACATAGGACCATGCAAAGTCATGCTCAAGTACTACATAAGCTATGTACGGTAGAATGCGGATATGGACGTAGTAATGTCTTGTCTCGGTTTATGCACGAATTTCAAAATATTTGTTTACGATTAATCCAATTGACTTCATGTATGTTTACAGTGCTTTTATGATGAAAACTAAACTTCTGAATGAGAGGACACTTGTGTTAGTTTTAATCCAGCGGCTCGCTGAATTTTTCTATGTTTCTGTGATTCATGTAAAAACTACAACAGATTGAGAAGGAACCGACTCTGACTGGGAGAACGCCATAACATGAGTTGGAACGGGAAAGGCTAGACTGTTACCATGGATACGCTTGTCCTAAATAAATAATTGTCCTAGCGAGTAATATTGTCCAGATGATATTATTGTTCTTGACGATAGCAATGTTGTCTGGGATGTCTAAATGAAGGTATATTATTTTCTTTCCCATTTAACACTCTATCTTATAGGCACAATCATACATCTTTAGTGCAGATCGCTGCCTTGTCACTTTCATTCGCATTAGCGAATTTTCTGTAATCTCTATCACTTTTCATGTACTCACGATATTACTTATTCCGTATTTACCCCTCTTCAATTTCTTTTAACTGTTCTTTTATTTTCTTCAGTTATATTCATTGGTTTATGTTCCTTGATATTGCCTACTTCCGTGTACTGTAAGAGGCTTTTTTGTTGGTTGTGTGTAAATCAAAATATAGCAATAACTTTATGAGATAAACGAAACCAGTACACATGCTGATAATCCTGAGAATCTAGAGACGCTACTGTAGTGATATGCGCTATACAATCACTGTAGTATTATTATCATTGACTTCCATGCGGGGACTACTCGTGTGGCATGTAAATACTGCTCCTATCTCAATAATTTGCATTGAACGAATCGGTGATAGGACTTTTTCATGTATTGCCTCTATATAACCTGGAACTCCTTACCTCCTTAATGATTGCCGTACTATCGCAGCTTTTAAAGGTACCATGTCACATTTTGCAGGCCAAAAGATGAAAATTTTAAATTCCACCGGCATTTGAAAGATAATACTAATTTAGAACTTCCCTCTAAACGAAGGGCTTGAAACTGTCTTTTTGTTGACAAAATAACGACCGTTAGTTGTCGAATCGACTTTAGGGATTGCAATCCTTTTTAGTAAACAGTTTGATTTTCAGACCCTTGTACAGAATGGTCGTATGTTTTGTGCTGCGCAAGGATTCAATCAATTTAACTTTGGCCATTACAAGAAGTGGGTTATTGATGTAGACAAAATTATGTTCATGTACCCTTTTACAGCTCATTTTATGTTTGTTATTACCAAAGAAAAAGAAGAAGTAAGTCAGTCACCCAATAGTGTCTGACAGTGAAGTCTAGAAAGTATACGGATTTCCTTGCATAATTTGAATAATAGGACATTGTTAACGTTCAAATTTCACAGATAGTACATACGTGATATATTCATAATTCCTGCAAAGTTCTACAGAATTTGTTGTTGCTGCAAATGGGACATAGTATCTTTAAGAAGTATCTGAAAACACATCTCTTCTATATATTTGAATATTATTCTTTGTAAATTAATTCTAGCTTTGTATGATTATGTTATTTGTCCATGTATGTTGTGAGTATTTTCTGTTTTATGGGCTTTGTAGCTGATGAAAAGGCGTTTCACAAATAAAATGTTATTAAAACTCCCCCTTGCCGTCTGAGATTGAGAACTCCAAGCAGTACCACACCTGCAGCCAGTGAATGGTAGATTGACTGTTTGTGACGTCATCATTAAGGTGACAATTTGGTCTGAATGTGTGAATTTCAATTGGTGTGTATCTTTCAGATCAAACAACATGCTAACTGAGATCTGAAACAGGTATATGGGAATCCACATTATGCAATAGAAAACATAACCAAAGTGCTATGCATCTCCCTTGCTCTCAACCTGCTTCTCAAAACGATTTTCGAGACACGCAATGTTTATTTCACATGACACTGGAATCGAATTTGACATGCCCGTATAGTGCAGCGCAGAGCCCCTCTCTTAGATCGCATTTCAAAACGATTTTCGACATTGACGTCTCATCGTACAGGGGGAAAGAGTCAAATTTAATTACAATTAGCAAAACGCCAAATGCGAGATACTGGATGAAAACTGGATGATAAGATTCGTGTAATTAAAATCTTGATGGAATAACGCGTTTCTAATTATATTCAACGCATCAACATGACAAACATTGTACTGATCAGGGTTCCTATCATGATCGGCAATCATTAAGATGGAATGGCTGCGGATGAAATGGCTATGCATGTTGGTTTCATCTGAACGTATTCTCACCAACAGGTTAAATCAGGTCTGATTTATGATCATGACATTTATGATATGATCCGAGCGACATTGACCTGTAGAGCAATGTAACATCTGCTCAATAGATGCATGCATTCCAAGATGTCTGCCTCATGCAAGCATCATCTCGATAATATGGGCATCAACATGACGGCTAGGTCTGGTCTTCTGCGTGTATAATGCATTGATAAGCTTGTTCTGTTTCATCAGGGTTTTTAGAAATAAGCTTTCAGTCTTTTCTTTAATGGAAGATATCATAAAGTTAAGATATTTTCTTTGTGTATAGGGAAGCTGTATAGATAGGGAAAGTTTTGTAACAATATGAAATCAGGTTCTTGGCACAGTTAGTTTATTGGGTCAATAATAGTAATATTATTTAGCAGTAGGAGGAAAGTAAGCACCATTAGCCGATGCAGTAGAATTCAAAGTCAAGAAGAAGTCGACAGGAGAGAGCTTTTCAGAGTTTAAATGTTCACGCGAAATTTTCAGTCAGCAGATAGAAATTACTTTAAGATGCGGCTTACAAAAAATAATACATGTACATCGAAAAATTAGCACTGGAAGTAATTCACGTTACATTTATTTCCACCCCCTCGAATTATTCAAATGTAATGAAGTAACGGAGTGCCTGTAGCTCTGTAGCTTTGCTGTACCGTCTACTCGGTCCTACCTACCTAACCTCTTAACTTGTTTTCATGCATAATAAGAGCCTGGTTCACACTGTAACGGGGTAAACCCGCCTCTGAAACCACCGCAGTAGAAGATTAACGAGTTTAGTGAATGAAAGTGGGGTAAAAAAAGTTCTGCTGCGCGTAAAAAAGCCTATTATGAAGCGAAAATCCACTATGTTTACTATGAAAGCCGCAAATGTGGAGTTCACTACGATTACGTCATTTTATTTTGCCACTGTTGTTCTTATAGGCGGATTTGCTCGTCATATGTGTGAAAGAGGTGTATAATTCCCGCGACGCGCAGTTAGACTGTAGGGCTCAAATGGAGGGAAATTGGAGAGTTTGGCAGCACCGTAGATGTAATGAGGGAGATTCCTCCACGTTGATCAGCGATCTTAATTGAGATGAAGATGGTACTCTGTAATCATGTTAGCTTGGATCAGGAAGGTCTTGGGTGGTCAGGTTTAGGCATCTTCACCAAAATTTGGAAGACAAGAAAAAGAAGAAGCTGAGATGGAGATGGAGATAGACGGATATATAAATAGTCTCTCTCCGAGTCGGGGTGAAGTCTTGATAGAAATCATACAATATTATAAATAGACGCATTTCAAGGTTAACAAATCAAAGCACTATCCTGCACGGGGCAAAATATGAATCTCCTAGTCCTCATACACCGGAGATACCTGGAACGCTAAAAAGCCTATAACTAATATATTCTCAACATCCCCATGATCCCAGTTAAGTTAATCTCAAATACAATTGTTATTTTAACACAGCTCTGTTGTTTATGATGATTTATGAAAACCTTAACGTGCAAATTTACACTATACGATCCATACATCGAGATTTTAGGAACATCGCAACGTGTGTTAAAAGTGGACCGCAGTGTAACTTGGCATTTTGAGAACAAATAGTCTGAACGGGAACATGAAAGAGGGAAAGTATAATGAGTGAAGAAAACGTGAAAAGAGAAAAGACAGAGAGAGAGAGAGAGAGAGAGAGAGAAATAGTCGCGGTTTGTCTAAATATTAATGTACTTGGTGGGCTGTCTTGCTTCTCAAGTTATACATTATGCAAAGATTTTTTTTTTTGGGGGGGGGGGGGGGGTAGGCAACATTCACACACGGAGAATACTACCTCGACGGCAAGAACGTCCGAACTGCACAGAATTGAATCTCGAAGATGTATGCGCGATTGGAATCCTGGGATTAAACAATAAAAATCGATTCTCAATACCATTCACACACACGGTTCAAGCGGTTTGAATCTATGTTTCATTCCGGAATGGGTGGAATCATGATTATAGTTGTGGTTTGAAGCGAACTCAAAAATGAAGGAATACAATGAAAGGAGTTGTCTGGTATTGATTACAAGTTTCGTGATCCGAAACCTCCTCTCAGACACTATAGTTTGAATCATTAAGTCCCGCGTAGAAGTGGAATTCAAGAATCCTTGTCCTTGCTCTTAGCTTAGGCTCAAAGCATAATCCAGCTTTCCTATCAAGCTCGCGTGTGTCCGTTACCATGACGATGAGATTTACCAAGTATCAGTGCTCCATACGATGGTATATAGGCACTGCTAAAGGTGGCCTTTAACATTCAATATGGAATTTTTTATGATATTGCCTTGTTCTTTTTAATTACATTCCATTTCCATCCTGGTTCGACTATAGCGTAATTTTTTTCCATAGGTCATTATTAACCATTACTGAAGATGGATTAATCTATGTATGTCGCAATCTTCTTCTATAACAATCGTCACCCGGACTAATTAAATATGTATCTTATTTCTCGAGGACAGTCGTGTGTTTGAGTTTGAAATGTAAATTTAATTTCGGTTCAATACACTATGGGCTGCTTTTGAAAATAACCACACCCTTATCTCTTTCCAACAAAAACAAAACAAAATTCTTCTTCTCAATGCCATCAGAGTTTGTAGGCTTGATGTTGGCAAAGAATCACAGAGCATGTAACAAACAATTCTACAAACCATCTGTGACATCCGATCGATTGATTCCATTTACCAGAGCAAGTTGGAATCTGTTATTAAACCAGGTGATAACACGGATCGTTAAGCATACAACTAAGCACCTGGTGTGTACGTAAACAAAATTGATTTTGTGGAAAATTATATTAAAATTCACGCATATTTTCTTAAAAACAGGCCACCTCCATGTTTGATCGGCCAAATAACTCTACAAAGTTTAAAGCCCAAGTCCACTCCATAAATAACTTACTTTCAATAGAACCAGAAAAATCAGACAAACCATCAAAAAAAAATTTGAGCAAAATCGGATAAATAATAAGAAAGTTATGAAATTTTAATGATATGAAAAACTTTGAAAATCACTACACAAATTGGCAACTCACTCATGAGTCTGTGACGTATGGTCCTCACTATCCACTAATTATTTTCTTTATATTGATACTATAAATTTGCTATTTTCACCCTAAGAATCTTATTTCTTCACACCAGCATCCACGTTAGATTGCTAGTTATATGTTTTTGTGTGGATGCACAAATAAAGAGTAATTTTTGTCCAGTTAAATCATGAAAAATTAAATTTTGATAAACGTTTTATATAAAAATCAATAATTATGAATATATAATATTCAGAAAATAGTATCAATTTTTCAAAATTCATTAAAGTTTTTGGGAAATGTCATGCACGCAATATGATACAAATCATATAACCTGGGCAAAGGCATGGGGAAATCTAGTTTGGGGGGATAAAAAGGGAAATTAATGGGATTAAACTATGTAAAGCAAATGATAAGTTGTGAGGACATGACGTCACAAACTGATAACCATCTTGGCAATTTGTGTTGTGATTCTCATTGTTCCATAGTTTTACATACTTTTTCAAAAACTCATAACTTTCTTATTAGTTATCCGATTGTGCTCAATTTTTTTTTGATTGGTTTGTCTGATTTTTCTGCTTTTATTGAAAGTAAGTTATTTTTCGAGTGGACTTGTCCTTTAAGAGAGAAGTTGGGTATATTTAACTTGTATTTTGGATTTGTATGTGGTTCTTTGATACCAATTTGACGTAGTAAATCTCAGCTCGTTTTGATGATCATTAGGTGATAATCATGCGCTATAATAGAACCGAGTATTATATGAAATGTATGTATTTGAAGTTTGAACCGATATAAGGTCGAGGTCATGTAGCGGCCCAGTTCTGTCAGATGGCTAGAGACTTACGATAGTACAATTATACATACATTCCATGTATAGTACTACTCGAATTACAAGAAAAGCTTTACCTGACAAACAATCGTCACAGTCATGAATGGACGATCCTGTTTTTTTAGTTAAATTTAAATCAGATATATATTTGGTATGCAATATTAAAAAAACACTCATTACAGAACTTTGCTAAAAGTATGGCAAAGGTTATACAACGATAGTGGTATTTGATTCGATCGATTTCAACAAATTAAATTTCGAAATGAAAATATGATGGACGTCGATTTTTCTCATTAAAAGCACAGCTGCGGTTATTGAAGTGAAACATGTCGAATTTGAACAGGCTTTGAAAGTGGTCGATTTTGCACCAAATACAGCAATTACATGAGGTTAATATTATAACCCGATAAATGAAATATATAAATTACGTCATTCGTGTTGAAACATTTTTCAATGTGATTTTTTCAATTAAAGCATGAAAAGAGATATGACTTTTAAAGTATCTGTATAAGAATAAAACCGAATAATAGAGAAATATGAAAACCCAATTAAAGAAACAGTGGATTCAGGAATTAAGATATTATCACCTCATTCACATCTGAATAATGTAGATCAGTGTCATAATATTGTCTAATTGGGCATATCCCAAAACAATTTAAACTATTATATTTCTATATATTATAAGGTTCGAGAAAATGAAAACATGAATGTGATAACTCGAACTATTCATTTATTAATTATGAAACTTCCTCCTGTATGAAACTTACAGTTGTGCGATAAAACCATTTGTTCTGAAATGTCAAATGTACTGATGAGAACGAGATAATGATATCTAGTTTGCTGTCGTCCTCAAAATACATGGTGACAATTATTTGAAGTAAGTCTTGAGAGTTTATTGAAGATGATAACCCTGAACTGTCGCGAGTTTATCTCATGCATCTGTTCTCTAAACGGATATGCCTTTGATATCATTTTCTTTGACTCTAATTGAACCATTTTCACGTTCAACGTGGATGGGGTTTTTGATTGATTATAATTCCTTTCCCACAGTTTTCAAACTTGATAAACTTTGATTATTTTCAGGAAATAATTCTAGACATTATTTGACAGTGATTTATTTTATCAATACAATTGAGCAGTCAGCTTTTCTTCACTTCCAATTAAACATGGATCGTTACAAACGTTCATTTACTGATTTAGCAGTGATAAATGCAATGCATTATCATTTACTTGTATTATGACAAGTTAGTAAAAGGAAAACAACAATTGGATAACATGAAAGGCATGCTAATGTGTTCACTCTGACAACAACATGATTTGAGGTGGTAGTTATGAAGAAAATTTAATAATGATTATAATTTATCAAAAAAGAACAATAAAAAAATTGAATTATGACTGTGTATAAATTATGACAACACATTACGAATGTTGGATAAGTTGAAATGACGACTACAATTATCAATTTACGAACAGTATATTTCTGATGCGCATATCAGTGGGATGATTTTTTAAACGCAATTAATCATTCATGAAGCATTGATGGAAGTATACCCATCCCGATCCACTCCCAGGGTGACTACACCTGTCATCTAACCACCATGATATATCATTGTCACGTGTTCAACAGTTTAATCCTCATTGTATCAATTTGTGATCAATGAAGTGAGATGCGCTTTTACACATGGCGATGTGTTTTTGCCATTATCACATTATGGAATGGGGGAAAACGAGAAAGCAGGTGGAAATGATACATATTAGAGTTCCAGGAGAAAACCGTTACCATGATTCCGACACTTCAAATACATTATGGTTGTTTGTGTTTAAAATATTTCTTTCCGTACTATTTTTAGTCAGTATAATTTAATTGGTTCGCACCCGTGGAAATTATTTGCCCAACGTTTATTGTTCAAATTCAATGATTGATATTCATGTTTACCTGGTTAACAATGCCTTGCATTACATTTCAAACGTCAAACATTTCATGAATGATTCATGATGATTGGCATGGCACTATGTTTGAGCGAAGTCAGAGTCAGCCCTCGGGGGGGGGGGGGGTGTAGGTAGGGGGCTCAGTGCCCCCCCCCCCCACTTTGAAAGTCGCTCCGCCGCCCTTGAGCCTGAGGGAAGTACAAGTATTCTCAAAGCAGTATAGAGAATGCGATAAGGTCATTCTCAAGTCAATATGACGAACGTTTGAGGAACAGAATAGAATGACATATGAACATCATGAAATCTTTAGAAAAGGGGAGAATAGTATTCCTAAAATATTTTGTTAAAAATATGTGTATTGATATAGACAGAGTTAGGGGATGCCCGGGATGGCAAGGCAAAGGATGTTCTCCATGTTGGAGCAGAAACAATCATGTGTCTAGTTAGAGAAACTCCTTGCTTGAAAAACTGGTTCTTGAAACCACCATTCATCCACAGGCGCTCCTTGTTGGTAGACGGTCGTTGACCTTTCGCCCTGTCTGAGGTCAGACTGTACCTGCGCGCACAGCATGCACTCTGGTCAGTTCACCGGTAATCCTAAACCGCAAGGGATTTCCCCTAATGTGTATAAATAGCCCCGCGGAGATCACGTGATTGGACTGTCTTGCAGACTGTACGTTGATGTTGACTGTCCTTGAACATCATCTTTTACTTTCCATGAGTAGGAAAGAGAATGATTGGATGGATGGATGGATGGATGGATGGATGGATGGGTGGGTGGATGGGTGGGTGGATGGATGGATGGATGGATGGGTGGGTGGATGGAGTGATGGGTGGATAGATGGATGGACGGACGGACGGACGTTGCTGTTGACTGTCCTTGAACATCATCTTTTACTTTCCATGAGTAGGAAAGAGAATGATTGGATGGATGGATGGATGGATGGGTGGGTGGATGGATGGATGGATGGATCATGGACCCTATGGATGGATGGATGGATGGATGGATGGATGGATGAAGTGATGGGTGGATAGATGGATGGACGGACGGACGGACGTTGCTGTTGACTGTCCTTGAACATCATCTTTTACTTTCCATGAGTAGGAAAGAGAATAATTGGGTGGATAGATGGATGGATGGATGGGTGGATGGATGGGTGGATAGATGGGTGGATAGATGGAGTGATGGATGGGTGGATAGATGGATGGACGGACGGACGGACGGACGGCAAGCGCGTAGCCAGGATTTCATTTTAGGGGGGGGGGGCGGTAGTGAGCACGCGAAGCGTGCGAATCACTTAAAGAGCGCGCATAGCGCGCTCCCTAGGGGGGTGGGTGCAGGGAGGGGTGAGTTTCCCCCCTCCCGCGCGAAGCGCGGAAGCTTTGATAGAAGACGATTCTTGTACCTTTCTCGACTCATAATCCTTGTCTGAATTCAGTCCGCCCGTCCTGCGCAAAGCGCGGAAGCTTTGACGATTCGTTGTACCTTTCTCGACCCCGGCTTAATCCTTATCTGTATTCAGTCCCCCTCGGAAGTTTTGACGTTTCATTTATTTATTAGAGAAAGAAGACGATTCGGTGTACCGTTTTTTACTCTTAATCCTTATCTAAATTCAGTTTCCTCCCCTCCCGCGCAAAGCGCGGAAGCTTTGACGTATTATTAGACAAAGAAGACGATTCGTTGTACCTTTCCCGACCCTTAAATCCTTATCTGTATTCAGTCCCCCTCTTTCGAAGCGCAGAAGCTTTGACGTTTCATTAAATTATTAGAGAAAGAAGACGATTCGTTGTTCTGTTCTCGACTCTTAATCCTTAATTTGAACTCAATTTCCCCCTTTACGCGCGAAGCGGGGAAACTTTGAAGTTTCATTAAATTATTAGAGAAAGAAGACGATTCGTTGTACCGTTCTCGACTCCTTTTCCCCTTTTCTTCCTACGTCCTCTTCCTTTTTTCTCTTCTTTCTCTCTCTTTTTTTTTTTGGCCGGCGGTTTTTTTTTGGGGGGGGAGGGCGACAGTCCCCACCGCCCCCCCCCCCCCCCCCTGGCTACGCGCCTGACGGACGGACGTTGCTGTTGACTGTCCTTGAACATCATCTTTTTACTTTCCATAAGTAGAAAAGAGAATGAGTGGATGGATGGATGGAAAGAGAATGAGTGAATGGATGGAGGGATGGATGGATGGTTGAAAGAAAGAATGAATATATCAACAATGCAAGATTAAAATAGGTAGTAGGTGACTATATAGTCCATCTGTGTACAGTTCATGCCTTCATATCTTGGTTGTACGAGTGATGGTCTCTCATGTGGTGGATTGTTTTGGGCTAATGGATGCAACTCATTTGGGAGGTAAACTGAAATGCATTAGTAGCCATTGATTTATTTACCACTCTCTAAATCTAAACGGGATTTTGTCAAAAAATATTCGGGTATTCCATGGATATAGTTAGTTCCAGATGGACGACGTCCTTTCTTCCAAAAAGGGGCATAGCCAGGGCAAATGGGGGGGGGGGGGGGGGGGGGTAGGGATAGTACTTGAGTAGGATAAGTTTTTAATTTTGGAATTCGTGGCTATACTCGTGGTTTCTTAAGACATGGATGATATTTAGACGATCTTCTTGATGGTAATTATAAACCGGAGAAAAGTCGGTTGATTTTCGTCTTCCCTTGTACATGACACTATATATCAAACGTGGGCAATCGCATTAAAATGTATGTTCACATCATCGTAAAAATGTCTTTCATCTGATTATGGAAATGCCACGTATCCGTGATCCAATAAAGAATATTATCGATGAAAGTTCATTCTCGGTGGTGGCATGCACATTCATTTGTACGGGAATGTTGATGAATATAACGCGAATGTTGGTGACAGAACAGTATGTATATGGGTTACATTGAATAGCGACCTTGTCGAGAAAAGCGAAGCCCTGTATCCAGGTCCCTCTGACAGCACACATTGGACTTGACCTTTTTACTCATACTACTGCTTTTCATCACTCGTCAACCTTCACAATATACCAAACAATTCTCAAATACGTCCTCTCTCTTCACAAGACCAGACGCACAATATTTAGAAGGGCAAGTTCCCAGCGTTACGCGTTTTGTTACACGTGTTACCAAATACATCTGAAGAGATTCTTGTTTCTCCCTCGAGGTCTTGAAGGTATTCTCCTGTCAGAATAAGACCTCTTTCTCGAACCATCGAGGTATGGAATGGGAAACCAGAGAACGAAGTAAAAAAGAAAGTTTATAGAAGAATTCCTCTACACTTTAGAATCATAGCAATGCACTTAATGTAGTCTGGTTGCAAGACCTCTCCTCGTGTTGTGGCTGTGAACTAATCAGATAAAGCTCACGTGACGTCACGTCTCGAAACTAGAAGACCAATGTTATTGGTTTGACATCGAAGGAAAGTTTGTTGATAAATTAGTGAAACATAAAATCAATAAATGCAGTGTGAAGAAAATAAACATATTCGATTTTATATGTTTCAGAGAGAGAGAGAGAGAAACAGAATCAGAGTGAGAGAGAGAGAGAGAGAGAGAAACAGAAACAGAGAGAGAGAGAGAGAGAGAGAAAGAGAGAGAGAGAGATAGTCATGAATGATGTTGCGTCTCTACCTGTATAATATGAAAACAGAGCATAAATCATTGATTGATTGTAAAGTAATGTGGTGTGGTGGCGTATTGATGAAGTTATGTTTCGTGGCTGTAAAACCACATGCCACAAACTTACTCGTTACCATGGTGACAAGTTAAGAGAGCGCTAGAGATGTCTTCAAGGTTTGCTCCAAGAAGACTAGTCCCAAAGAGCAGACGTAGATGTCAATAACTTGATCAAAGCATCAGTTTGAAAGAGATTGTGTGGGCTTGCATGGTCCTGAGGGGGATATAACCATCGTCTGACCTACGTGTCATTGTTCCCGCCTTTTAGCAGCATCATATTCGTAATCCGAGAGCGCAGACGACGAGATGCAATGAACATTAGGCGGGAAAACAAGAAATACCCCTTTTCTTGTTTGTTTGATTGTGCATGCACGATACATCTCCAGTGTATTCTTCTCAAATTGATGTTGTACTCAAGTTCTCAGGTCGATAGCTCGTTATATGAGTATTGCAGTCTGTTGTAAATGCTTCTGCAATATCCCAACGTACAGCCTACCTGAAAGTTAAGTGAATGTAATTATTTTGAAAGAGCATTTTTGTTTACACTTCTTCTTTTAATTGAGTTGAATTGAATTGATTTATTCACGGTAAAAATCACATCAGCCTAAAAAGAGTGCTTTTCAAAATATCCGTGTTAACACATAAAACAGATCACATAGACTCCAAATTGAATACAAATACATCGGAAAAACTACTTAAAGATAAATTATATGTATACATTCTGTACTACCTAAAACTCGTGAAGTGATCGTTTTGAACATAGCTTTCGAAAATAGGATTTTGTGTGCACAGATATTTGGGTTAGTAAACAACGAAAACAGACGATGTATTAAAGGAGTAGTGAGGAGAAAGTCGTGTTTGAATTAGAACAAAATGGATTACTGTCCAAACCAGCTAGAAACCTATCTTCTGTCTCTTGTATTTTGAAACAATCCAGATGAAATTAAAAAAAAGACATGACGTGCAGTTAAGGCATGTGAAATTTTATGTCCATTTCTTCATCCTATTTGGCGGGAAAATAATGAGGAGAAAAGAAGGGGCTCAAGACTCAAGACATAGGTGATCTTGTATATGCTTGAATGCATTCATCATGACTCGCTTCGTTGCTTTCACGTGTAATGGTTCGTATAGCATCATCACAGAAAATGAGCGGTGGTTGAGTGAAGGAATTATATCCAGCTATTGACAGAAAGGGGATTTCCCTGATGAAGGAGAGCTTTGTTTCGTTTCCAAGTTAATTTCTCTTCGTAAATGCTGATGTATACACGACACTTATCTGGCAAGTAAACATATTCCACTGAACATCTAACATCGGCAATGGATAAATAGAACACATTGACACGGATGAAACAAAATATCTCAGGAAGAAATTTAATAAATACTTGCGAGAAGATTGTCACAGAGCTTTGCATTCGCAATAAGGCCTAACAGTAACAGTTTAATACACAGTTATATCCAGAGTTATCATGTGTTTGGTTAAGTTACCAGATGAGTTGAATATCTTCTCACAATATTTGCACTTGAAAGGGTTTCTCTCCAGTGTGCGTTCTTTTTTTTTTTTTTCTTCTTTTTTTTGGGCCGCCCAAGGGGGGGGGGGGGTTTAAACCCCCTAACCCCCCCCCCCCCGTAGATCCGCGCCTGACACGTTCTGCTTGGTATGATGTATGGACTCCTCAATCCTCCCTCCCTCTCACATGGTGCACCCGCAAACCTACTGTATATGATGTATGTGGTTATCTTTGTGATCTGTGATGAGTAAGAGCATTGTATGTAACACAACCCGACATATCGAGGGCGAACCATGACATGTCACGAGAGAGAGAGCACGAGAGAGAGAGAGAGAGAGAGGGGGGAGTGGGGGGGGGGGGGGGAGAGAGAGAGAGGGGGGGGGGGGGTGGAATCATTATTATTTTCTACAATACGTGAACTTCAAATTATATTATCCTCAAAAACAGTAATTCGATCCTGTCATTTGATATCGAAGCGCCGGAAGAATTTACAATTTCTAGAGAGACAGTTTTATTTTATTTGAAAAGTGAAATGCATTTCATTCAAAACTGAATTGTGATGTTACAAATTCCAATCATCAAATAGCTATGGATGTTCGGAGAGAGCTTCTTGGCTAGAATGTTTTAATTCGCGTCTTCGACCACCTCTATAATAGTAGAATACTTAGTATTAATTACAGTATCCTACCGACAAACAGAATTAAATTCAATCTTAACTTGTGCTACTAAATGGAATTGAATATGGATCATCAACACAAACTCGTGCATTATCTTAGTTGTGTGTATAATGTAGCGGTTATGATAAATACTAACCACGTAACATTATTGGAACTGATATTGTGTTTCTGAGAAGGAGAGAAAATATATGAGATAGAAAGGCTGTCAGCTTGGAACTGAAAAACGGGAGTTAGCCGGAAATATTGGCAGGCTTGAATGTTTTGGTTCGTTATATTGGCGTATCCGGAATATCCAGACGATAGGGTTGATTGGGGGAAGGGGGGGGGGGGGGATGTGGTGTCATCATGACGGGTTATGTGCCGAATATGTTTTTTCTCTTTCTTTCCAACATTGCCCATTTCCCATCCAGGTGGTCAAGTATGTGTCAAGTTTTTGTCGTGCTACCACTTATATGCCAGTCCAAATATAGGTATCAATATAAGATTGAATGTTGTAAAGTGCTACTCGAGTATAGCTGAAAGGAAATCTATAATATTTCCGATATTATTTGATTAGTAATTGATTCAGAGACGCACTGGTGATGGTCGTATGAGATAACGCGTGGTATACTGATGGAAAACAATGCATATTTCTTTCTAGCCTAAATGGTATATAGTTTGGTCTCTTATGATAATATGAGAAATTACCTGTCTCAAGATGCACTAGAATCGATACGTGTAGGAAATTCGTTTCACAGGGCATAACCCGGCATACACGATATGAAATTTGTTGAATTCACTTTCTGAACGTCATGCAATTTCTCGCTTGTTTTAATTGTTTTATTGGAAGAAATGCGCACGATTAATGTGATTATGATATATCGAAATTGAAACCTAATCGCCGGTCGTTATTTCTTCCAGGTATCGCTTCCAACAGACATGGCCCCGGGTTAATAATCATGTTCAGTGACTTTCAGCATACTTTCACTAATAACAGTATACCTGGGGAGGGTCTACTTGAGCCTATACAGGAAATACCCGTTAAGGCCAGAGCTATCAGTAGCGAACCATGCTGATAATTATCATGGACCTAGTAGCAAACCATTGCTGATATACATTTTCAATGCTCCGGGCTTCTCCCAGACTGCCCTAATACTACTACTACTAGTATGACTGTTTTAAAAGTTTTGAGTAAACACTTTTTAAGTACATGCATGAGTAAATTATACAAAGCTTTTTGGCAAAATAAGTACAGGCAGTGGCGGATCCAGGGGGGCCCGGGGGGCCCGCCCCCCCCCCCCCCCCATTGAGAAAAAAATTCATGTAAAAACACGTGATTTTTACTTTTTTGGGGGGTGCAAATTTTAAAATTTTCGAGGACCCCCCCCCCCCCCCAATAAATGTGCTCACTACCCCCCCCCCCCCCTGAGAGACTTTTCGGCCGGCGCGATTTTCAAGTTTTCGGGAGCAAAAAAAAAATTGGGCCCCCTCCCCTAAGAAATCCTGGATCCGCGCCTGAGTACAGGATACAAACTGCTTTTCATATAAAATTCACGTTCAAATAACATGGCATTGTGTCCATGATAATGTTTACATACATGAAACATGTTAAAAACTATCTCTGTACGTAAGAAGTATTTTGTTGCTTACCAGGAGTGCAGTCCGTAGAGCTTTAGGAAATAAAGAAACGAGGTCGGGTTTAAATCATGTCATGGGAGTTTAGAAGCCTCATATTAAGACTCATAAACCATGATATTAATTAACGTACGATTTGTGCTACTGTGATTTCACGTGGATTATCTTTGTTTCCTGTTCAAAAGGCGTAATTAATGTTGTGTATATGCCTTCTGTTTTCACTGAGTACGACTGCAACCATTTTGTTTACATATAGGCCTATATTTAATATGATGGGTGAATTATTATCTTCTGTCTACATGGTCCAAAAAGAAGTCCGTTATTATTATTATTATATACTATACCTCTAATAACAGTTTGTTTGCACTTTGAGAATATTTACAAAATGACCGAGAGGCATAGGTCTATTGATTGGAAATTATCATGACTAGTATTTACAGTAATGTGCACGTATGAACATTAATGTGGGCTAGAAGAAGAAGGAAATATCATCATACAGTGTTTCGTCTGTAGTCCCTGACCTCCACCCATTAATACTCTCTTCAATATCGAGAACTAAATTTTATTGAAATACTATTGCTGATATTTATGCTTTGCTCATGCAGTGGGGTTTGTTGGCTGTCCTACAGGAATAATGATATGATGCCTGTATGCTACAATCAGTCATGTCAGTAGAAATTAGCTGGATTCGTTCTTGGGTTGTTCATAGGCATGTTAGGTTTTTGTCGACTCTCCTTACTGTATGTTAAAGATTTTTGTTAAAGATTTTTGTTAAAGCCACTTGCTGAATCCAGAGTGGTGTTGAACTAATACCTTTATGATGTATGGGATATTAACGTTCTAAAAGTGTTTGAATATTTGAAGTCTGCAAACAGTAATATGATTGGAAAATTGCCAATCATTAATATCAGGGAAGGACATTGCATTTTTCAATCTGAAAACTGATCTGAAAATGATCAGGGATGGTGGTGACGGCACATCAATGCGTGTATAGAGCGAATAAAGAATCGCTTCACCCGAGAAACTATTTGATAACGACCTTCTCACTTCGCTTCTATTGCTTGATGTTGACCGTGTAAACCCTAGATCACTTTCTAGATCACTTCCCAGATCACTGGTGTGCGATGAAAGACGAATCATTCCACGTTCATGTACACTGCAAACACCAATTTCATCCGCTAATGTGCACACTCGATATAGCACATGTTATCGATCACATCGTATTTGCTGATACCTGTTTCATAACAGCTGCATGTATTGATCGTATTTCATTCTCTTGTTACCCTGCAAGCATGGTATCAGCGAAACAGAATTGAATCTGTATCTCGTGCACTCGCCTCTACACTCTTCTCTCTGTTCGCGAGACTATTTATTATCAAAATAGATAATTATATTTGCAGCTGATTGCATTATATGAATTGAGAATATTGCTATGTTTTGCCTCGATATTTGGCAGAATGAATTCTGTCAAATAGCAGAATGAAGAATGAATTCTGTCAAATAGCATGATATATATATATCGTATCTTTCTAAATCATATGAATATTAAATAGTTATTGGTAATTGAATATCGTATTGACACAGTAATCTATTACACTACCGGTATATTCCTGTTACAACATCATGCAGGCGTACAATAAAACCACGGACCTACATGATAAAACTGTCAAGGAAGTCAATAGAAATACATTTTGTTCGCGAGGAGCCGATGACTCCCCCAAGGCTTTATAGGTCCATCCAATAAATCATTATAAATCATCAAGGGGTTCTACAATAGCTTTATGGCATCGGTAACATGGTCCAAAACGAATGTGGTGGGGCTTCAAGTTCAAACCAATAGCCTATACTCATTATTGTGTACAATTAGGCGCATTTTAGTCATTTGAAGAGTCAAAGAAATAGACCCCCTTCGCTCTTCCCCCCCCCCTCCCCCGACCCGGTCGATGATGATGCTGGCCTTTTATGCTACTCATCAATATCCAACAGCCAGTGGTTGCTTGGTCATCGTGGTCTGTGGTTTTAAGACTATGGTGGTGTCATGTAGGTTAAGGATGAAAGGTATATTGGGACAGTATTGGGGACGGACTTGAAGTGAGAATACTATCACTTTGTCACTTGATAATGAGATCGATAGCAGTGACCTTGTGTGCAGGAAATGAAAGCAGATTTCACATTCACTGTCAACCGTCACTGACGTAGCTAGCCAGAAATGGATAAACAGAGGCCAAAATCAACCCGGGTTGTTCGAGACAGCTTCTCTAGCTGTATAGGCGTGCTGAGCCCCGTAGCTAGAAGGATATCCGGGGGCAAGCGTGTAGCCTTAATTGGAACAAAATAATTCGTCTGTAATTTGAAGCATCTGAAAGATAATACTAATTTAGAACTTCCCTCAAAATGAAAGGGCTTGAAATGTCTTTAAGTGGGAAAATAACGACCTTTAGTTGTCGAATCGACTTTAGTGATTGCAATCATTAAGGTAACGTTTTGTGCTGCACACAGGTTCAATCATTTTGATTTTGGCATTTACAACATTTCTATTGATGTAGACAAATGTTCATGTACTCTTTACAGCTCATTTCATGAATGTTATTACCAAAGAAAAAAAGGCCACTCAGTCACTCAATAGTGTCTGACAGTGAAGTCTAGAAAGTAATCGGGTTTCCTTGCATAATTATTGAGGACACTGCTAACGTTTAAATTTCACAGATAGGACATTATTACGTGACATGTTCATATTCCTGCAAATTTCTAAATAATTTGAAGTTGGCTGCAAATGGGACATATTACCTTAAGGGGGCACATTTTCTGTATACGTTATGTATGTCCCCGTGCCCCCCCCCCCCTTAGAACCGGCAATATCATGGAGACATATGAGTATCAGCAACTTATTTTCGCCATATCCCCGTGATGAAACGGAATCTGTGATGTATCTCAAATATTTAATATACCGTGAGCTTCAAATGAGCCAGATGAATGAGGGATTTGTGATCTCAGAGGGAGAATTCATTGCATGTCTCCTTGTGTGTACGCTGTCTCATCTCATGAAGATGGGGAAGAATGGATGAGCCGATACAATGTAAATATGTCATTGGAAAGGATGCGCTCCTATAGAAACACTACACAGCGGTATAAGGAAAAAGGAGAGAGATAGCAATAGAAATACCAGGATAGTGTCCACGGACAGACAGACAGATATGGATAATTATAGAGAAAAGAAAATGATTTAAGAGACTAGAATGATATAATTAGGGAAAATTGAACTTGAGAAAGAGAGAGAGAGAGAGGGGGGGGGGGGAGAGAGAGAGAGAGAGAGGCAATGTAACATCTGTCATGGCGTCCCTATGTGTTGTATTTTCAGTTATAAAGTGCAGATTATACCATTCCATTCCTCTACGTGCCCGTATTACCATCAGTGTACTAGGACCCCCGGGAGATGATTATGGATGGGGATTCAATATATATTCCTCATTTCAATCGCCAGAACTTATTCGTCGCCGTTTATTATCCATCGGTGAGCCTAATTTGTTGTAACCATGGTAACACATAGCTCTTTTAGCATGCAGATACATCACTCCCCACGATGAATCCGTGATCAATGTAGTGTATATTCACAAGTCGTTTTGTATGCGAGGTTGCTGATAATAATTTATGTAGATTTGTCATTATTTTTTATTATTTTATCTTATTTATTTACTTTTAGTTTTCTTTTGCGGGGGGGGGGGGGGTTGAAGATAAATACACTACCACTTATCAATGATTATATTATAATAATACCTGCCGAATATCTACTTTCATACTAGATTCGAAAGGCTGTCCTGAACACATTGCCACACAGTGTGCATAGCATTCCAGCTAGGGTGAATAGTCGGTAGACTACACGTGACATTTACGAGAAGGAGCAATCATTATCACGAAGTTACGCAATCCAATTATTGTTTAATTGGCAAATGTAAAGGATATTGGTATGAGCTCACGAATGAAGACGAATAACATGATTGATGACTCGAGTGCATACCAAGAGAAGGAAATCACAGAGTTCATTTACCTACCCCAACTCAGTAGCACTTCCGCCGACGAAATGTGTCAAACTATTTATTGCTGTCAAATTTGTTAAGGGGGCACGAGCCACCCCCTAAAACAAAAAGAATCACCGTTTTTGTGTTGTTTTAGTTGTTTGTCAGATCTTGACAATACATTGTCCATAGGCAGGGGCACATTTTGTGAGGGGCAGATGTCTGCCCGAATTTGATTGTTTTATAGCCTGCAATCAATGTTATTGTACAATGCCAATATCTTTAGCTGTCCAAATGTATCCTCGACCCTCTCAAAATCCTTGATCGGCCACTGAGTAATACTGGAAAGTGTGAATGTCGGGCATGTGTTAGAGACCTGAAAGTAAGGATCTGAGGAAGCGACCTACTCTATTTTGTTTTGATTGTTCGTCACACCGGGGGCCGGCTAAACACAATACATTATCATAATACCATGCACGTCACCTCGTATGAACTCTGATTATATTGAACGGAGGGGTGGTGATGGGGGGGGGGGGGGTGAGCAGTTGGATCAAGTTCGACTTCAATAAGTTCAATTCCTTTCATGAGATTAGGAGAGCAAAGCTTGCATGTCTCCACGGTATCTTTTAGGAGTCGCGGATCATCACAAATGTCCTTTCTGAGCATATTCTACCTTTTGTAGCCCTGTCTTGAGAGACTTAATCGAGTTCGATTTTTGTCTTCGATTTATCAAATTTCGGTGTTAGATTAACTTGCAAATGTCATTTTTATTGGCTTTATGATTTAACATTATTCAACGAAACATTTTTTATGGCAATTGGTATTTATCTCCATCTCTATCTTCCTCTGTCACATACTAATGTGGACATCTCATATTGTTCCTTTTTGTTGTCTACATTATAATGTGGACATCTCATATTGTTCCTTTTTGTTGTCTACATTATGTACACAATCATGTATCCTCTTTGTCTCGTCTACAGTTGTATATTATACTGCATTCTCTGTATTCTTTTCTCTCATCAATCCTCAATATATCTCCACTTTCCGCATAGTTCTTACTCTCTTTTGTATATCTTTGAATATTTCTCCTATGTTCTCTCCCTAGGTATGTCCGTCTCACTGCCCCGTTACAGTTTGTTTCTCATTCCTTTCTTCTCCTTTACATCAACTCTCTTCGCTTTTCTGATAGCCTTATGTTTCATCCGTTCAGTATTCACACCTCACGTGTTAGTGATGATGTATGACTCTGTCGATGGCTGGATGAAACAACGTACGTGACAGTATGCCGCCATGTTGTTCTAAAGGTCACGTGACATTGTGAGCACCTGTTCATGTTACCTATCAGGTGACATGCTTCCGATACGTGAGGTTGATAATGTTCCCACGGATATTCCTAGGTGTGTTGGATTTTATTTTTAGGACAAATCTTGTCATTAATAATAATAATACAATATAGAGCGCTGTACAAGCATGAATGACAAGAGAAATATAATCACACAAAGAAACCAACAAAGATTAGTATACAAATAACCTAGTACCTAAACATAATGGCCCGAATTCACAAAGGAGGTTTGAGCTCAAACCTTGGTTTATGTACGTCATATGACGCGTTTTACGTGTTTTTTACAAACCTGGTTTGTAAAGAACAAAAGGAGGTTTGGCGAAACAAAAGGAGGTTTGAGCTAGGCCTGAGTCATCACGGGTTTTGCCGAACCCGGGTTTGACTTGAAAATTTCGGGCGGGGACCGGGTACCCGAAATTTTCACCACTGACACTAAAAATCGTATGCATGCAGCGGCGGGAGTTAAGATTCAGTAGTTGTTCTAATAATGCGACGGAAAAGACAGTTACTGCTTTCAAAACAATAAAATAATCAATTGAATTGAATGAAGATGCTTTAAAAAATAAATGGATATCGTTTCAGTTGACGGTAGGTGTTTTTATCGCTCTAAAATTGAGGCTGCAAGAAAGTAATCACGCTTCGATCGTGGTACCGATCGAGTGCGTTCAGAAACGGAAGTGGAAATATGACCCACGGAAGAGTGAGCAAGAAAGTCCCACACCCAAGACTAAAATGTTGATCAGACTATTACAATTAAATCGTAATACTAATAGGCATTAATTTAATTGTCAAAATATATCCACAACATAATGGTTTACCCTTGATATTTTGATGAAGGAAAATAATTTAAAGCTCTTGAAATAACATCGAAGTGCCTTTCGTTCCTTCTAAAAATGCGTGTGTAACGGCAAGCTGAAGTTACGAGTCAAGCTTGATGTGCATGTTTACATCCCTACACCGTCATCCGAGCTGATCGGAACAATAAGCATTAAACCAATTAAAAAACATCACGTAAGGATTTCAGGGACTCCAATTCAACGAAATTACCATTAAAAAATAATAAGCCTTGACAAATAATACGATAGATATTCATAATATCTTACAGAAATAATGATATTTCATGAGCTACGTACTCGATATCGAGTTCAGCTAGCCATCATTTTGAAATGAGACGTAAATGCCATGCGGCACAGTAGACTGTAGAGGGCAGCATGCATCAGAGAGGGAAAATTCGCGGGCCTTAGATCACGTGATATTCACGTGACTTAGATCACGTCATATTTTCCTCTCTGCCGCATGCTGTCGAGTCTACTGCGCTAGTGCGCTGCATGAAAATTATGTCTCATTTCAAAATGATGGCTAGCTGAACTCGATGTCGAGTACGTAGCTCATGAAATATCATTATTTCTGTAAGATATTACGAATATCTATAGTAATATTTGTCAAAGCAAATTATTATTTTACGGTAATTTTGTTGAATTGGAGTCCCTAAAAGTCTTACGTGATTTTTTTTAAATACTTAATGCTTATTGTTCCGATCAGCTCGGATGACGGTGTAGGGATGTAAACACGCATATCAAGCTTGACTCGTAACTTCACTACTTCAGCTTGCCGTTACACACGCATTTTTAGAACGAACGAAAGGCACTTCGATGTTATTTCAAGAGCTTTAAATTATTTTCCTTGATCAAAATATCAAGGGTAAACCATTATGTTGTGGATATATTTTGACAATTAAATTAATGCCTTTAGTATTACGATTTAATTGCAATAGTCTGATCAACATTTTAGCCTTGTGTGTGGTACTTTCTTGCTCTGTCTTCAGTGGGTCATAGATCTACTTCCACTTCCGTTTCTGAGCGCACTCGATCGGTACCACGAAGCGTGATTCCTTTCTTGCAGCCTCAATTTTAGAGCGATAAAAACACCTACCGTCAACTGAAACAATATCCATTTATTTCTAAAGCATATTCATTTGATTATATTGAAATATAAGTTTGTGAATTGCATATTTTTCGTTCTAGGCCTAGTCTATATTTCAAAATATCAGTGTGAAATTTAATTTTGAAAAACCCGAAACCCGAAAACCAAAAACCGGGTTTCAGCTCGACGGTCGGGGCCCGGGCGGGGACCCGTTTCGACTCAGGCCTAGTTTGAGCTCAAACCTTGGTCTGAGCTCAAACCTTGCTTTGTGAATTCGGACCAATAAGTAAGCAATTTTTGGAGTGGACTTGGCCTTTAAACATGCTCAAAAGAAATAACATAAGTAAGGACAAAATACTGTTTAAGCTAATTAATTAAAGTGGGTGCCTGTCGTATGAACTTGGGAAGATTGTTCCAAAGGTTTGGTCCAGCAACTGCAAAAGATCTGCCCCCATAGAATAATGTATTGGTTTTGGGTACACAGAGTAATGCTTAATTGTTCGGGGTGGGTGGTGTTTTGTCTGAGCAAATCAGTCAGGTATGAAGGAGAAAAACTGTGTTGTGCTTTATGTAATTAATAGTTTGAACATGATGCGCTTTACGGGAAGCCAGTGTAGTTTCTTGAGAGTACTATAGTTACAGGAAGCTTCATGGTTATACTCTGTTGGCCTGGAGTGCGATTAGATACGGACAACTACTACCAGGATCTCAGATAACTTTTAGTTGTAGGGCTGCGTAGGTAACGCGTCCGATCTCATGATTTCAGAACAAACGCTAGGTCATGATGCCTAAGCTGACATTAAAATGTCCATTGCTGGAACAGCATAGATCGAATTAAAAATAGACACATGTATGTATTTATATTTTTTACCTTCCTTGTAGATCTTTCATCATACCGGTAAGCTCAGCCCCAAATACACCTCAGATCTTGTTTTCATATCGCATGCTTCTTCCGATTACTCGTTCGCTCTTTATTTTTAGAAGTATGAATATGTATATCCAACGGGTCTTATTTCCAACTCATGTCCAGTTCTCATAGTCGTGCTCACACTCGTTCATTGAAGCATTTCAATCGCGATGACTAGATAAGAGAAGAAGAGGAGTGATAGTGATGTTTGAGAGTGTTACCATGGTAATGGGATAGTGTGACCGAGCCCGCATAATAAAGGTTGTCATCGCGTGTAAGGGGTGTCAGATCCGTTATTGGTACTCGATTTATGAGGAGCCGTCTGTTCTATAAGGGTCTTGACATTAACAGATTACCTGATGAATCTTAATTTCAGTGAATATTGGCCCTTCTTACTGTCAATGTCCGTCGTGTTGCTCTCGACTGTAACATTAAATCTGTCCTTTTCGAAATTAAAGTTATCTGGTTATGGCGCAGACCGTTTTTGAAAGGTCAAGCTTCTAAAAATGAAAATACAGGCAGTAATTAGTTTGCCTACCACGGCAGTATTTTGTGACAAATAAATTTGATTTTGGACGGCTTTATATAAAATTGCAAATCAAATGACATGCGCTTACAAGTATAATTATCAGCAGCAATTTCTGTATAGACTTGTACACTCGTAGTAGATCGATATTTGTCTGTGTTTAATGATATTAATGGGTTACTTCACTCATTATTGATCATGTTAATAAGGTAATCGTCGTGACGAAGTACGCCTTTATGACATCACTTCATTTTACCATCATTAATGTCACTCTGCATGGATGGCCCCATATTGAAACACACATTGCTACTGATGTTTTCATATACTTTGCACATATTATGATAAAATGGCTTCTTTACGTTCTGGATGCAGTTAGTGTGTTCTCTTAACGATGGACCCAAGCACAATCACTCCAGTACATCTTCCATCGTCATAGAACTGTGATGTTTGAAAGAAAGATATGTAATGTCATTTCCTTCTTTCTTAATACCGTTTTATTTTTTCAGTCGATAATAATTACGACGCGAGATATCTGTATTCACGTTTAAGTGAAATGGCGCCAATATTTGTTCAAATGTAATGAAGCTTTCGTAACATAGTAAGACAATAATAAGAATATCAGTTGTCATTGGTCCCTACTTTGGGAATCCCATTTTCTAGGAAAAAAAACACATTGCAAAAAGAATTCAGACTATAGCGTGACTCGTTTGAAACACAATCTTCACCCATTAGAACATTGTCCTTTTCACCCCTCATAATAGCATACACGAAGACATCTATTTCACCTTTGGATTACATCTTCGTTTCAGAAATAATTCGAATGGTATTCTGCGAAACATTCACAGTATCCATTTCCCTCATTTCTATTTTTCTTTCCTTTTCCATTTCCGTCTCTCTGTCTTTCTTTCTTTCTATCTTCTTGTATGTCGCTAAAGGGGGGGGGGGGGAGATGGTATATCAACGTTATTTCTATTTGTTCATCCACTGTCAGAAAATTTGAAATGATTAGAATCTGTTGGAATTTGTGTATAAGATTGGCTTACTTGTTGTCAAATGTTATCCAGAATCCCCAATCAAAATATTATCTAGTGACGCCCCTTATTAGCAGGGCCAGTTCAAATTTTTACAAAAAGATGGGGCACAAGTCCGAAAATAAATCCGACAAATAAGCAAATATGCAGACAGGCAACAAAGCAAAGACAACAATTCAATTCAATTCAATTTTATTTCAAGTCCATTGAAAAAAAGTACATTGAAAAACATTGTACATTGACAACATATTTACATGTAGGATACACAGTATACATTGAACTTTAAACACACAATCAAAAAGAGAAGTAAAGACAAGAGTAAGAAATCAAAGAATTAGATAATGAACATGAAATGGAAATTGCAAAAGAACCAAATAAAGGTTATGTTGAGGCAATCTCCAACGTAACAAAAAACAATATAGTGTCAGTAACAAGTATACTTTTCATATCCCTTTAAAGATGTAAAATAGGGAGATGGGGTGGGTGCACAGGAGCACGATAACAAAAAAGGTGGTGGGGGTAGGGCATAATTATCTTTGTGTCGTTATGCCACATGGGTTAAAAGAGGATCCACCACTATATGCTTACTATCAAACACTTTAGAGTGAATTAAGTGCAAGTCAAATCTATACATCGGCTCACACGGCTTGTAGGTTGTGTTGTGGTAGTGTTCCGACTCCCTAGGTATGGACACGACGTCTGTCTGTTTTCACTAGTCCATTTATCATGATCGATAGTTGCCTTTAACCGAGACAAACAAATTAATCCTTAGTTACTTCAACACCTGACACCCTTCTTCCCAAGTCCTCATTCAAAGCCGCTCGGTTCATCATCCAAGCCATTCGATACAAGCACATTGTGACGTTTTTTTGACGTTGGTCTACAACCAATTCGTCTACTACCCAAGTGGGCCGTATTTTTGTATGAATTGAGAAATCTCACTCCGTTGCCTAGCAATTCTCTCGAGCATCGTTGAATATCATTGATGTTTTTACCCTGTTTCGTAGAGACAGTTTCTCATAAAATGAAGGATGTTTATCGACAATCGTTCATCATTTCCCTTTTCCTGAAAGCTTGAGTTTCTCTAAGCAATGATTGCCGATCTCATACAAGGCACGTACCAAGCCTTTATTACTCTGCCGTTCAGTGATACCTCATACAAGGCACGTACCAAGCCTTTATTACTCTGCCGTTCAGTGATACGCCTCATAATAAATCAAAACAATATACGACCGCGCAGCCGATAATAATTGCACTGCCTCTATATCAATAGCCATGGGCGATACCAATATCGATATAGCTCATTTCGGCTCCGTTCTTTCACGTCTGTAAGACTAGCAATTACAGTGCGGGGTGAGACTCTTTAAGCATGCTTTAAGCCATCGTTACAATCACACAATATAAACCATAATTTGTTGTGGTTATATAGCCACAGGTCTTGTCTGGCCCTAGTCGCAAGTCTTTTATTTCAAAGATATTAATCTACATATCAAGTTGTGGAAGTATATCAAAAAGACATTGAAGTAATGATATCCATAATCTAATTTCCAACGTTATCTACTGATATTTCAGTTTGAAGTCATTTCATTAACAGCACAAGTTAATGTAGAAAAATATTCATGAGAAATGGGACATTAAATCTTCCACACACCCTGAGATATGTAGAGAAAGGCTCGACTGTTTTTCCTTATTGAATGAACCCAGAAGAAAACGTGGCTTCGTCAGTGCTGCTTACAAGAATTTATGGTGCAGAATAAAGACTTAAAGGTAGGCGTTACTACTGCAGCTAGAAGGGATTAGACCACACAGCGAGCCATCGAGGTCACTGTGACAGGTGGCTATCTCATTAACTCAGCTCTCATTTAACATAAGAAAAAGAGGATCATGGGGGACCAACAGGCACCGATTTGGGAAGTTTTCTATATAGAGGGAGCAAGTAGCTACAAGTAGGACAGTGTGCCTTTAAAGGGCTCTCACTGATTCTTATGAAAATATATCCGTGATTTAGGAAGTGCGCCGCCACAACCAACTCTGATTCTGTATTGTTCGCCATCTGCAAGTGTGTGTGTGTGTCTGGATGAGGAGGGATGTTGGCTAGTTAGACAAGACAAGCAGAAGCCCCTTGAGATAACTGTGTCTGCATGGTGATTCAGGTGAAAACATCCGGGAGAGTGGGATAGAGAGAGTGGGATAGAGAAAGGGAGAGAGAGAGAGAGGGAGAAAGATTCTGCCAATGAAACCTATCCCTGTCCACCTACATTACTCGGACCAGAATGAACATAATACATGTTATGCAAGCTAACCAAAGGCGTCGCTATGTAAGGTATGAAAATACCCCTCCATTAAAAATTTTTGTCAGCAAATTTAACAACAAATCAGTAAAGATGTGGACCCCTGTCAACGTTTTCTTATTTCCGATGTTGTGAAATATTATTGGTCCGTAACCCCCCCCCCCACCCCCTACTTCGTTTGAAAATAAAGCGAGACGAGGCTCGAAACCACGATTGCTAAAGGATTGTGCAGCTACCAAAACTGCAAACTATAGCTATACATGTACTTAGTATACTAAACCCTTCTAATCATGGGTTGTAATATTACATTCCTACATATACATGTACATGTAGCTCACTTCAGCGAACCATTTACAAGGTGACCTCATGTAACTTCATCTCATGTTTTATGTGATGATGTTTAACAAATATTCTATACTGTCAACTCTGGGATTAGATAGAATTGACCGACTTTGGCATCTAAAGTCCTCGGGTCACTCCCCTCGAAAACCTGAACAGCAGCACACGTTGGATTCTCTATGTCTTACTCATAATATAAATGCAACTAATACACGGCAGATTGAGACGGGTTGGAGAGGAAAAGTAGAAAAGTGATTGCACTTCCTCTGGCAATCCGACCTAATTCCTATGCTTATACTGTGGTTGTCATGGGTGAGGGTTTATACACAAAGTGGGTTCACCTTCACCTCTTCTCTGCTTCACCCCTTCGTCATAGAATCGTCCATACTATATATCACATAACCAAGGTTTGTGCACGTATAACGTAGTGAGGTATAATGATATGATGATAATGATGCATGGGTCATTCTCATTCGCAGAATTGATTTAAGGGATAATTGAAGATGTGATTCTTGCCTTGTAGGAGGCGTTTATGTAATTGCGTATCATTTTATTGGAGAACATTACTCTTCTGAAAATAGTCAACGATTAAGTATTTTATTGTCATTCGATCGAAATTTGCTTACTGTTTAACCTTTGCTTTAATATCTGGATATCATTGGCTGGCAGATATGTTTTGTATGATATTCATATTATTTTTGTAGAATACGATTAAACAGCCAACATGTGACCGACATAAACCTTGTTAGACCTCAATATGTCCAGTCACTCCACAGGAGTTATCTCATTGATATGTCATGTACTTTTACAGCAGCTTTATGATTGCCCAGCCCCGTTCCTACCTAAACACTGGGTATGCCTGTAAAACAGTAATCGCTTAGAACTGTTTGCTGATGGCATTCTAATTCCATTTTGGGTACGAGTGATCAAATTACCCTCCAAAGTTTCATGAATAATCACAAACCAGAGTGTACATGTGGAACATTGCCAGTGAGATTAATATACGGCTCCAGTTTCTCTCCTATTTATAGATAAGTAGAAATGTTGAATTCAGTATATGGACGTTAATGTTAAATGTAGGCCTGAGTCATCACGGGTTTTGCCGAACCCGGGTTTGACTTGAAAATTTCGGGCGGGGACCGGGTACCCGAAATTTTCACCACTGACACTAAAAATCGTATGCATGCAGCGGCGGGAGTTAAGATTCAGTAGTTGTTCTAATAATGCGACGGAAAAGACAGTTACTGCTTTCAAAACAATAAAATAATCAATTGAATTGAATGAAGATGCTTTAAAAAATAAATGGATATCGTTTCAGTTGACGGTAGGTGTTTTTATCGCTCTAAAATTGAGGCTGCAAGAAAGTAATCACGCTTCGATCGTGGTACCGATCGAGTGCGTTCAGAAACGGAAGTGGAAATATGACCCACGGAAGAGTGAGCAAGAAAGTCCCACACCCAAGACTAAAATGTTGATCAGACTATTACAATTAAATCGTAATACTAATAGGCATTAATTTAATTGTCAAAATATATCCACAACATAATGGTTTACCCTTGATATTTTGATGAAGGAAAATAATTTAAAGCTCTTGAAATAACATCGAAGTGCCTTTCGTTCCTTCTAAAAATGCGTGTGTAACGGCAAGCTGAAGTTACGAGTCAAGCTTGATGTGCATGTTTACATCCCTACACCGTCATCCGAGCTGATCGGAACAATAAGCATTAAACCAATTAAAAAACATCACGTAAGGATTTCAGGGACTCCAATTCAACGAAATTACCATTAAAAAATAATAAGCCTTGACAAATAATACGATAGATATTCATAATATCTTACAGAAATAATGATATTTCATGAGCTACGTACTCGATATCGAGTTCAGCTAGCCATCATTTTGAAATGAGACGTAAATGCCATGCGGCACAGTAGACTGTAGAGGGCAGCATGCATCAGAGAGGGAAAATTCGCGGGCCTTAGATCACGTGATATTCACGTGACTTAGATCACGTCATATTTTCCTCTCTGCCGCATGCTGTCGAGTCTACTGCGCTAGTGCGCTGCATGAAAATTATGTCTCATTTCAAAATGATGGCTAGCTGAACTCGATGTCGAGTACGTAGCTCATGAAATATCATTATTTCTGTAAGATATTACGAATATCTATAGTAATATTTGTCAAAGCAAATTATTATTTTACGGTAATTTTGTTGAATTGGAGTCCCTAAAAGTCTTACGTGATTTTTTTTAAATACTTAATGCTTATTGTTCCGATCAGCTCGGATGACGGTGTAGGGATGTAAACACGCATATCAAGCTTGACTCGTAACTTCACTACTTCAGCTTGCCGTTACACACGCATTTTTAGAACGAACGAAAGGCACTTCGATGTTATTTCAAGAGCTTTAAATTATTTTCCTTGATCAAAATATCAAGGGTAAACCATTATGTTGTGGATATATTTTGACAATTAAATTAATGCCTTTAGTATTACGATTTAATTGCAATAGTCTGATCAACATTTTAGCCTTGTGTGTGGTACTTTCTTGCTCTGTCTTCAGTGGGTCATAGATCTACTTCCACTTCCGTTTCTGAGCGCACTCGATCGGTACCACGAAGCGTGATTCCTTTCTTGCAGCCTCAATTTTAGAGCGATAAAAACACCTACCGTCAACTGAAACAATATCCATTTATTTCTAAAGCATATTCATTTGATTATATTGAAATATAAGTTTGTGAATTGCATATTTTTCGTTCTAGGCCTAGTCTATATTTCAAAATATCAGTGTGAAATTTAATTTTGAAAAACCCGAAACCCGAAAACCAAAAACCGGGTTTCAGCTCGACGGTCGGGGCCCGGGCGGGGACCCGTTTCGACTCAGGCCTAGTTAAATGTATACCTTGTAAACATAAGTTGGAGTAAAAACTATTCATCCAGTATGTGCATGATGGGGGTAGTTTTTCATTGGACCGATACAGTTTATTTTTTCACCAAATATTTCCTTCTCGTGTTAGTTTTTACAGTTATTTACACATGAATTTAATTGATTGTAGACACTTCCCAGTTCCATGTAAATAATCAGCAACTGTTGAATATTAACAGAATATCAATATATCTTTTGGAAAAAATAAACAGTAATTAGATTTGCAGGGTATGTGAGGTCTAGTTTTCAACAATTCAAGTCGGGTCTTAAATGTTCATCAGTGAACAATAGGTAACACTGTGACGTATCTTGCGAGCTATTCTCCAATTTGTTCTGCACCCAAAATTTCATAAACTTTCACTATTCAAAGTTATAGATGACGTTTATTTCAGACAAGGGTTGTAAAAAGAAACATATTTGCAATAACTATATTCAGGGTAAATGTATGATTGACAATTTTCTTGAGGGAAATGTAGTTGTTTCAAGTTTTTTAGTACGGGGCAAATGGGAGAAGACCTCTCAAGATACGTCACAGAGTTTCCAATTTGAGTTTGATTGATTGTACCTTCAAATATTCACAACTTTTTTTTTAATTTTTGATAGGTTTTTGCTCAAACTTTCACTGACCTGTTTCTCCCTCATTTCTATCAAAACCAACTTAATGGGACTTTCCACTTTAGCAGTGTTGTATATTGTGTGAAATAAGTATTCGTGTATATATTGTACTCTTTTCACACTGGTTTTGCTTAACCCCGTACTTTGCTTAGCCCCGTACTATCCTTAACCCCGGACTATTTTTTTTGGCTTTTCACACTCGCTGTTTGTAGTCCCGTACTAGCCGCTATTCCGGAATAAGAAAATTCCCGCTGTTCTCACTGCATTTCGTTAACCCCGGATATCGTGCATGTTATGATTGGACATACTTCGCATCTGGCCAGCTGCGATACGCTCCATTGCGTAGTACCGGACTATTTTTCGTTTCTGTTCTCATTCATTTGCTTAGCACCGCAATTGCGGGGTTAGCAGGAGTTAGCACCACAATTGCGGAGTTAGCCCTGCTATTTTGCAGGGTTAGTTAACCCCGTACTATAGGTGGGGTTAGCCAACTTTAGCCCACTTTGGTAAAAACCAGTCTGAACAGAAAGTGGAATAGGCTTAACCCCGTACTATAGGTGGGGCTAAGACCCCCCCCCCCCCTTAACCCCACCTATAGTACGGGGTTAAGCAAAATATTGCCAGTGTGAAAATAGTATTAGATCATTATACAAAACTTAACATGATTTATCGTTTCTTTTCTTCCCCATATCCTATCCTGCATCATCGTCTATGTTGCCATGGAAACCTCGCATCATCCCTCTCATCCCATCTCTACCTATCTTTGGATATACTCATAAACAGGTAAGGCAAACTAGTCTCTCAAGGCAAACTAGTCTCTCAATAAATCGGTCATTATTTTATTCATATTCATGGTGCGCGTGTGGGTGAGCGTTATGCATATCATTTCCATTATTTTGCTCAGTACAAGACATGATGAATAAAATGAAAGGAATTCAATGGAAGAGAGGTATTTCAAGAACAAATCGTTAGGGTAGAATACAAACGTCATAATGTGATATGAGAAGGGGCGACAGAACATTATATATGGACAGAGATAAGAAAGGAGAGAAAGAGACAGGGGGTCTGGAGATAATCATATAGATGAGATAGAGAGAGAGAGAGAGAGAGAGAGAGAAAGAGGTTGTGTGTGTTGCATTGTATGTATTTTATTCGGTAAACAATCTTGTATCAGAATAGTCGTGAAAATAATGACATGAACAGAGGAACATGAAGCAGAATATTTTTTTTCTTTCTATGCGATCACTAATTAATAGTTATGAAATCAGGGATGGTATAAGCTAAACATTCTCTCAAAGGGCATCGGTTCAAGTGCGCTTGAACTTCATATCACGATATATGACAAATTGATCAAATCAGAGATGGAATGCACGTCGTGTGAATAATCCAATCCTATAGTCGCCGAGTTGATTACTGGTTGGTACTGCAGCTGTGCTGTCTCAATATTGTCTTGATCAATGATAAAATCATTTGGATTGTACCGATTATATTAACGGTCAGTGTCACGGATGTAGCCTCACAAGCCGTCACAGCTAGACAATCCACTCTATAGAGTTGTAGCATATTAACCTACATGCAGAGAATGTATTCATTAACATGATTATGCTACATTCTATTCAAAATAATTACCAATTCAAAGGCTTAATTTTTAAAATAAAATCATACCTTTCGGAAAGCGAGGCAGAATCGTGATAATATATATGAGAGGAGTTAACTGGAAACATCATCAGCCTTTCTGATCCAAATGCGCCCAGTTTTTAATAGAAAAAGAAGAGAAAAAGAACAATCCAACTTTTTTTGTCTTTAAGAACAAAAGATTATGATAGCGTTGATTAATGTACTCCTCTCTCGTGAAAAGTTTCCCTTTCAGTAGTTTGAATAAACTGTCTGAACAAAGTAGCTGATCCAAGATTCTCATCGAAACGGGGGGGGGGGGGGTATTTTATTCCATTATTTTTGTTCACTGTTAAGCTGTCTATCGCTGATCGAATGTTGAAGAAATAAACATTTACCTGTTCGTCGCTTCCTGTGAGCTCTGGAATGTGAATCCGAGACATTATTATGGTATGCCAAGAAACATTAAGAACATTGGTCAGGGGTACTATTTGCACCTCACGGCGTGAGAGTTAATTTGACAAGAATTAGCAAGCATGAAACAACCATCAGAATGGAATGTCGGTCTGAAGTCAGAACGAATGCAAGAAATAATGTAAATTCAGGCATCTGCTCTGTACTGATCATGCTACAATATACACATAGGATGAGACTACGTGTTAGGATGCGTTCAAGATCCAAGTACTGTACAGGTATATAGTTAATTAAATAATAAACTTTAAATAAATTTTAACTTCATGTAGTAAATTTAGAAAGTAAATTAAAATAGTTGGACTTCGTGATGCCTTTAGACAAACAGCTTGATGATATACTATGTATTTTTATTTCCCGCTATAGGTACATGTAATTGAACATGGTTGTATTACTGATGCTAGCCTATAGTCATGAGGTCCGTTTAGACTGTCTTCTGGACGCCGGAAATAATCGGATTTGTTTTCCTTGTATGATTGCGTTTCATTTTCGATAGTGGTCATATATTTACTTAGAAAGGTGATTAAAGTCGAAACATTGAAGGTTATATCCATGGTAACAAGTACTCATTTCCTTAAAGTGCAAGAAATGTTTTTACACTATCATTCAGAAACTGTGATATTAAATAAAACATCATTAAACATGGCGGAAATGAGTCGCCAAAATGTTCCTGAAATAGGTTAATGTATCGTTTAACAGTTTCCTTGTTCGTTTTTATTATATTAATGTAATGATTCGAACATTTTAAACAAATTACTGCCATTCAACAGTTAAGTAGTTATTGAACAACTGATATTTACCACACCATCTACGAAGTATTATTAATCAGACATTATGGCATTATATATTGTGACCGGGTATTAATATTTGTCATATGTATTATGGTGTACCATCGCAATGCAGGCGGCAAGAAAGCATAATGTATTAAATTAAATCCTTAAAAATATACTCCAGTCGTGTGTAACATTTTACAGTTGTTTAAATAGTGCGTGCACAGTCGAAAACGCATTACTGATGGCAAATGAAAGAGTTAGTCATAGGCCTACTCTTTTACCAAGATTATTTAGATGTGGCGATGTTCCCTGGTTTAGTTGTATATGAGATCAGCTGTCTTTTATTGTTATAAACATGGTACATAAAAAGCGGGACCCTGCATTGGAACATATTTTACTGAGAAGAATCTTTATTTGATGAAATAACTGCACGTCTTCATGAGATTACTATTTCGTGCTAGACCATGAAGGTCATAGACCATAAAGGTCATAGCTCTCACATACCATCCGGTACCAAGGGATAGAAATGCCATTGTCGAAATGTTCCTCGAAAAAATGAAATGATTTGAATCACTCGAGATATCATTCTGTCCTCTAACCGAAGAAATTAAACGGTTGACTTGTTCGACGCAAATTGGAGAAGGTTCATATTAAATTTATAATCCATGTATCGAACAATGAAGGGTAAACTATCATATTAATATGAACTTAATTCATCTTTATTATTATTCACTGACAACTTGGATTTACACCAATTGAAGTGAGGTATAATGTTGTTCGAAGACTGTTTGGTTTGTTAAGATTGTATGGTTGTCGTATAGGTCTCCCTGTTTCGTGTCATTGTACACACATTTACAAGCACTAAAGACATTACGGGTCTTGAAAGAAGATAAATGACAAAGTGTGCAATATGAATTTTACTGCTGGATGAATTAATGTAAAGCCTAAATCGTTAGGAACTAGGGCCTTTTCTCCAATCACTCATTCGTTTTCACTCTCTATTAAAATCATTAGGACCTCAATCAAAATTCTTTTTCTTCAGATTTTCATTAATTTTGTAAGAACTTGCAGTTTCTTTGAAAATCGGATTGCTGTCGGATTATAATGAATATGAAATGTTGGGCCGAAATGAGTCCTAGACAATTCCTTCAACTGCAAATTGATTTACTTGCTAAATCATGTTAGTCTTCAATCTCCATCTCTCCACCCCCTCACTCTCTCCCCTATTCACCGCTGTGTTAACATCATTAAATTTGAGTATTATCATGCCCATTAAATTGATTTGATCAAGGGTTTGTAACTCGAACTAGAAAAATACATCCCAAAGATTTAGGCGAGGAGCATTGCTTATGAATATGAGTGTTTATGAAATTACATGGCATTTTTTTGCGGGTATTTTGTATGGCATGGTTTTATATTATCTACTCCAAGATTGAAATAATAAATGTTGAGTTAGATGATACCCTTGCTCGTGGAAGGTTAAATTCATTGCATTGTGACAAAGCTCGTATAAATTATGTTTTATAACCTACCTAAAATCCAATGTGTCAGTTCGTGTCAGTATGTTTTTTTAATACTCTGTCCGACTCCATCATTAAAAAGAAATGATTCAAATAAAATATAAGAGTAATTGAAATAACATAGTGGTTTCGTAATTCTCCTAGGAAATTAGTATTTCAGGTTCTTAAGTTAAGCACGTTTTGTGTTAAAAATTGGAGAAACCATTTGGAAGTGAAGTACTGAAATTTAGAAATTTAATCATCGATATCAACTAATGAGAACACTTGAAATAATGAATTCGATTAAAAATTTCCTTCGTGAACCTCCTTGCTAAATTGATTATTTTTGTCCATGCGACACATTACCTATTTGAATAGCATTAACTAAACAATGTTTTTATTATTCAGTACGCAACAAAACTGTTTTATTATTGAGTGATATTGGGCGTCCTTGTTCTAACAGACATTGATTGTGATGATTGCTATCAAGTATGGCCGTGGGTGGTAAAAGTCACGGGATTCTCAACTATGTAATAGTTCATAGGAAATCAGATGAAGTGGTTAGGATATAAGGATTAATAGATCATTCATCTATTCATCTGTAAATCATGTAAACATTCAATCACATGGACATAAGATATGTAAATAATTATGATAGAATTGCCGACCTCCTCTTCAAGTGATTACATTTGTCAATTTTTCGCGGTCTCGATCTTCAATTCGATACTACGATGAGTTATTGACCTCGTTTTATCGTTTATGGTCATCCATATTCAAATATTTTCTGATGAACATGCTTATTATTTTTCTTCAAAATGTAATGAAACCTTGTTTTTGCCTTGTTTAACATGTGACGACCGCTACTATATAGGGGTTGATTGATACATATAGCGTGAAGATGACACTCAATTTGTTCCACGTGCAGTATTGGAAATTATTCTTATCACTGTTGTTTGGGTTTGGGTTGAAAAATAGCAGAGGGGATCCTGAAATATCATTTTTAGATAAAATCAGTAGAATTTAGTTGAAAAGGTGACGCTCATGTCAAATGTGTCACTTAAAATAGATGGTAAATTGTGAATTGTCTCTATAATATTAAACATGAACTCACATACTTAAGTATCATTTTTCAAATTTTCCATTTTCGTAGAAAAAACAATTAAGGAAACCGTTTTAATTCGTTAAATCACTAAGCCATACTCTACCTCAGGTTGCAATGAAAGCTTATTCACAGATTATCGTTTCAACTCCTCACTAAAACATAATGAAAGCTAATATCACAATCCTTTTAAACCATTAACTACATGCCGCAAGTCATTGATATTTGGTAGATCAGGCACAAAGATCAAATTACACATACAGCAGCTCATGGTTGACATTATAAATACATGAATGCTATACGTAGCAACAGAGACAAACATCACATGAGTCTAATGATCATGAATGTGTTGAATCTGGTCAAAACCCTCTTTTCATCCCATGTTTCTTTGCTTCCAGAGATATTGTTAACGTTTAATTTTTTCACAAAGAACTGTAGGAAAGGCATATGAACTTACCATTTCAAAAAAATAAAATTCCGGACCTTTCCTACTTCACGATTACACATTGCGATACACGCTGACTTTATTTTCTAATGTTTTAAATAAACAAAGCTTGACAGACTCAAGAGCTTTAATTCACAAGAAGGCTCAAATATTTCATTATATCATGAATGTGTTTTCATTAATAATTAGTTTCATTCAGCGTTATTAAAGGTTTTTCTGTCACATCTTCGTTACCATGGTAACCGTCGCAATTACTTTAGTTTCCCTAACTTAATAAGTTAGTGCGTCACAATTTACATTGCACGGAGCAAGCAAGATGATTAACCGAATTTAGATATCATAATCATGGAAAAGAATCTATTTTGAAGCTTCGATTTAAAAAAAAAAAAAAAATCTATATACAAGAATAGTGTAAAATCTGGAAAACATTTCTTTGCAGGCTAGCGAAATCATCTGTATCTTCTACATTCTAGTAAGAACCATGCATGTCTGTGGAATATGACGTCAGCAAAATTAATATTTGCCGATGTGATGCCTCTTTTATGTGGCGCCATTATCGAAAATTGTGATGGTGTATGGGTTTATACAAAGTATCCATTCTACCGGTAAATGTTGGCTCAATTGATTGAAAATTGATTTTTCGTTTTGAGAAGCCATCATTGACATTCATCAAGTGTAGATGTGTTTGCCTACCATTTTACGGGCTCTCTTGTATGATATTTATTTAATGTGATGGGAAGGTAATTAATTTGAACACGTCCGCGGCGTGCATTATTTTAGTTGAACTGTTTAAAGTTTAATGTGTTTCTTTGTCTGAAGAGGTGAGGTTGTTTGAATGATGTTTCATTTTAGCGTGCTCTGCTTCTATATTCATCATTACATGGGTTACAACCTTCGAGATGTGATGTTGCGTTCCGTTTTATTTTGCAGATGATATGGGGAAAATTGATGGAAACAAGATATGAATAAACTAAATTTGTTGGAAAATATTGCAATTCTTATGTTGGTTGGCATTCTTACTGTCGTCTTCGTGTCTTTAGGCAAGAATGCTACACATGCATGTAGTAACATAATATGCATGTCTCGTTCTTCTAGCTGTATCGTCATTGCAATGTTTGAGAACTCATGTCTGCTTGTAGTTGTTGTTGATTTGTTGAAATTGTTGGCGTGGATTTCCATGTATTTTCCACGCCAGTTTCGAATGCACGTTATGACATCGAGGTATGCAGTCTTGTTTAAAGCATATCAGTACTAGTGTAACGAAAGGGATTAGACCACCATGCAAGGTCACTGGACAGGTGGTTATCTCATCAACTCAGCTCTCAATTAACATAAGAAAAAGAGGATCATGGGGGACCAATAGTCACCGATTAGGCATTGTTTGTTTAATAGAGGGCATAAGTAGCTACAAGTAGTGCAGTCTTGTTTAACGAGGACCACTAACTTTATGATTAAAATGGGGAATTTGGAAGAAAAAAAGGGTGGTAGAATTGAAACTTCATGATTATGCTAACATGGGTGATGAAGGGATGGTTGACTCCTTGTCACCCCCCCCCCACCCCCACCCCCTCCCACCCCCTCCCCCTATCTCTCTCTTTTCTTTCTCTATGTCTGTGTGTCTGTCTATCTCTACTCTCTGTCTTTACCTTTCTTGCAATCTTCTTATGACCACACTGGTCCAAACCTCGTGTTGAAAGACGATACTCTATCGTGAATACGATATTCTTCTTCCTTCAAGCGCACCGATCCTACGTCGATTAAATCGAATTACTGTATCGATAGTACGTCTGCAGAAAGTCAACATTATCCGACCAATGAGGATATCTCTTTGATCCGACATTGCATTGTGAGATATCTCCTTGGAAGAATCGGGTCTCTTTTGTTTCTACATATTATTAGGGAATAGTAGTAGGAATCAGCCTAAAAGAAACAAGACTGAGAAGAGTAGGGCTAGATATTGGAAGAAAAAAAAGATTGAAAAATTACCGACGTCTGAGGAAAATGTGATAATGATCGAATGTGTCTAACTTTTTTTCCTGTATATTTTCATGAATGAAATAGCGAAAGCTTGTTAATTGTTGTCATAATTAAATGATACTAAGTGCGCGGTTGTTTTTACCTATACAATTTCTATACCAAGGAAGGATACTACTTCGATCTTTCAAATATCTGTACAAAGCTGTAGGTCTATAATTTTTATAGCGGCTTGGCATTGGACACATGAGGTATACTGTGGATTATTGGTTTTATGGAAGTAATGGTGCAAGAAAATCATTAAGTCCTCCTCGGCAGATGCTATAAAGTCGTGCATTACACGCACCGTCTATCATACACCCTACTTGACTCCACACAGATCCGCCGTATACCATGTGGCATTCAATTTATGGGGAAGAGTGGAGCGCGTCAATAGACAATTTGTTGCGCTCAATTGAACATGTCAAATTTTATGATAGAGTACGTGTCACGGGTTTCTTTCTACTCGGTTTGAGTCAGTGGGATTGATACACTGTGAATTCGTTGTGTAACGACTTTACCCAACATTGGGTGGTTCACTCCGTACACAAGGGGTTGTGTTCAGTTGTGTAGAAAATAATTACACAACTTTACACAACGAACTTGCAGTGTACAGTTGTGTAATTATTGGGTAGCTGGCCCCGTATCCGGACACCTACCCTCTGGACGTCCACCCCCAGTCAACTACCCCCTAAGACAACTACCCCTTAGGACAACTAACCCCAGGACAACTAACCCCAGGACAACTACCCCCGGACAACTACACCCGGACAACTACGGCCCAGACAACTACCCCCTAGGATAGTTGTCCTAGACGATGATTGTCGTAGGGGGTAGTTGTCTGGGGGGTAGTTGTCCGGGGGCAGTTGTCCTAGTGGGTAGTTTTCTGGGGGTAGTTGTCCCGGGGGTAGTTGTCCTAGGGTGTAGTTTTCCGGGGGTAGTTGTCCTAGTGGGTAGTTGTCTGGGGGTAGTTGTCCAAGTGGGTAGTTGTCTGGTGGTAGTTGTCCCGGGGGTAGTTGTCCAGGGGGTAGATGTCCTAGGGGTTAGTTGACTGGGGGTGGTTATCCGGGGATGGATGTCCAGGGGGTAGGTGTCCTATATAATCGCCGGCCCACATCCCCTCATGACAATCTTCCTTTGATATGAACTTATTATGATTATTAGGCTAGGAGCCTCACGATAGATCTGTCTTTATAATCGGATGAAGTAGGATTATCCCGGATTAGCATACATCTTTCACTCCTCCATATGCACGTGTATAAATAGGTTATTGACATCCATTTTGCTGAGACAAGCATATATAGGTCCCTGTATAAGAGAATATCAAACAAGCTTGAATACTTATATATCGGTATGCTATCTTACTGTTTGCCAAAGGGAATTTACGTTCTTTATATTGTAATGATAAGTCCATAGCATGACTGTTGTGATTTATATTGCAATGATAAGTCCATAGCATGACTGTTGTGAATAAGCTTATCTTACGCTGATATGGACACACTATGTCTCATAATCGCGAATGATCGTGATTGATCATAGAATAATGTTTTTCAGTTATTATTTAAAAAAAATGATATTCCGACATGGGTTATTGTATGCCTCATCATATGATATTCTCCTTACCCCGCCCCTCCCCACACATACACGCTTTACAATTTGTTTGTTTTCATTACAGCATTGTGTTATTAAGGTGCCACTCTGCAACTTATTTACAAATTTCCACCATGTAAAACTCGCGTTAAGCAAAATGGTTTTTCAGCGTACACCTCCTTTTGAGTAAAAATGAAATAAGACAGGGAATGTTGATTTTAGAAGAAATAAAGCATAGCGACCACATGGGAAATCCTGAGTGGGACAATGGCTTTAATATACATCGCATGGGAGACGTAAAAGAGGCTGTGTTCGTCTCACCAAGATGGATTACTATGAGTTAATACGTGCCCGCTTTCGGTCTACAGCACGTATTATTGGATTCGATATCCTCAAATAGCCCGAGGCAGTTTAGCTAAAGTGCTACCGGGATCCACCAACACAATGAAAAGAAGGAGGAGAAGAGAAGGAAGTAAAAGGGAAGCTCAATTCTCATACGACATGAGAATGGGTTTTGCTCTCGCGATGGATAACTGCAAATTCAGTAAGCGTTGAAAATGAATATCTTGGAGAAGTTGAGAAGTTGTAGTGGTCTTTAATTCGGTAGGCATGGAGATGGTCATAAATAGGAAAGCTTAGAGGCGGTTGCTAGGTATATCACGCACATTCCCCCGAGGGGAAAGAAAAGTAACATTCGTTCAGGGAAATCTTGGGTACAAAGATCTGGATAGTGTGCATTACCTACTAGTGTAATTTCCATTTACATTACGAACTATGTTTCCATCTGTTTAATTCTAAAGTCCTGCGTGGAGTTCAATTCTTGCCAAACAGGTGTTCCATGTTAAATGCATGCAGAAAAAAGTTTCTCTTTCTCGTACTTGTTAGATAGCAAACTGGTAAAATAATCGCATTAATGCGACTCAGTTGGACTGACCTGACAATAAACGTGATGAAGGTACTATTGTTAGTCAAATGGATACATCTTGTCCTTTTAATAATTCCTTTAATTCTGGAACAAGATGAAAGGAACGAAGACACCAAATAGGGATTGATTATTATTATTATTTCATTAATTTCAAGGGTTAAGCATCTTTCATGTGTCAATGTTGTCTTTTTTAAAGATGGAAAGTTTGAAATAAAGTTAAGGTTTACACAATCGTTATTGGATTATATACGGGGCCGATTCATAATCATATATGTAAATTACATTATAGGTAAGGCATCTTTTTGTAACGAGAATGTAGTGCACTATCTTGATGAAAGCAAACTCTGCGTGCAAGTCGATTTGTGTCAGTCATGCACATTCCCGCAATCGACATGTCTACATTCCATGGCGTCACAATGAATATGGAAATATATATCGTGTATACAGTTACATCGATCTAATCCTGCAGGTAGATCATCAGAAAGAAAACTAAATTAATGGCAGAAAAAGCTTGGGAAGCTCGTCAGGTATTAACTGCAGTCGTCTGATGTCGTGATGAGATCGATGAAGCTCGAGGGAAGAAAGGAAGGCGACGATGATGAAGGAGGGAAAAGAAAGCGTCTTGGAATTGTATGGTAGCCTTAAGGTGACAACGCTGTATGGATATTCATGAAGATAGCAGAGCTAGGGAGGCTTGACATTAGCGATCAGGAATTAGCCCGCTAACTTCAGTTGTCTAAAATGATTCCCTAGAGGGGGTAAGGGAGGAGGGTCGGGTAGGGGTGACCTAACACCTCCAATGAGTTACTAAGGGAGGAGGGTCGGGTAGGGGTGACCTAACACCTCCAATGAGTTACTAAGGGAGGAGGGTCGGGTAGGGGTGACCTAACACCTCCAATGAGCTACTAAGGGAGGAGGGTCGGGTAGGGGTGACCTAACACCTCCAATGAGTTACTAAGGGAGGAGGGTCGGGTAGGGGTGACCTAACACCTCCAATGAGTTACTAAGGGAGGAGGGTCGGGTAGGGGTGACCTAACACCTCCAATGAGTTACCAGGATTCCAATAGATATATGAGAGTGGATATTATTCTTCATCTCATTATAAAGTGATGCTTTCTTGATGACTTTAAAGAGGTCTCATAATTATAAAGGAGGCCACAGCAGAATCTTAGTACGTGTCCTGCCGATTCCATGTACTATATACTATAAAGCATGAGGAATTCAATGGAATTAAAACAAGATAAGAATATCAAATTTCCAAAATTAATGTTGAGCGGCTATCGGACTGAGGTTTTCCTCTCATAGACTTTGGACGTGTAAACCTGTATTGTATACGACCTTACTATCTCTCCGCTGTTAGTGTAGAATTGCAAGCCTTACTGCCAACCTTCAATAATTCATCTCTCTATATAGTTGGTATCTGAAAGCGCCTCTCTGCGCTAAACCTATTCACTTTATGTGTTTACTTTAATAGGCAAATGGTTCTTTCTCATGCTGATATATAATTTTCTTTCCTTTGTTTAGACTTGTTGTTTACCCGAATATCGGGCATACCACAAGCAAACATGACTGTATAGGCGTTTATAAACCAATTCATTAAACCCTGAAGGACATTGTCGTAAATAAATTATATTTGTTTAAACGCAAGGCCATTAGTGACGCTACAGTTCCTTTGCCGATATAAAATGATATGATTTTTAATGTATTTGTTTATGACGTATGTTTAATCATGCATAAACTGATAATGTGTATTCAAAGTAGATTTTGAGTCCTTCAAAAGACAAAAGATTCATAACAATTGTTCTACTTCATTATTATCCATTTTCGTACTACACCGTTCAAACTAAAATGAAATGCACGGCACATTGAGCCCCTTTCAGATCACTCAAACCCTATCACTGAAATACTTATTATATTTGCCGACACATTAAGCCTTGCGACGATACCTAGCATAGTCAACGATTTGAAATTATATTGTTAAGAAAAATGAGAAATAAGCAAACAGGATTAATTACGGAACTGAGACGGAATACAAATATTTAGTTCTACATTCGCCTTGGTATTAACCAAATTCTTGAACTTTTCATCCCTATACATGTATATGGCTAAATTATGCAGATATGTCAATCACAACGTGATCGCAAAAGACTCTCAAAAAATCAATCTAAGACCCTTTTGATAACCTTGAACACCACCTTTGGAAGACATGAAATGAATGTATAATCTCTTCCGTATCTATTCTTCCCCTTTTGTGTTCGTTTACCTCGTAAAGTGCGCTATCCTATGATAGAATTTTAGCTGATAGGCAGATGTAGGATTTCAACGTGTGTTTGTGAACCACATACGGGCTTTTATTTTCTAATCATTCAGTACGGTACACTGCAGTCAATTATCGTTTTGTGTTGTATGGTGATAAAAATCAGTTCCAAGTTAAAGGTATTACAAAGTGTTGGTAAAAATATTTAATTCATCTGAAACTCTTTGATGTTATAACAAGATGCTATAAGAATATCTTTAACCAATCTCCACCGCTGAAATACTTTTTATTTTTTTTAGTGAATTAAACAGTAATTAATAAATCAATTATTAGTTCCAAGCTGCCTGTATTTAAACCGGCTCATGATGTTGTATACTAGCGCCATCTACTGTTGTAAATGGTTCATGGTATAATCGATATTGAAACTGTGTCACGCCCCGCTCGGCGCAAGCCGCATGGACATAAGACAACAGCAATTTCGACACCGCGCTGACCCCGCTCCACATCGGGAAGGCGACTGTATTCGCATGGCTTCGGTCCATGGTCTCTTTTATAGCTCCATGGTACCAGCATCTGTGTGCGTTTGTGTGAGAGCAAGTACCGTTCAGGATTGTATCGCACAAATCAAGGGAGTTATAATCTCCTTGCAGAGTGAGTTTGACCACAATGTAAATATGGTTTGACGTACCCGTACACCCTCCTCCGCAACCGTCTCAATCTAGTCTCAGCTTCGACTGATCAGTCTTTTTGATATACATTTATAACAAACAATTTCAAGTAGGCCTACGGGATACATGAAGTCTTATCATTTTTTCCAATTATTATGTCCGTGAAATGCATTCAGAAAAGAATATCAGAAAGAAAGCAATTTGAAAATGAATGACCACACAAATCGTTTAGATAAACATGAAAGAAATACAATAATGTCTATCCAGATACCGCTCTCTCTCTCTCTCTCTCTGTCCCCCTCTCTCTCTCTCTCTCTCTCTTTCCTACAGAAGTTCGTTGTAATGTTCATCATACCCTTGGAAGTTTCGAAAATAATCATTTTCACCACATGGGCCCTCTCTATATCTCCGAAATATAGACCCAGGCTCTCTCTGTCACTCTCTCTCTCTCTCTTGTTCCCTCTTTCCCTTCCTCTCGCACCCTCTCTTCGCCTGTGCTAACCTCTGCACTGAATGTTTGACTTGTTTTTATGATTATTATTTTCTTTCATCCTCATCTACATTATAACCCCATCAAAAAACTATGGTCCTATCACGTGAATGAAAACTTCTATCGTCTTTGTGATTATTATTATCTTTGTCATATATATTTATATCATCCTCATTTACATACACCCCAACAGTGGTCCTATCGCGTAAATGAGAACTTCTATCGTTTTAACGATTATTATTATCCTTGCCAAACATACTGTATTATCATACTCATTTACATGAACCACAACCAAAAAATATGGTCCTATTACGCGAATGAGAACTTCTATCATTTTTATGATTATTATTATCCTTGTCATAAAATCCAACAAAAAACTACTGTCCTATCACGTGAATGAGAAGTTCTCTTGCATATGTGATAATTATTATCTTTGTCATATTCTTATATCACCCTCATTTACATAACGCCGAGAAAAAAGAAATATGGTCCTATCACGCGAAAGAGGACTTCTATCGTCTTTGTGATTATTATAATGGTTGTCATTATAATATCACCCTCATTTACATAACCCCGACAAAAGAAATATGGTCCTATATCACGCGATTGAGAACTTCTATCGTCTTTGTGATTATTATTATTCTTGTCATAAACTCCAACCAAAAACTACTGTCCTATCACGTGAATGCGAACTTCTCTCGTTTTTATGATAATGATTATTTTTGTCATAATATCACCCTCATTTACATAACCCCGACAAAAGAAATATGGTCCTATCACGCGATTGAGAACTTCTATCGTCTTTGTGATTATTATTATTCTTTGTCATAAACTCCAACCAAAAACTACTGTCCTATCACGTGAATGAGAAGTTCTCTCGCATTTGTGATAATTATTATCTTTGTCATATATTTATATCACCCTCATTATTTTGAATAACCCCGACAAAAGAAATATGGTCCCATCACGCGAATGAGGACTTCTATCGTTTTTGTGATTATTATTATTCTTGTCATATATTTATATCACCCTCATTTACATAACCCCGACAAAAGAAATATGGTCCTATATATCACACGAATGAGAACTTCTATCGTCTTTGTGATTATTATTATTCTTGTCATATATATTTATATCACCCTCATTTACATAACCCCGACAAAAGAAATATGGTCCTATATATCACACGAATGAGAACTTCTATCGTTTTTGTGATTATTATTATGGTTGTCATATATTTATATCACCCTCATTTACATAACCCCGACAAAAGAAATATGGTCCTATATTATATCACGCGATTGAGAACTTCTATCGTCTTTGTGATTATTATTATTCTTGTCATAAACTCCCAACCGAAAACTACTGTCCTATCACGTGAATGCGAACTTCTCTCGTTTTTATGATAATGATTATTTTTGTCATATATTATTTTATATCACCCTCATTTACATAACCCCGACAAAAGAAATATGGTCCTATCACGCGAATGAGAACTTCTATCGTCTTCGTGATTATTATTATTCTTGTCATATATTTATATCACCCTCATTTACATAACCCCGACAAAAGAAATATGGTCCTATATATCACACGAATGAGAACTTCTATCGTCTTTGTGATTATTATTATCCTTGTCATAAACTCCAACTAAAAACTACTGTCCTATCACGTGAATGAGAGTTTCTATCGTATTTGTGATTATTATTATTCTGGTCATAAACTCCACCCAAAAACTACTGTCCTATCACGTGAATAATAAGTTCTCTCGCATTTGTGATAATTATTATCTTTGTCATAATTATATTTATATCACCCTCATTTGAATAACCCCGACAAAAGAAATATGGTCCTATCACGCGAATGAGAACTTCTATCATCTTTTTGATTATTATTATCCTTTTCATAAACTCCAACCAAAAACTACTGTCCTATCACGTGAATGAGAAGTTCTCTCGCATTTGTGATAATTATTATCTTTGTAATATATTTATATCACCCTCATTTACATAACCGCGACAAAAGAAATATGGTCCTATTACGCAAATGAGAACTCTTATCGTCTTTGTGATTATTATTATTCTTGTCATAAACTCCAACCAAAAACTTCTGTCCTATCACGTGAATGAGAACTTCTCTCGTTATTGTGATTATTATTATCTTTGTCATATATTTATATCATCCTCATCTATACTCTCTAAAAAAAAATCGAGTGATCACGGACGTCACTCCTCTGGAGAGTGAAAATGTAGTGAAAATAGAGTGAACATTCACTCTTTTCTTCTTAGAGAGCACTCTAAAAATCAATCGATTTTCACTCCTAAACAAGTGATCACGGACGTCACTCCCAAGAAAGTAAAAATAGAGTGAAAATTCACTCTTTTTTTTAAAGAGAGATACATAACCCTAAACAAAAATAATATGGTCCTATATCACGCGAATGAGAACTTCTAGAGAGAGAGAGAAAGTTGGAGCGAAAGAAAGTGGAAGGGGTGATATCCTACTATGGTGAAAGTGAGAGAGAGAGATGTGTGTATGATAAAGAAAGAGAGACAGTCATCAGACAGACGGTCACAGACCGACAGAGAGACAGACTAACAAGTGATATGGATATAGAAATATGATACAGAAGGGGATGAACGAGGTGATGCGATGAGAGGGACTCGAGAGAGAGAGACAGATATATATTATACAATATACATCAAAAGAGAAATAAATAGAGAAAGGGTAGAATGGTATGGGGTAGAGAAATAAAGATAAAGGGAAAGAAAATGGGAGAAATAAATATAGCGAGAGAGAAGAGAGAGATAAAGAGAAAGGAAAGAAGGGATAGAGAGGGATACAAAAGAGAGAGAGAGGGGGAGATGAGAGGGATATAGAAGCGACAGAGAGAGAGAGAGAGGGAGAGAGAGAGTGAGAGAGAGAGAATATCAAGTGAGAGCGTTATAACATGGACCTAGTCAATGCAATGTTACATGCACCTACTACAGTAGTTGGTGCATGGTCATGAGGCGAAGGATATAATTCAATTATACGGAGAGAGATTAGCCCATAACACGTGTAGGAATTACTGACCTCTATGACCTCTACCAGAGGTCATTTGGCTGAATAAACAGCGTACCCGTAAAGTTACTAAGGGATGATCTCAAAATAAGCATGTGCAGTATACACAAGTCATGATCGAATGTTCGGGAAAACGTCTAGTCAACCTTATTATTGATTAATCTTCGTTTGTAAGATTAAACGTGTCTTCTTTACTTTTAATAAAGAAATGCAAAATAAATAATGTTACGTTCTGTCTATAAATGATTACCCAAACTGTCCCTGTACAACGACTTTGGGGAGTATTTTGAGATTATCCCTAAAAAAAATGTGCTCGGAAATTCTTCAGGCCAATCCGGCACAACGCAATATACACGTAGGCCTAGCCTACACACGTAACATGTACTATACGCAGGCCTAATACACACGCACAGGGATCAATGCCAGATCATTGCAGTTCATCACGACCACTTGACTTGACCAAAATACAGGCAATATGTGGCATGTGCGTTCGTTCACAGAGCTGGCGAACAACAATATTATCAAAGTCGAGCAATAACAAATGCATTTCAAAGTTGAAAACACAGAAACGATTAAGAGAGGGAAATGGAAAAATGAGTTGAAGAGAACAACACAGAATATTCCGGCCCGCACAGGAAATACATAGACTAACGTACGTAAGTACAGTAAAGATGGCGACGGTCCGATCGATTATAAAATTATATATTGCGATTACAGTCTACAGACAAGTGTTTTTTTTCTTCAAATTTGGGAGACAGTATAAAAATCTTACACTAAGGCAACTCGACTTTAAAATAATTATCTTAATGATTATATATATTGTTTAAGTCTGGTAATATGATTGGTGTCAAAACATGTTAATTATTACACTTTGACAATAGTGCTATATATGTTTTATGCTGTTCAGATGACATGTAAATTTTCAAACTGAGAGGGAGCTATGCCAAATTTACCGGGAGTACCGGTAAATTTTTTTATTTTTTAAAATTTTAATTACTCCAAATCAAAAGCTTTTTAGAGCCCAATTTTTTTAGAGTTGGGTGTTCTAACACTATGTTTCACAATAGTAATGCAAATTTTAAATTTCATGATCCAATCCTGATGAAATATTCCCAAAACTTTGTAATACCTTTAACAGAAAACACCGAACCACCAGCACTAGTCCTGAAATACATTATGGTATAGATCACAGATACCGCCAGAAACACCCGCTTTTGTATTATATCTGTCGATTCATTGCATATTTGTGTAATATAATTATTCATTGTATTATGTTTTGCATGAGAAATAAAATCATTTGAATCAAAATTACTGCCATATTAAGATACGGGGGCTGAGGGGCTGTACCCCTCTAGGATTTTAAATTAACACTCAAACGCAGTGATGTATGATGAAAATGAATAAAAATGAAGTATATGTAAAATAAGGAATTTTACATTATATTTCATTTACAATATTCATCTTCAACTGTCACATCCTGTTTGGGCAGCTAAGCGGCTATTGTAATTTATGTTTCCTATTTGACATATAAGATTATTATTTTTTATTTTGGTATTTAGGGGTCAAAATATTTGCTCACTCGCAGATACAACTCTGGATATTCTGGCTCGAGACATGAGCCCCATTGGCGACATGGTACCCTTACGTGTATAGGATAGAAGAGTTTGATGATATTAAACCACCTGTCATCTTTAGTTTACATTCATTGAATGGATAGCATGATGGAAGGCAGGGTGGATAGAAGGCAAAGGTTCTAGGAGGTGACATGTACTCTTTCATCCGATATGATTCACTCATACCCCTGACCTTTGATCAAAACTCGTATACCAAACATGTGGAGGAAATGACAAAGAACACATTAGAAAATGATATTAAAATTTTAGCAATTGAATGGTCGAACTTTCTTCATACTGGTGACCTTTGATGAGAACTCGTACTGAACATGTAGGAGGAAATGGCAAGAGATACATTAGAAAATTATATTACATTTTTACCAATTGAATGGTCGAACTTTTTTGTAATAAATGGTGTTTCCAAGCAGTTACCTTGAATATTGCAATCAAATAAATTACCAGATATTTAAACATTTTATAAATGTCGACTGCATTCAGCAGCATTATGCGGATTTCGTTGCGTATATATATGCATTGTTATTTCCTTACTTAAAAATCTAAACCCACATCATTTGGAAAGTAATGGAACTCAGAAGAGGATACGTAGACAACTGGAGAGGAAATGGAGGGCCAATGGCCGACTTCAGACCGACAAAGAACTGTACTGTGCCCAGCGTGACCTCGTAAATTCACTTGTGAAAAGGGCGAAGCGCTCATACTTTGTAGATCTTATTGAAGACTGTCGGAATGATTCCAGAAAGCTCTTCTCAGTAGCAAACCGACTTCTGAATCGTCGACAGTTATCACTACTTCCAGCCCACACGGACAGCCAGCAAACGGCCTCTACATTCACCCACTTCTTCCAGACGAAAGTCAAGACCATCTGCGACAGTTTATCACCTGACGAAACACCACACCATCCCCTTACTTCCTCTTCCTTTGAAGTAATACAACCCACTACCCCTAAGGAGATTATGTCACTCTTACGTAAACTACCCCCAAAATCATGTCAGTTAGACCCTGTCCCCACTAAATTATTAATGGACTGTTCCTCCACATTCGCTCCCATCCTTTCTTACTTGATTAACTTGAGTTTAGAGCAGGCACATGTTCCTTCCTCATTGAAAATAGCTCATGTTACTCCGTTGTTGAAGAAACCTTCTCTGGACCGAAATTCCCTCCAAAATTATCGACCAGTTTCAAACCTACCTTTTTTGTTCAAAATTCTTGAAAGGGTTGTGTTTTCTCGTCTTTCGGATTATTTTCTGGACAATGATTTGTTCGACCCTTTCCAGTCAGGTTACAGATCCCATCAGTGGAAACACTGCTTGTGAATGTGTCCAACTATATCCTGCAAGGGATGGATAGGGGTAACTCAACTGCTCTCCTGCTGCTAGACTTGTCCTCCGCCTTCGACCAGGGGCGTCGCTAGACCTTTTTCAGTGGGGAGGTGTAGAGGCCAACGATTACCGACAAAATTAGCCACCAATTACCGACAAAATTAAATGTCCAATATCTACAAATTCAACCCTATAAACTTGGGGCCAAAGGCAGGAGGGGGGTGAGAAACAATTTAGCACCGGGGGGGGGGGGGGGGGGACGGTCCAGTTTTTCATGCAAAATTCAGCGCCGACTCAGCCGGCCGGTGAATAAGGGGGGGGGGGGGGTGTTGGGGTGTTAAGAGCACATATAATACATATTGTTTTTTCGGGGGGCCGCTTTTGTTTTTTGTTTTAAAAAGGCTAAATTTACGTTATTATCCTATTTTTTACCGTTTTGGGGGGCTAGGGGTGGGGGGGGGGGGGGGGCCGGGCCGGGCCGGAAAATCGCTACGTGGATCCGCCCCTGATCATAGCTTAGACGTTTCCTTAAATTATAAGGAAAAGAAGACGATTAATTGTACCGTTTTCGACTGGTAATCCTTGGCTGAATGAAGTCCCCCCCCCCCTCCCGCGCGGAGCGCTAAAGCTATGACGTTTCATTAAATTATTATAAAAAAGAAGACGATTTGCTGTACCGTTCTCGACTGTTTATCCTTGTCTGAATTCAGTTTCCCCCCCCCCTCCCGCGCAAAGCGCGGAAGCTTTGACGTTTCATTAAATTAAGAGACAAAGCAGACGATTTGCTTTACCGTTCTCGACTCTTAATCCTTATCTGAATGAAGCTACCCCCTCCCGCGCAAAGCGCGGAAGTTTTGACGTTTCATTAAATTATTAGAAAAAGGAAGACGATTCGTCGAACCGTTCTCGGCTCGTCTAAATGAAGTTTGAACGCTATTCGTTGTACCGTTTCTGACTTTAAATAAGCCCTATTTGTCTGGATTCAGTTTCCCATTCTCGCGCGAAGCGCGGAAGCTTTGACGTTTCATTAAATTATTAGAGAAAGAAGACGTTTCGTCGTACCGTTTTCGACTCTAAATAAGCCCTATTAATTTTGTCTCAATTAAGTTTTTCCCTCTCGCGCGAAGCGCGGAAGCTTTGACGTTTCCTTAAATTACTAGAGAAAGAAGACGATTCGTTGTACCGTTCACGACTCGTCTAAATGAAGTTTTCCCCTTCCGCGCATAGCGCGGAATTTTTGGCGTTTCATCACAATAATTGTTGTCGTTTCATCACAATGTAGAGAAAGGAAGACGATTCATCGTACCGTTTTCGAATCTTATTAAGCCCTATTTATCTGAATTTAGTTTCCCCCTCACGCGCGAAGCGCGAAAGCTTTGACGTTTCCTCAAATTATTAGAGAAAGAACGCTATTCGTTGTACCGTTTCTGACTTTAAATAAGCCCTATTTGTCTGGATTCAGTTTCCCATTCTCGCGCGAAGCGCGGAAGCTTTGACGTTTCATTAAATTATTAGAGAAAGAAGACGTTTCGTCGTACCGTTTTCGACTCTAAATAAGCCCTATTAATTTTGTCTCAATTAAGTTTTTCCCTCTCGCGCGAAGCGCGGAAGCTTTGACGTTTCCTTAAATTACTAGAGAAAGAAGACGATTCGTTGTACCGTTCACGACTCGTCTAAATGAAGTTTTCCCCTTCCGCGCATAGCGCGGAATTTTTGGCGTTTCATCACAATAATTGTTGTCGTTTCATCACAATGTAGAGAAAGGAAGACGATTCATCGTACCGTTTTCGAATCTTATTAAGCCCTATTTATCTGAATTTAGTTTCCCCCTCACGCGCGAAGCGCGAAAGCTTTGACGTTTCCTCAAATTATTAGAGAAAGAACGCTATTCGTTGTACCGTTTCTGACTTTAAATAAGCCCTATTTGTCTGGATTCAGTTTCCCATTCTCGCGCGAAGCGCGGAAGCTTTGACGTTTCATTAAATTATTAGAGAAAGAAGACGTTTCGTCGTACCGTTTTCGACTCTAAATAAGCCCTATTAATTTTGTCTCAATTAAGTTTTTCCCTCTCGCGCGAAGCGCGGAAGCTTTGACGTTTCCTTAAATTACTAGAGAAAGAAGACGATTCGTTGTACCGTTCACGACTCGTCTAAATGAAGTTTTCCCCTTCCGCGCATAGCGCGGAATTTTTGGCGTTTCATCACAATAATTTTTGACGTTTCCTTAAATTACTAGAGAAAGAAGACGATTCGTTGTACCGTTCTCGACTCGTCTAAATGAAGTTTCCCCTTCAGCGCGGAATTTTTGGCGTTTCGTTACAATATAAAGAAAGGAAGACGATTCGTCGTACCGTTGTTGACTCTTAAACCTTGTTAGAATTTAGTTTCCCCGAAAATTTTTAAACCTCTGATTTCTTTAGCTGATATCATAGGAAAGTGAAACTTCGAGAAAATACAAATATTGTAGTAGTAGTCACTCTCGAAGTCGTCACAGCGGATAAGAAGTCACAGTTCGTAGGGAAAAAAACTTGTCGGCCGACCGACAATATACATCTCACCGACTTCAAACTTCTGCAAGAATACCGACACAGCTGACCCGACACAGCAACATATTTACCCGTGTCTTTCTTGCTCCCTCGACGAGACGACTCCACCCAACAACCCCCTTCTCTTTTTTACTCCCACTCCTCCTCCTTTAGACTCTTACCTCCTTTTTCTCTCCTCTCTGTCACCCCCCGTTTTTTTTTGTTTCCCTTTCACTCTTTTTTCTTCTTTTTTTTCCTTTTCTTTCTTTTCCTTTCTTTCCTCTCCTCCCTCTTTTTCTTTTTTCTCTTTCTTTCTTCTCTTTCTTTTCCTTTCTTTCCTTTCTTTCTTTTCTTTTCCTTTCTTTCTTTTCTTTTCCTTTTCTTTTTTTTCTTTTCTTTCCCTTTCCCTCTCTTTTTTCCCTTTCCCTCTCTTTTTTCCCTCTCTTTTTTTCCCTCTCTTTTTTTCCCTCTTTTTTTCCCTCTCTTTTTTTCCCCTCTCTTTTTTTCCCTCCCCCTTTTCTCTTTTTCCCGACGGCAGCGCAATTTTACCGACAATATCCTGACAGGTGGGGGGGGGTGTCGCACCCCCCCACACCCCCCCTTTGGCGACGCCCCTGCCTTCGACACCGTTAATCACACTATCCTTTTGAACACACAGGCCCGAATTCACAAAGCAAGGTTTGAGCTCAGACCGGGTTTGAGCTCAAACCTCCTTTTGTTTCGCCAAACCTCCTTTTGTTATTTACAAACCAGGTTTGTAAATAACAAAAGAAGGTTTGGCGAAACAAAAGGAGGTTTGACCTCAAACCTTGGTCTGAGCTCAAACCTTGCTTTGTGAATTCGGGCCACTTAGTTCACTTGGTGTCAAGGGTGAGGCACACAAATGGTTTAAGTCTTATCTGTCATACCACTCTCAGATCGTTTGTATTAATGGTTACAAATCAGTTGCTTTGCCTCTCTCTTGTGGAGTACCACAGGGTTCTGTGGGCGGGCCTACTCTCTTCTCAATTTATTTAATTGGATTGCGACAAGTTTTGTTACAACATGGCATAGATTATCATATTTATGCAGACGATATTCAACTTATGATTTCCTTCAATTCAGATCAAGCCGCTGCAGAACGAGCCGTTCATCGCCTTGAATCTTGCATGGCTGGTGCTCATGATTGGATGCTCGCACGTTCCTTGAAATTAAATCTAGACAAATGTAAATTCCTTATATTTGGTTCCAAAGTACAGCTTAGTAAAGTTAATATCAATTGCATTTCATTTTCTGGCCACATAATTCACTTGTCACAAACGTGTCGCAATCTCGGTGTTATGTTTGACTCACATATGACAATGTCTGACCAAGTTTCTAATATTTGTAGATCAGTAAGGTACCAATTGCGTAATATCGGTTTTATTCGTAAATATTTGTCCAAGTCTGCCACCGAAAAATTAGTTCATGCTCTGATTTCCTCCCGTCTTGATTTTGGCAATGCCCTCCTAATCAATCTACCCCAGAATCTTCTGTCCAAACTCCAGAAGCTTCAAAACGCTGCAGCTCGTATTGTTTCTCTGACCTCCAAGCGTACCCACATTTCCCCAGTTTTGCAGTCGCTACACTGGCTCCCAGTAAAAGATCGCATTGTTTTCAAAATTTTGTTGCTTACCTTTCATTGCGTTCACGGCTCTGCTCCTCAATACCTTATCTCTCTAATCCAAAACTACACTCCTGCAAGACCTCTACGCTCATCCAATTCCAATTTTCTTGTGACCCCCAAAATTACCAAAACGTGGGGGGAAAGATCATTTGCATACTCTAGTCCTAAATTATGGAATGGCCTTCCTGAAGACATCAGAAAATGTTTATCTTCTGATTCTTTCAAAACTCATCTCAAAACATTCCTTTTCAAGTCTTGATCGTTTTTCCTGTTTACACGCGCCTTGAGCACTCTACAGAGTGGATTTGGCGCGATATAAGTCACATTATTATTATTATTATTATTATTAACCAAATAATAAAGTTTGTCATGTTTCATACTGATTAAGATACAATTTTGGAGGTGCTTTTTGTTATAACTGTATTTTTTTCTCCATTTTTCTTCCGATTTTTCGATATTTAATATAGCTAACAGCTATATATTTACAGCTAACTAATTTAGTTAGCTGTTAGGTTGAGGTGTGAATGAATAAAATATAGTTTCGGTTTTGTAGTGGTTTATCACATTGGAGGTTTTCTGGTTGCTTAGTATGTATTTGGTCCTTTACAATCTTGGTACCATTGAGACCACTGTCAGTATCACATAGACCTTATGTATGAAACATCTCCCTGTTATATAGGCAAAGCATAATGTGAAGTTCAGACATGTTGGCCTGAATTCATAAAGGAGGTTTGTCGACAAACCTAGGTTTATGTGCGTCATAATTTATAACGCGTTTCGATGCGTTTCAGACCAAGAGTCAGACAAACCTTGGTCTGAAACGCGTCAAAACGCGTCAAAACGCGTCATTATGACGCACATAAACCTACGTTTGTCTACAAACCTCCTTTGTGAATTCGGGCCAGTATGTTTCACTTAATGAACACAAAATAAATTTAATATAATTATGTACATAAAGACGATAAACAATCGAATTGTTCTGTACTCTTTTCCCCCCAACAGAATGAGTATTTGAGACAATATATTCACGTCGCTTCTATTCCATTTAAGAAGCCCCCCCCCCCCCCCCTCTAACGTAGCTGGGGGATATTAGAAGCAAGCTAATATTATTCCTACCGTAGTGCTTTAAGCTTCTCACTAATTAAATTCCAACTCGACCTCATTTCAAGAGTTATTTATCATCTCATGCCGTGTTATTAATGGGGGAAGGGAAAAAACTTGTTTGGCGGTATTAAGTGGTACTTCATTATGGTCGCCATATCGGGCCGTAATTGCATACTTAATTAATGACTGGCCATATCTCAATAGTAGAATGCAATGAATACAGTTAATGGACATTATTCAGAACACACCATGGTTGCTTGCCATCAGTTATATTGTGTGTTTGCTCTTACTGTTAAATTGAATATTATATCAAAAGGGAAAGCGCTTTGAAGAGAGAACCCATCATGTAATTATGTATTGTATTTTTGATTAAATATTTCTACTTGAGATGGAACCGCAAAGGTTATGTTTTTTTTAAAACTGTGCTCTGAGTCACAGCCCTTAGTTCCATGCATCGTTGATATAATAATTATTAATCGTTTCATTTTGTTATATTGATCATGTTGATGTGTTTATTACACAATCATGTTCATTGTATCTTTATTAGCATGATCAGTGCCTAGACATTTTACAATGAATTCTTCAAGAGTTCCCCCAACGGTTGTTTTAGTGCTTTAAATGAGTCGTTCAAGTAGATCGACATAGATGTATGCATTGAGTAGTATACCATTCGATTGTCGACAAGGCCACATTAGATTACAGAAAAGCGACATGCACTTTTCACTCTGGTCCCGCGTAATTAGCTCTGCATAATGAATGTATTGTATAGCAGGGTAAATCGCTTAATCAATCCTGAGTGTTAGTCTGATGAAGGTTTATGCAACGGTCCCGGAGCTTTTAAGCATCAATGAATGCATTCCGTCATACCGGCATCATGGAAATATCTCATCATTAATTCTCATTTAGCATTTGAAAGGTGTAGAGCAGTTTGTAATCTTCTCTCGCACCGAGGGAGAGTCTGGTGTATTTATAATCATGTTCAAATGAGAACAGTTATTAACACAAGTGCTATTTCGTACTATATATTCAGACGTTACAATGCGGATTTTCACGAAGTGACGGCAGTGAGGAAAATCGCATACAATTTGCGTGACGGTTTTCCTCACTATACATCATTCGTGAAAATAGGGACGATTGACAAATCTTTAAGTGTCATTCCCTCTAGTCGTGTTTTTAAACAATGTTTCATTTCATTAAAACACTCACAATAACTCCTTATTAATAAAACATCGTTATTTACTATGGTAACTGTGTTTTGACCATGTCAGGTGATGATAATCAATGCTTTTTGAAATAGATTGTAATGGTTTGTATTGGTATAATATGTGGGTTTGAGAGAGCGTTTCGGTGACGACTCTATTGAAAGACAAATGTTTACAGTAAGACCGCCGTCACCCTAGTACTTGAGCCATGAGTAGGGGTGTTTGTTCGCCCCCGTTACGGATCAGACTCGGTGCTGGTTGATGAAGCCTGAAGTCACTCGTCTGGAGAGGGATGTGTGTGGTGATATCATCAATGGGTCTGAAGAGACATGCTAGATTATATATCAATGAATGAGAAATCATGATCAGTCTATTTGTAAAATGACTGTCCTGACTTCCTGTTCCGACTATAGCGTGTGCTTAGCCTCATTTCATTTCTCACCGTCTGCAACTTCTATATTTCAATATAAATCATGTACCGTACGGTTCCACTGTACTCTTATTCCTATATACTGTTTTCGCCATCCACTCCCAATACCGTCCATTCGCCTTTTCTCTTTAGCAGTTAATGGGAATGGAATAAGGGATGTCACTAATATACTACTCATATGAAGCAATGTGACAAAATACGTCACAGAATTCCTTGATTATTTTGCTAATTACTCGCAGTTATACAAGTAGCGGTTATGGAGGTAGAGTAGCTTTACATACTCGTATCATGTTTTGCTGAAAATATATATCTTTGTAATTATGATGTAATTGATCATGATCGTATATTACATTGAGGTGCATCTTCCACGAATCATACAAAAGGGTTCTAGGACAATTACCCCCTGGGCAATCACCCCCGTAAAAATTACCCCACCCCCCCCCCCCGAGGACAATTACCAAAGTGCTATTATCTACTGAAGATATTAACTCACTATAGGAGCGATCTTAGATAGAATAGGAGTGCTTCCTGTAGGGAACGCCCATTTACGGGAGGGGGTAGATTAGTGAACGATGGGAGTATTCCTTTATAAATACCGTGGCCATAAGGGTTGGCTTATTAAATGGTCCTTTTGTTTCAATATTGTAATAGGTGTATATGGCTTCGGACGCGACCTACATGTGCAATTTACAATAAGCCACAATAAACTATCATTATTAATCATTCGTATATGACTGGATTTTTGTAATGTTTGGTCTAGATCCATCTTTGTTAGACTCTATTCAATTTAATGACCACGGAGAGATATTAACAGAAAAGGAATGGTAGAAGGACGATGTCGGGATGATATTACTGCTCCAAGTATCGTGACGTCATTGAGCTTCATCCGGTATTCATATCAAGTAGGAATCATATGATCATCTCTTCAACCAGTCAAGATGATATCACTTTCATAAAGCATTAAAGTGTGAATTATGTGACTTAAGATCTCAACGACGCTCTTATATCAAGTGATTCCCAAAATGGGTTGAAGTTTTTTCGGAGTATAGCGATCATTTAAGGTTTGGTTCCTGATGGTGTCCTTGTCGTCTCAATCGAGTGTCTCAAGCAGTATGGGAATTGAGGTTTGAATAGGAAGTTAGATTTACTTTGAGCCACGTCTGGCTGGGGGAAATGATATGTATTCAAGACACCCTCAGACTTCACAATAAAGATTGCACTACTATAAAGGGACTTGATAACAAGTTATACATCAACATCCTATACAAACCGTTATTGTCTTTTTAAAATTGCTTCCAAATTATCATGTACTGAAAATGTTTTATATCTATGTTTCCCATTGTTTTATACAAGTAAATACTTTGCCCTTTTTTCTTTGCATGATAATGATTCTTGCTTTCTCTACACGAGATAACTTTTATTCTGTGGTCCCATCGGCCTTACTGCCAAAGTTTATAATTCATGTATTACAGGTTATCTTGTGATCATATCACCGACTACTTCATGGTATGTAGGCCCTATGGTATGTAAAGGCAATTAGCGTGCTCTAGTAGGGTCAGTAGTATCGCTTGAATCATAAATATCCTTTAGATACAAGCAGCTCTATATAGCTGATCGGCTGGCTGATGAAGGAGATTTAATAGGTCGAAGAACCGGGTGAAATACTGCTTATCTCTAGAGTACACTTAATCAAATCCATCTCATACCAAAGCAGCATTCCCTCGTTCCCTCTTCAGTACTCGAGCAGAGACGTTCACATATGGTTATCATTCAACGTGTCTACCCTATTATTTTATCCAGCTTTTCACTTTATTTTCTACCAGCTTTTCACTTCATGTTATTCCAGCTTTTCACTTCATGTTATCCAGTTTTCCCCCGCAATGTTGCGACACCATTTCATGTTCATACGCGACAATGCTTATTATTTTTCATGCACCCCAACAAAGGTATCTAAAGACAACGAAACAATAATCCAATTCCAATATGTCAATGTCAGATACTAGGCAGACTCAGGATTGTCGGCAGGGGGTGGGGGACATAAAGTGACTCCACAACATGATTTCAGGTGGGCCTCACATCTGATCTTGGTCGCCCTATGGATCCCCCTATGCAATACGGTTCTACAAAAAATTAATTACTGTTTTGTACAGGTCCTGACGCTATTTTCATGGGGTTTAACATTGTTAGGAGCACCATAATGTAAACGTGTCTATTCGGGGGGAGAAAGACAGAGAGAAAGAGTGAGAGAGACAGAGAGAGTGAGAGATAGGAGCAAGGATTGATTAAGTGATAGCTTGAAGGAGCTCTCACTTGAGGACAGAATGATGATAAATACTCTCAACAAGATTGAAATGAAAATTTTACTTGAAAAAAAGAGGATGACAGAAAACAGAAGTGCGCCCAGTCGGGCAGTATGCACCAAGAAAGGTGACGGTAAAAAAATACTCCAGCAAATGAATTGCTGTGTGTGTGCGTGCGTGTGTATGTGAATGTGAATAATTATTGTGGTAGTAGATGTGATATTATTATTAAGTAGTGAACTGCACTTATCTCTTGATCAGGGGTGTTTACGTGGAAATAAACATATTTGAAGGTGAATATCATTTTCGGAAGCGATCATGTTGGATGGTACTGGATTTTTTTTCCATTAATTAAAATTCCTTGTCGTGTGTCAGAATCAAGTCATTAATATAGCTAGCAGTCATCGCATATTGAAAGCAACTGCAGATAGGCTTACTCTGGTTTCTAATATAATCTAAATAATAATATGTAAACATATAAATTGAAATATGAATTCATAACTACCAGCAAACGTTTTCGTTCTTCCGTTTTAAGTTCGTATGCTCAGACATATCACTATACTAGCTACGTTTCATATTGGCTGCGACCTCTTAACATGCTCGGCTTCTGATAGTACCGCTCTGCATGTTTATTTACATGTAGAAGTAGCATGTACTATCTGCTGCAGGTGTAGCTAAACATTGCTAAGTAGCTCTACCGTGAGAGATATAATCTTATCCCTAGGGAGACCAAGATATGGAACGTGTCTACCTATCAATTTGTCGGAAGATGTGCTCTGACTGCGACAACAATGTGGCGTCAAACCCGTAGCAGAAGGGTACATCTCGGCTTAGTAGGATTTTCAAGCTCGATGAAGTAGAAATGAATCGTGTTTTATAGCAGAGTTAGCAGAGTTTTTAATATTTCTGCCTGATGATTTCTACAGCTAAAGGAGAAGTCTTAGATATATCTGATTTATGCAAGATCCTTTATGTAGACAAAACCTTACCGTATCCCTACATGTAGACTGTCAAACAAACCACATACGCATCTGATTCATGTGCGAAGACAAAATTAGGATCTTCCTACAAAGAAACGAAAATGTGTCGGTTTTGTAATGCGTGTACATGAACATGGATCTGATGGATGCGTGGAATTAAGGAAATCACTGCTGACCTACGATGTAACTACGATGTACATACGATGATCACTACGATGTAACTTGGATTGCCATGCAGGCTGGTTTCATAGACTTACCTACGTTGCTGCTAATTAATGAAATAAATGTTACTCAAAGACATGCAGACCTCGTCAATAACGTGGAAAATTATGTTAACATGGTAAATAACGAGCATGTAAAAAGATATCCATTCATCCTTTCCTACTTTTACCCTAATACAACAAGCAGGCTCTGGGACCATGGTTGCTAAATTAGCGATCTGCTCAAAGACATGAAAATGACACTTACGACCTTGTTACAATCGAGCACTACAGCCGTACAATAATGAATCGCATGTTGAAAGATGACAAGGTCTAAGGAGGTCACGATAAGAGTACATCTTAGTCTTCAAGTTCAGTTCATTCCAGAAGGAATGATGTGTTATCTAAGAGAGATCCATGTACACAGCTCTCATCTTCATTCCACGGGTTCACTAATAAAAAAAAATTGAAACCATTATGTTCAGATAATTAGAATGAACATTTCGTTGAATACACATTATTAACTTAAATTTCGACAGCGCAATACCTGTAGTGAGTTCATTCGATAAAAATAGACTTTTCTGTTTAATTTCTCATTAAGATTGTAACAAGTCATGATATACATTTTCATCTTCCATGTCATATATTACATGTAAACCCCTACAGTTATTATGGAATTCCCAACTAACATCTAGGATATTTTGAAACCTTTCAAACGGTTGGATAGCTTAAATACACGTGAATGTATGAATGGAGAAGGCACCGTGACTGAGTCAGACGACTATTAGGGTTACAGGCGACCAACAAGCGATCGATACTCGAACGCGATGTCGGACAAGATAATTTATCCAACAACATTACGACCGAAGGCACATAGCAATAATTCGCTATCGAGAGATAGGAATGCTTGGTATGTCGAGACACATGCATGATGCTACTCAGTCTGATTGAAGGATATGATACATTAAAATAGTATTTGATAGCCTTGAGTATACCAGTGAGAAAAGATAGGCTATAATGATATCAATCCATTAATCGTAACGATATGAGCATGTTTGATTGGATTTGAAATCAGATGTGACCCGTAGACATGCAGAAGTGTGATGCTGCCTACGTATATAGCATGTTAGGAAAACGAGTTTTAATTAGCTGAGAATTCTGATTCAAATGAATAAGAAAAGATATGCGTGCATTTTCAAACATTGTAGGTTTTAAACACTACATGAACCTCGACTTGAATAATGTGAAATATAGATTGTATTTATTTATCTTTTGATCACGTGGTTTTAGGGAATGGATGACAACGTAGGCCTGACTTGGTATACGATGGACCTTGATGGTATTGTCATCTCTTCTCTGCAAGAATCCTAACCTGTTTGCGCTTGATTTCTAGTTTGCAAATATTCTGTGCATGCCGCTCGGTGACATCATTAAGGATTTATTCAAACTTTATTGATTTCAATCCAAACAGATAGGATTATTCTCAATTTGTGTACATTGGATAAATATGTGGTGGTGGTTGGGTGGTGGTGGGGGGGGGGGGTAGGTGAGGTCCTTTTAAAAAGGGAAGGGATAAAGAAAAAACTCAAACTAAACTTACAGTTACTTATAAGTTATTGATAAACTAAATATGTATCCTATAATTATTATAGAATTGAAAAACAGATGTAGAATATGTATTTTGACCAAGTAAACCTTTTCTAACTACATTATTGTTTAAGGCGAACATTTGATACATTACTGTGCCTCATTCCAGCCGACGGTAATGAATTACAAAGCATCTTACAAGGTCCTTCATACGAATAAACCCGAGACTTCCATCTGCTTAATCAATTCAATGAAACAAGAATCCTAACTCGCTGTTGAATTGAATCAAACCTGTGACGTGAAAGGCAAATTGCCTTCAGGTACAGACTGAATTGCGTAAACATTGATTTTCTTTATAGCGGGAGAATGTGTCGTATTTGTAACTGCCTTTAGGTAGCTTCCTCCGTGTCATGTGCATTTGTAACATTGCTGCTTTGCTCTCAAATCATATCCATTTCAATTTTACTAGTTGCACTTTCGATTGCAAGGCCAAAACGAATCCGCTTTGCCTATCTTTAAATCCATTTTTTGACGATCAGTTCAGCCCCATATCAAAGGTTTTGATCCAAAAGTCATTACAGCGAGACCGATATTGCGTTTTGTCTCGGTATCAAATTTGACTTCACTCTCTATACTACTCGGCTCCGCATATCAGATGATATCAACCTTCATATATATATCTCATATTTCGCTTCTCCCCTATTACCCATCACATACACAGATAGCAATATTCTAAAGTTTGAAAATATTGAAGAGGAAATTGGTGATTTCAATTTATTTGTGAGATTTGAATGAGTTGAATCCAGAATAATTATAGGCATTTTTGATTTTAACAGCTTCATCGTGCACGACGAACGGTACTTTATCCTAAAATACTTTCAAAAATGATACAGAGAAATTATCCTCGTTCGTTCGATGAGGTTTGAAAGTTAAAGCTCACCTATTTTTCTATGCTCTTTTATGATCTAGGGTAGGTCTATAATCATTTGTATTAAATTACTGTAGCTGCATTGTATCATGGAGCTAGGTAATAATCAATACTCAATGCTTTGGTGCGGCACAGAAGAAGAACAAAATTGTTCTATTAAACGAATATTTTTGCTTGATAATATAATTTGTTGTTATATAACTTTTTGAGTATATATATGTCATGACCCTTAAAGTAGAGGTCATTCTGCCCATACTCCGCCCATGCATGCACACAAACGACGGATTATAATAGCACGTGTTTATTATATGCTTTTCCTTTATATATGATATGTCTTAGCTTAGCGTAAGCTTGCTTAATAGCGTAATCTCAATCTTTAGATTAATTATGCATTTCCTTCTAAATCACATGAATTATTATTATTATTCAATAATGCTGCGGGTTAAATGAAGTTCACACTCACGGACTGAGCATGCATTATATGAAGACAGAAGGGAAATTCCAGGAATGGAATAGCTATATTTAATTCGTCTATTTTAAAGTATGCATTATACTCTTCGTCGTATCCCATGGTGTTCTGTTGACAGTTACTATAACTCCTTTTCACCCCTTGACATTTTACTCGAGTGTTTGCTTTCGACTTTCAATAAAACTAACATTAGATTGCTACACAAAGCTAATTCATTTTGTTCCTTGGTTTGAAATACCCCAAACACTTAATACACGGAATTGAATTTGTGTGTGTGGGGGAATATACCGAGTCAGCAAGCATTTTGACTAAAGTAGCTTAATTCGTCTGCTGGCTGGGAGCGGTACATTAGGAGTTACCTGGTAGATTCCCCCTTGGCTTCTGCTCTGGAGTGAGATGAGATCCTTTGCGACTAGCTTCGTGGTTATCATTGCTTGAAGGCTGAAGCTATCACTTGCGTTGATATGATTGGCTAGCCTTGCAGTAGGTTGATGTCGGGTATATAGGGGCTTTGAAACCACCCAATTCCAACTGTCAAGAGGGGTTTGGGTGTTTGTCAACCTGAAATCAAGTAAAGATTTGTTGAGAGTGGAACGGTAAAGTATTCTAGACTGAAACAGAATTTTATGTATGCCGATTTTCGTTCTTTGTCATTACATTATTTTTGAGTAGAAATTGCCAAGTCAAGAGAATATTTTAAAAAGATGAAAAGGGTAACGTGTCGCGACAATGGGATTGAATAATAGTATATACACGCCATAGTAATAGACCTTTAACACAGTTAGTGTTGCTTATTAGTGGTGTCAAATCAAAGCGGGACACAATTGTTTGGTATATATTTTTGGTATATGCTTTATCTGAGTAACCTAAGAGACAATGAACTTGAGGAATAAACTTGAAATTCACGGAATAAAGCAATGAACGTCTCATAGCTTAAAATGTATATGACAAGTAGGATCCTGATACGTTCTCTCTTACTTATGACCTTAATCTCCTGCACTCTTGCTTGTTTTTCGCACTTTTTGAACTTTTCACCTCTTCACAGATCGACGTATATTGATACATATTCACTTTATTGTATGCCTAAGGGCTAAATTACTGAGACGCTATATTATATTGATATCCGTAGCTCATATCGGATTCGAAGTGAAATATTGATAATGGATACCCCAAAAGGGCACTCCATCTGAGGAAAACAGATACAAAATACTTTACTGTTAATCTCCGTAGGTGCTAACATCTTTGCATACATACAAACAAAAATATCTTAGTGTATAAAATTTGTAAATATTAAATTAGTTTGTTTAAGGAAAGCATTTAGTTTTTCCAATGTAAATTGAATTTTGATCCAGTTTAATGAACTTATTTTCATGCATTATTTTATTCATTCAAATGACGGGAGAAGAAACGTTCAATTTGTTTTTCTCTTATTGCATCTTTAAAATATCAACATTCTGAGTGATGATGATGACCGTGTTTTAGCAGCAACATTTTGTAGGCCATTTCTGTTTTCTTTTCAATCATGAATCTAGCAGGTATGTTTACATGCACATACAAGCTATTTTGGGGGTTATTGTGTCGATAAAGCCTTTGCTTATGCTTTGGATCTTAGACCTTCACACAATATTCCAACTGTCGGCGGTGCTGAATGCATGAATTGACAAACTCATTGACAGCGAGCCAAATACAAGAAGCTCAATTTGAGAATGAACCGAGAAAAGATCCACTCTCTTTTCAATCTCTTTGGTTTGACCGCCCTAGCTCTGCATGAGTATAACTCCCTATCCGCTCGACCGAGTTTCCTAGCTAGACGGTATGAGTAAAGCAAGCAAGCTAATAAGTACGTTCTCATGCATGACATAGACTGACGTGAAAGACACCAGTGATGCTGCCGTCTTACTACTTCCTTTGTGACTTTCATAGAAGGAGATGGTAATAGAATAGGGGTATGGCGTCAGGATGAACACTTGGAGATAGCCTCCATCATATTACCTCCAAACCATTCGTGATGCCCTCATCACGTTCCTAGGGGATTTCGATGTAGATCTTGCAATGCTATGCATTGTCTTTGTCATTAGTTTGGCGTCATTCGCCATACTCGATCATTTTGCTGCAGGTTTTTCATTAGAGGTAATAATTACTAGAATGATAAATAGGTTCCTAACGATGTAATGAATCTATACCAATTGATTGTTTAACACATTTTAGAATGACGAATTGAGTCGGGACAGAATTTCTTGTATACAAATCCATTTTAATGTTGATACATTTTCAGGACCCTCTCCCCTTTTTCCAAAGCAGATTTATGTCAAAAATGCCACCGTCGGCATGTATTATCAATGGGTGTTGGTCGGTATGTCAAAGAGGAAAGACGAACAGACATAACGCCTTTATTGTGGATGACGTAAACAAAGGTTGTAAGGTGTGATAGGAATTCTAATGAAACTTGTAACGGTTATTAGTTGCATTTCTTGTAGGATACCATCTGGACAAACCATGACCTTATTATACCGAGATCAGTGTACAATATGTTTTACAATGCGTAGGCAGTTATTGTTTGTCTGTTTCCGTATTTTATTTGATTCAGTTTGGTGTAGCACTAATATTTATTTATTTCTGTGCAGCATTTTTTCTTCATTTCCTCGGGGACTTGGTTGTTTATTTGCCGTAGAATATCCCCTCTTTATCAATCTCAAGTCTTTCTGTTCTACTCATGCATTCCTAAGCTTTCTGCTTTCATCACCCACCCGTCAATCTCATTATGGCTCTCTTCTATCTTATTCTCTCTCCCTCACTCTCTCTCACTCTCTCTCTCTCTCTCTCTTACTCTCTTCTCCGATGTCTCATTTCTCTCCTCTATCCTCTCTTGTCTCTCTCTCTCTTACTCTCTTTCTAATTGTTTTTCTCATCGCGTTCTCTTCTCTGTGTTTCTAACCTTCTCACATACTCTCCACATCTTTCATTTTCTTCAAATTCCCACGAAGCGCGTGAGTTTGTTTTCTCTTCCTCGCTCGCTTACCTTTTCCAATAAATCCTCACAAATATACAACTTCCTCGGGTTATCCTCCCCGGCGCTGGAAAGTGTTCTCATCAATCGTAGAGACAGGATTCTAACCTAGTTTAATCTAAATTCTAGTCGATCTTTTTCCCAGTGTAATTCGGAGCGTTATAACTAAATTTATTTCCTTTGATAACGTTGATACTAACTTTTGTCTTTCTACAATGTCTGTACAGTTGTAATTTTTTTGTTGATAAATATTTGATTTACTTTTGCACATTTACGATTTTAATGTATAGTAGGTGATTCATGGTAGTGTTCATTTCTTTAATGTTAAGGAAACTTATTTTAATCGTTATTTTTATCATTATCATTGAAGCTTCATTTTACTTTGATGTATACCTACTTTGGTTCATTTCAGACCTGTCTGATTAGTGTTTGATCCGAATATCAATATCCCCCTTCGTTTTAAATCCTTTCCAAGCACTATTTCTTTTGAAATCGATTTGTTTTAATCAGTGGCTAATATAACTAATTGAAATGGATGCTATACTATTTTGACAAAGTTAAGCCACTTAGTCGGTATTCTAGAATTTATCGAGCTGTAAATGTCATAATTGAATATTGATGCATCGTGTATTAAATTTGTTCTCAAGATTAACTTGTTTATGTTTATTTCTTAAGGCAGAAAATGTAAAAGGTACTCCAAATCGATGTTCATTCCTCAATACAAATGCCATTTCTTTTGACAGTTTCACTAGCTGTGTTCCCATGTATCCTTGCACATAATCGTGTACAGTTAAGCCTTGGTCCTCTCCTCATGTTCTAGGTAACTTGTTTGATATGTGGGTAGATGGATGGAAGCTATTGGTGGTGGTTTAGTCATATAACTCCTTGGCTGTCATCATTTTGTGGGCTGTATCACAGTGCTTAGCTTACGTGGAGCCTTGAAGGCTATACACATAGAGAGATACCAGTGCCACACCTTATCCGTGCACGCTACCACACGTAGAGATACCAGTGCCACACCTTATTCGTGCACGCTACCACACGTAGAGAGAGATACCAGTGCCACACTTTATCTGTGTACGCTGCCACACGTAGAGAGATACCAGTGCCACACCTTATCTGTGCACGCTACCACACGTAGAGATATACCAGTGCCACACCTTATCCTTGCACGCTACCACAAGTAGAGAGATACCAGTGCCACACCTTATCCTTGCACGCTACCACACGTAGAGATACCAGTGCCACACCTTATCTGTGCACGCTACCACACGTAGAGAGATACCAGTGCCACACCTTATCCGTGCACGCTACCACACGTAGAGAGATACCGGTGCCACACCTTATCCTTGCACGCTACCACACGTAGAGAGATACCAGTGCCACACCTTATCCTTGCACGCTACCACACGTAGATATACCAGTGCCACACCTTATCCGTGCACGCTACCACACGTAGAGATACCAGTGCCACACCTAACCCTTTAGCTACCACACGTAGAGAGATACCAGTGCCACACCTTATCCTTGCACGCTACCACACGTAGAGATGCCAGTGCCACACCTTATCCGTGCACGCTACCACACGTAGAGATACCAGTGCCACACCTAACCCTTTAGCTACCACACGTAGAGATACCAGGGCCACACCTTATCCATGCACGCTACCACACGTAGAGATACCAGTGCCACACCTTATCCGTGCACGCTACCACACGTAGAGATACCAGTGCCACACCTTATCTGTATTAGATGTGAATGTAGACATACGTTTTGATTATGGCGTCACATGAGATTGTTTCACGCTCTTTTATTTTAAAACTCTGAATTCTCATATCATGCCTTCCTAGTCAAATTTATGAGAATGTCGTGTATGATACCAATCTCTCTTGTGCACAACAGAGTCGTATCTATTTCAGGCGCCACTTAGTTTTTCTTCTTGTATTGGTGCATTAGAAGAGGGTGAAGAAGTGGTCCATTTGTCTGTTATTCTTGATGATACGGGGACGACAGAATATGAAAGTCATGATGGAGTATGGAGCGCACCTGCAGGTTATCATCATCAATCATAGAGCCTTACATGGGTGCTGAGCGAGCAAAAACACACCCTATCTCCTTCTCTCACTCTTATTCCTTTGGTATATATTTTTTGTTAACTCACTTTTCCCGAATTCCTAACTTTGTGTCATGGAATTCCATGCTTCGGGGTTTGTGTCTCCCTCCTCCCTTTCAAAATATGTCACCATGCTTTTATCTGTATCCATCCTACTCTTTACATACAATACTTGGTAAATTGTGAAAAATACGAAAGAGAAAAATGTTATTTTTAACATGAATTTGGAATCCATATTATCTTATCTACCCTGTTCTTCCCGATAGCTTATGGAGCTTATTACATGTGGTTTGCATTGCGCTGGTAATGACATGAAACATACTGGTAGAAAGTATGTTTGAGTGATTGATTCATTGAAATACTGTATATAGTTCCAAGCATTTCCATTACCATAATCAATGACTCGCATTTCAATCATTCTCTTTCCGATTATCAATGAATGCATTGCCTAACAATTATGATGGTAAAAGGGGTTGTATTCGTTTTTCTTAATAAAGGATCTAGACAAGGGATATAATACCTATTCAGAACATGATATGTATGAGCGAAATAAATACAAAAACAAACTTCTCCAGTGAGCTTTCGATTCTGCATGTCTACCTGTGCTTGATGGATACGTGATGGATTTGATGAATTTTTAATGCGACAATGCTTCTTTTAGTGAATAAAATTAGAGGAGCGCCCTCCGGTACTGTAAGAACTGTTTTCTTCTAATTTCACAGTAAGGATCTTGTGTCATTATTCATGGAAGCATGAGATTGATCGTGCATGCATGTACAGGTCTGGAAGGGATACAAAATGGCAATCATATTCTTAACGTATAAACAAACATAGCCGACAGCGGACAGACAGGGACAGAATTAGTAGTTAAAAGGAGAGAAGAGAAAATGTTCTGATACCCTGGGAATGGAGGACATGATACATTAGTCGCTTTGAGCTTTGAGGACAAAACAAACAACTAAATTGATCACGATCAAAGCAGGAACATAGGCACATAATACTTTTCAAATAACGAACTTTGAGGGATACGTTTTTAAGCGACACTTACGTCAAGTTAAGCGACACTGGTAGGTTCTGGTATAGCGGAGAGGGCATTAAAACTTCTTGCTGCACTTTAATTTCCTTCGTACAAACCGCTCAAGTAGTTGTCCATTGATTTTCCCTCTTTGGTCGCACGTTTAGTTTTTAATTAGTTTATTAATAACAGGATGATACATCAAACTAACAATATTATTCATTTTTTTGTTCGTCTTTCACAGTCAGGAGGAAAAAAGTACCAACAAATTATTGGTGGCAATTTTCCTTTTTTGAACTGAACTCAAACAAATCTGACGTCAATTTTTTTATTTATTTTTATTTTTATTTTTTGGGGGTAGGGTTCGTCAACACGTTTGATCAGGCTTGTAGAGATAAATATCTTCTTTGTATATCACTACCTTCCACTATTTTGAATAGATAAGACGTTTTCATTGATAACGAGACGCATCTCTTTCATTCTTGCACTGGCTGGGTTTCAAGTCATCGTCGTAGATTGATCCTTCACATCTCAATTTGCCTGAAAGCTCGTTCAGCGAATACCTCGTCTTTTATTTTCATTATTGGAGGCTTTTTACCCTTGCGACTTGAAAAGAATGACACCGCTTTCTCACTAATGAAAACAGTCTTCGTGCTTATTTTATCCCCATAGAACTCTTAACATGCAAAGACATGTTCCACAAACAGATGTCACAGCACTGCACACAGTAGACTGTTGTGAGTCTGTATAAATACCCCCTAAACGTACGTTTCGCTTAACAGCTTATAATTATGCCAAGTCACGTTGTCTAGCCCCAATCACTACTCGCTTTATCTAAACAATCCGTGTACGATACTGACAACGAATCATGGTGCGAGGCACGTCGACCTAAATGAAGAGACATTAGAGGAACAGAGAGAAAGGATGGGTGGGATATATAATCAATATCATTTAAGCAGGGCAGTGGAAAAGGGAAAATATTTACAAAACAAACAGTTAAGTAAAGGCATGATTGATATGATTGGTAGCGAAAGAGTGGCTGTAATTGGAAACCTGTTATAACTGAAATATATACGGAGAAATATAAATAGCTGAATCTGGAAGGAAAATATCGTTAGAATGAGCATGAGAGAGCGAGAGTAATCGTATCTTCAAGAGATAGCAGCAGTAATATCAATGTCACCGTCTGGACTTTTCTCTCAGAATGTCTGAACGTTGTGAATGTTATGTCACCTAACCTGCCCAAATCAATGTATCATTCGGATTCTTGTTGGTAATGTCCGTTTTCTAAATAGGAAGACGTAAGAAGGAATGAAGGTGCAGAAAATGTTACTATAACGTAGGGATTATAAGTAATATTTGAAGGAAATACTGTGGTATAGAAGGGGACAGTTTAAAGGAACAATGCAGCTAGAAAACAAGAAGCATTGTAATAAAGCAAACTTAGGCTCAATTCTATTTTATCCAAAAGGGTGAGGCAGAAGCAGGACCTGTTATTTCCTATCAAAGCAACATCATTAGTTTGAGTGAAAGGTAAGTGATAGGGAACGAGCGAGGGAGAAATGATGGGGGGTAAAGGAATGAAGACAGAGAAAAATGTAAATATGTTAGCGTTGGATAAAAGAGAATAGGATGAGAAGAGGGTATCGAGAGGCGGGCACGAGGATGCATCGGAAGGGACCCATTTCAAGCCATCAATTTAGAGCGAGGCGTCACCTAAATTGGCGTATACGGTTGCCCTCGGGGCACAAGACGGTATGCGGAATAGTGAAAAGCGACTTCTGCAATTCCATGTGTGCCTCAAGTGATTTGAGACATCAAGTTAGATACTAAAAGTTGTATGCATCTTGGGGCCAGAGTGTATTCAATAATTATGAGTCCAATCTAAGGGGTTATGGTGAAAGCCTGTAGACCTGGTGAATTTCCACCTATTTCTTTAGAGTGATACCATAGTGCTGTTTGCATCGATGTTAAACTTATCACTCTTTGCTCTCTTTATACCCTTGTGATATTGGGTTTATTAAAAAAAAATGCAGTTAGATATCCCCTCGCAAACCATGAGCCCCATCTTGTCAATAAGCAGCAGAGTGTACGGAAACTATGGTTTAAGATATTCTATTTTTAATATCAGGCAGACAGGCCAACTGTTTTGTAGGACAGGTCGGTAAGATACATTGACTGAGGTGAGCCCTGTCTCACTTCCAGTAAGTGCACTTGTATTGTAACCCGTAGACTATGGTCAATATTTTCTCAGCAAATTTAGAAGTTCATGTTTTCTTCAAAATTATTCCGCTCTACCTACAAGCAAATATTTACCGTGAAAAAGCGCTCTGAATATTGGAAAACACGGGGACGGGGGAAGGGGGAGAATGATGCAAGGAAGAATGGTGGTAAGGTAGAGTGGAGGGGAGAGAAGGGATGGTAGAAAGATAGTGAGTTTTTAAAAGGGAGAGAGAGAGAGAGAGAGTAAATAAAGACATGATGGGAGAGAAAAGGAAGAACCAGAAAGAGAGAGTTGGAGGGGAGGGTTAAAGTTTGCGGAAGGGGAAAGAGGAGGGGGAAGAGGGGATTTGTTTAGGATACAGACAATGTATGAATAATAATAGTATTTATTTCATATTCAAAATAGACAGTGGTACAAATAGATCATGATTATACAGAGACGTATCACAATATAACAATGGATTTGCTAAAGCAGGGCATAACATATACACATCAAACATACAGTTGCGCAGATACGATTATAGTTCAATGAGATAATTATGTCCTAATCGAGAGAAAGACACATTTAATTGTCGACAATTTTGTTTAAACATTTAGTTACTGTTCGCGCTATTACATGTTCTTGTTTCTATTTTTGCCTTCGCCATTTGAATGTTATTATTATGATACACACTTTTGTTGTTGTTATGATTTAAACTTATTGATAACTTTTATATAACTGACTCTAATTACGAACGATTTAACGTATTCTTATTAAAATGAAGACAACAAAAGATGTAGAATATGTGATAACAAGATGCTGTGATTAGAAGAAACGAAGAAGGATGCGAATACACAATGTACTACTGCATGGCCCTTAGGCTGCATCGCTTTATAAACGGCTGTCATTTTAAAATTATTTCTATCGAATTGAGAAAGTGGTCCCGTTCGTATACTCGGGTTCTACGAGGCGATAGAGTTAAGTAACATTCCCTAGCTATCTAAATAACCTCCGGTTATCCATGCGAGAACGAATCATCCAATCATTTATACATCGATGGAGAGAAATAAAGGTTTCACCTTTTCTGCATCGATCACTCTGATACAGGTGAAATTCCGATTGTATGTGTATCAGCCTTTTGCGATAATGCGCCATACATATTTCTGGCGTCAGTCCTGTTTAATTTATCACTTTACGTTGTATCTTTTCCTATACCCCTCTTTTCTTATCTCGAGTTTACTTGTTATCGGTAATCCGTTGTATGAGCTCCATCCTGGATGGAATCTGAAAAATGACATTCAATTTCATCTATATGTACCATTAGCAATCAGCTTTTTATAAGTGAAGTTGATATAATAATGTGCTTTTTATTCACCCAAAAAGTGTTATCACATATGACGTATTATGTTTAGGAATATTATTTTCCAATGAATTTTGCACTTGCCCATCGATGAAAGTTGACATTTTTAAAGCATGTCTGCCTTTTCTTTTTTTAATCCTGATTGCAATGAATTAAAGTGTCTGTTTTATTTATTTAAAGAGAGAGTGGTAATACTTTACACCGTTGGTTTAGCTTACCAATCAGGATTGAAATGGTGCTGTCTTGATGTCTCTTTGCTTGTAGTTTAAATATGTTACATACATTTCTCAATTTAAAAAAAAACCCTGTTTTCTTGGATATCATTGTAAATGTTTAGGTTGCCGGGAAAGGATTCCCGTATATTTCAAATTATTCATGTTGAAATGTTAGTGGTGACTATCAGCTATGGATTTGATATCCTAGGTTGAGGGGTGCAGCTCAGATCTTGTCATATGTAAAACTACCTATTGTTTTGAAACTACGCACATGAAAGACGTATTCATGTAATGGTTGTCCTTAATTTTAAATAGCTATTTTCTTTGCTAACATTTTAAAGTTTAATTTCCTGCTGAAGGTATCTTTCCCTGCTAGAAATAAAGTTGTTATTTCAGGATGGAGTGATTAGATCTTCTTCACATCAAATTGGTCTATGATTGACAGACACTTTCTCAATTTGTCTATTGTCAAGCGCTGAGACGATGAAAGCTGAATATTTTCGCAACTTAGGGTGCGTTCAATCGAATTTTCGAAGCTAGAATCACAAACATGAATCACAATTCAAAACGCCGTTACAAAAAGCAAGGTCACTGCGGTTTGCGTTCAAGCGATTTTTCATCAACGCTGATTCTAGCTCATTGCGAGCCAAACCACTGCGCATCACACTGCGCAGTATGGCACAGGAACTTCGGCGCGCGCTTTCTGGAATTGTTTACGGCCGACTGTCGACTGCTGTTTTGAGTATAGATCGCAATAATAAGACAAAGAATGAGAAGGTGATAGAAGGAAGAAACAAAGAGTAACATAAGGAAAGACAGAAAGATAAAGTCGATAGAATGATTAAAACAAAGAATAACATAAGAGAAGGTGAAAGAAGGAAGAATCGAAGAATAACATAAGGAAAGACAGAAAGACAGAAAGAGAGAGTGATAGAATGCTTAAAACAAAGAATTACATAAAAGGTGATAGAAGGAAAAAACAAAGCATGACATAAGAATAGAAGGAAGAAACAAAGAATAACATAAGGAAAGACAGAAAGAGAATGTGAAAAAAGGAAGGAACAAAGAATGACATAAGGAAGAACAGAAAGAGAAAGTGATAGAATGATTAAAACAAAGAATAACATAAGAGAAGGTGAAAGAAGGAAGAATCGAAGAATAACATAAAGAAAGACAGAAAGACAGAAAGAGAGAGTGATAGAATGCTTAAAACAAAGAATTACATAAAAGGTGATAGAAGAAAAAAACAAAGCATGACATAAGAATAGAAGGAAGAAACAAAGAATAACAAAAGAGAAGGTAATAGAAGGAAAAAATAAAGAATAACATAAAAATAGAAGGAAGAAACAAAGAATAACATAAGGAAAGGCAGAAAGATAATGTGAAAAAAGGAAGGAACAAAGAATGACATAAGGAAGAACAGAAAGAGAAAGTGATAGAATGATTAAAACAAAGAATAACATAAGAGAAAGTGATAGAATTATAAAAACAAAGAATAACATAAGAGAAGATGATAGAAGGAAGAAACAAAGAATAACATAAGGAAAGACAGAAAGAGAAATTGATACTGCTTAAAACAAAGAATTACATAAGAAAAGATGATAGAAGGAAAAAACAAAGAATAACATAAGTATAGAAGGAAGAAACAAAGAATAACATAAGGAAAGACAGAAAGAGCAAATGATAGAATGATAAAAACAAAGAATAACATAAGAAAAGGTGATAGAAGGAAAAAAAAAAGAATAACATAAGAATAGAAGGAAGAAACAAAGAATAACATAAGGAAAGACAGAAAGAGAAAATGATAGAAGGAAAAACAAGGAATAACATAACGGAACAGGCCACGATGGTATAGTATACGCAAATTGCATGCAAAGCGGGCGCGCGGTTTTTCCCAAACCGGAAGAGGCTTCGTCATACAATCATGATTGAGAACTCCGTCCGTTCAATCGAATTTTAGCGACCGTGATTCTTTTGAATCATGATACAAAACGCATCTTTTTCAGCGTTTCATGTTTGTGTTTTCAAACACGTTTATTTTTACGACCGACGAAAAAATCGCTTGAACGCATTGCGTTTTAAACTAAACGTCTTTAGAAACCGTGATTCTAGGGTGAAAAAGTGTCGATTAAACGCACCCTTAAAGGAGTTTGCCCCGAAACGTATTCGTATAACGGCAGGCCGGCATGTCACTTCATTCGTATGCACACCCTCTGTGGTGGTTAGTATTCAAATGCTGAGATTGTGATCAAGAATATTAGTAGATAATGGGCCGCTAGCGTGAAAGGCAGGGAGGGTTTGAAACTCATCAAATCGATATTTTTTCGGTAATTGTTGTTGGCAGATTTGTGCATTGAAGACATTTTTTTAGCCATGTTGAATACAAGAATTAGACTCACTTAATATATCCCTGTGTAATCTAAAAGTTTGAAAATTCGTGTCCACAGTTGGTCAGACACCCCCACCCTCTTTCCTAAAATATTCTTGCTATGCCCCTGGATCTACTGAGGAAGTGTCAGTACGTCAATATTGGAGCCGAGTTATCTTGGCGTCAAGGGAAAACGTGGAGTTGTCCCGAAGCATCCAAAGAAAGGATGCTTCCCATGCTGCTACCTCCCACAGGTCCCTATGGTGAAAAATATGATTAAACAGATTGGAAAACTTGTTCATTGCGATCAGATGCCATCTTAAAGTACATATGATGGGAAGGGAAAGGGAATATTGTGCGCACGTGTTCGTCTCGTATTACACGGGTGTGACGGTGTGATGTTTAGTTGTGAGAAACGTACGGTGAGAAGAAACAAAGATGAAGAGTATTTGTGATGCGATGACCGGAAAATATTATTAGTATGTGTATCAAACTGAAGAATGAGATCATGCTATTGTAAACAAATATCATGTATTAGTAGCATAAACGAAAATAAAAACAATTTGCTATGACGATTTCATTACAATATTTGCCAAGTCTGACGATTTCGCTCTTGTGTCATATGCCTTCATGTATCTAAATAGACCTTCAAGAAGTTTCCAAACTGATCATTTGCTCAAAAAATGTTTCATAGCATTCAATAAACTTACAACTTATAATTCTATTGCATTAAAAACTCTCGCCCATTATACTCTTCTCCTTTGCCTTAGCAGACATCCTATGCTGTCATTAATATGATCTGTTTTAGGAGGATGTTTGCCTGTTTGTTAGGTTGATCGATGCTTTATTGAAAGATTAATTGATGAATGTATTATAGGTCAGTTGCATACTGAATTCGCCCGGTGTATTTCTATTCTCATCAATCATTGTGACAATTTCGAAGGAGAATAATTGTTTGATCACGTCCGGTCCAGCTGATAAACCTACATTGCTGTCATTGTCTTCATTACTTTGTTAAATCATTTGTTGCTCTCTTTTCCATCCTATATCGCCTGATCTATAGGATTTAATTGATCCCTTTGGTCGCTATATTTTATCTAAATGTATTTTAAAGTACTCCCTCAACCTCCAAGAGGAGTGATTTCAGCAGTCATTACCCATTTTGCGTATAGCATGAGAGCTGATTACGTTTGCAGCTGTTTCATATATCGTTGATGATCATTAAGGATTTTATTTCATTCGTTATGACGCAAAATAATTATTTGAGTCCGTTGATAAAAGTCAAATTTCTATGATAATTAGTTTTAAATGAAATTTGTCCACATCATATATTTCTTCTTCTTTTATTGTAGATTTGTTCTCCTCGTACTTCATCGTTAATAAACCACATCTCATTAAATATTATTGATTGGTATCATGATGCTTACAACACGATATAACCTTGTAAGTTGAACCGAATAAGATCCGGCATTCTGAACAGTCATATTGTCTGACGAAAACTAAAAGCTAATTTTCTACTGCGAATAAGATCTCTGTTACAAACGTCTAGCGCTGAATTTGTCAAGTAATTGATAGTTGTCACGCTGCATTTTTTTACATCCGAGAATCCACGCAAATGTCACGTACAGGGAGACAATTTAGTGACTGCAACACGTAGCTGTATGACAGGGTCGTCTTTAGGTTATATGCCCACATACTATTCCTCGCGTAAGTGGATGAAATAAATTGTTCTGTAATTATATTACACGCCATGTCGTTTCTCGTTTGAATTTTACGTAATTACAGATTATTTTTAATATGGCGTGAGTTATATCGTGACGTATGAAGAGACGAATAGGTTGACGTTTCCGTTTCAATTTTGGTGGCGGGGGGGGGGGGGGTCTCTTTCCCCCTTTTTGTGAAAGAAAAAAAACCCATCATACTCCTATCTCACCCATTATAGAGCTCCCTCCACCACGTCCCCTCACCACCAGCTGAGCGAGTTTTTCGGAGCTTTCAAATCTCATATTCTGTGGAGGAATATAAAAATCATGTCGGGAAAATCGGAGGGACTTCCCCCTTTCTGGCAATTTCATATAATCAGACTACAAATTCTCCCCTGTTTTTAATATCGTCAACATAATTTAAAAGCGCAATCATGACAATTGAGATCACCTATTTTATTGAGTTCTCTTCTACTATGTTGTCATTCCCATCAGTAAGTCATCCCCTGAAGACATGTAATTAAAATTTATTTTCCCTTTGGTGATTTATTTGATCTCGATGTCACGTGTATGATCAAGTCTCTATATACACAAATCTAATATTTCAGAATCAATACAGCGTCGGTGTCGGACCATGTATAATTTTACAAGATGCTCCGTGTAATGAATGCTAAAACAAACACAATTATTAACATTGGGACAAATATTATTTCACCTATTATTTCGTTACTGCGTATTTGCACATTGATTTAATATGTATGGAGTTGAATAAATATAATATTGCTATGACGAATAATTGCAGATTCTTTCTTTTTATCGTCTGTCTGTTGTCTGCGTTTCAGTTTGCTTGACATCAACTTTTCAATGTCTCTTGTAAATGCGAAAATCATTTACCTTTTTGGTCTTCGAATTCTCAAGAAAGAAAGATTACCGACAATCCTTTTCAGGACTCCCCAATTCTTCACTCTCTCAAATGGTGAAACCGCAAGCCTACTTCATATCTACATCACCATGCAAGCCGATACTTACAAGCAGCATGTAAAACAATATATTGTTAGAATAATACAACCGTCTGTCTTTTTCATTACACCCCCCCCCCATTGTTACGACTGTGGAAAAAAGGATTCGATTACTGAACCCACTCACAAACCACTAATGCTACCCCCCCCCACCCCCCTCTCTCTCTCTCTCCCTCTCTCTCTCTCTCTCTCTGTGATGCATTCTCAGTGATCCAAATGCCACAAATAGAGACCCAAATCCTTCATCCTAAGACGAAAAGAACAGCAAATCAATAAAGATATGAGCGTCATGCCAAAATAGATTTCACGGGTTCGCGCCTCCACAAGTCCAGATGGAGAGCGGTTAGCTAAATGCATTTAGTTATCTTTTATCGGTCTAGAAAACTCTTTGATGATGAAGGTAGAGATGCATGGTGAGAGGGTGACCTGTCGATATTGAGATGGGTCTATGGAGATTAAAGAGTAGCGTAATGTGATTTAGAACAAGTGCAATCGATTTGATTGGTAGAAAGACGAATTCACACCATCATGCGTTCGCGTTCTGGTTTAAAACGTAGCTTTTGCGGCTTTCATGGCTTTATCAGTGTAAAATGGCAACCAAACTTCACTTGCTGGGTTGTGTGTTCTGCTCACCGGTGATTGTGATGTTAATGAATACGGTAGTTTGGTTCATTAATAGCTTCACGCCATGGTGATGTGAATACAGCGTGCTGGCAATCTGCATTCATTGTAGCAATTTACCTCTTCAATTTGTATCCACCGCCATTACCAGATTGTCTGGGTGGTTTTAGTACATTATAGAGTCCAATTGATGTGTATTGAGAAGATGTCAGATCGTAGCTCCTCCCAAGCCCAATCAGCTCATCACGATAGGAATGCTTTGATGAGACTGTCAAGCCTTTAGTTTGTACCAGACTTCCTTTGCTGTCGATTGTCTCAATCTTATCCTTAAATTCCCTTATTTGTCCATCCTTAATCTCTCTCTCTCTTCCTCCCTCTTTCCATCTCTACCTCTCTTTCTACATATAACGTTACAATGAACCCTTTTATTTAATCTCTCTTCAAATGTAAATGATTTGATACCGATCATACTTCTACTTCTACTTCTACGACGATACTCAGCAGGATCCATAAGTCAGGATGTAGTGCTGAGGAATAAACTATCTAGTTCTTGGTCTAGATGCTTGGTGGAAGCCCTCCAGTGAAGTAGCGTCAAGGGTGATCTTTGAAAGTCCGAGGGGAAAATGAGTTCTGGTAGAGCTGGGTGCGGGATGGGATAGCCAGCAACTTCTTTGAGTGATACTGTCGTGTGTTGCTGGCAATCATGGGTACTGTGTAATGGTGTGCATTGATGGCTACTGTGTCGTTTTGGATTTTGTACATGAGGTGGAGGCTTGCAGCATTTCTTCTCCTCTCCAGGCTCTCCCATTTCAGATGTTGAATCATGGCCGAGACACTGGCCATACGACGATATCTCTGGAGGGTGAATCTTGCTGCTTGCCTTTGTACTGCCTCGATTTTGGATATAAATTATGCTTGTTTGTGTGAGGGTTCCAGACCGAGCAACAGTATTCCAGATGAGGTCTAACAAGAGAGAAGTAGGCTTGTTGGCGGATCTTTTGTGAGGTTTTGCGGAGATTTCTGCTGACTAATCCCAGCATCCGATTGGCTCGGGATGTGATGTTGTTCATGTGGCCTTGCCAGGACAAGTTGGGTGAGAAAGTCAGTCCTAGATACCGGAGATCTGTTACCAACGCAAGAGGAGTGTCTCCTAGCGTGTATGTCGTGGTGATGGCTTTCCGACGTAGGGAGAATGTGATGTGGTAGCATTTCTCGGTGTTGAATTTCATCTGCAATGTGTTAGCCCATGAATGCAGCCTGTTGAGATCTTGCTGTAGGGCTTGGCTATCAGTGACATCAGTGATCGGACGGTATAGAAGACAATCATCAGCAAAGAGTCGGATTTTGGAAGAGATCCCATCTACTATGTCATTGATGAAGGATATAAACAGAAGTGGGCCGAGAACTGTGCCCTGCGGTACCCCAGAGGTGACTGGAACCCATTCAGATGACTCTCCATCTACAACAACACGTTGTAACCTTTCAGTTAGGAACACCCTGATCCATCTGATAAGGTTGTCATGGATCCCATAGTGATGGAGCTTATGGAGGAGGCGGTTATGGGGTACACGGTCAAAGGCTTTGGAGAAGTCTAATGCAACTGCATCAACTTGCTCTTTCTGGTCTAGAGAGTGTGCAACATCTTGAGATGTGATGATCAACTGGGTCTCACATGAATGGCCAGGACGAAAGCCATGCTGAACATCATTGAGAATATTATTTTCGTCATAGTGATCCATGATATTGCTGAAAATGACATGTTCGAGCAGTTTACTGCAGATGGACGTGATTGATACAGGGCGGTAGTTTCCTTTCTTGAAAATTGGTGAGATGTTTGCAAGACGCCAGTCAGATGGTACTGATCCTGTATCTAGAGATTGTTGAAAGATAACGGTCAGGATCGGTGCAATGTCTTCAGTAAAGAACTTCAAGATCCTTCCTGGTATGCCATCTGGTCCTGTGGCTTTGCTAACATTTATAGCTTTCAGTAGCGTGACAATGCCTTCCACAGAGATTTCAATGCGATCCATTGAAGGAAACACGGGTTGTCTAAGATCTGGAATGTTCGAGTTATCCTCCAGTGTGAAAACTGATTGAAATTGGTCGTTCAGTGCAGTTGCTTTCCCTTTACTGTCTGATACAAGCGTTTCACCACACTTGAGGGATCCAACTCCAGATGACTCTTGCTTTCTGGATTTGATTAACTTCCAGAATGCTTTGTTGTTCTTGTCATCAGGAGAGAACATCTTGTTTTGATAAGTCCAGTAGTTATGACGAAGTTGAGATCTTAATTATTTCTGATAATTCCATAGAGCATTATTATGCTTGTATCGAGGCGTTTTTCCTAAACCATTGAGCCAGGAGCTGTTTCTCTTTCATCGTCGTATCTAGTAACTCCTCATCCACAATGAGCATTATTCATCTTCATTTTCCTTCTCCCTATACTAACATTTTGTCACCTAGTCATGTAGGCCCCCAGCCTGTATACCCAAGGAGATGTTTTGGTATACCCAACAGTTCACGATTTATTACATGCGTCAAGCAGCGTAATGTCAGCAGACATTGTAAATCATCATGAGCATAAATGATCACGTATAGCTGTTGCTTGGTTGATTAATTTCTCTTCATTTGTACAAACAATGTGTTTTCATTATTACCATCCCTCATCCAGATTGCGTATGATTGCAAACAAAATGTGACATGTTTCACATTTCACGAAATTTATGATAGAATTCGTTAAGGTTGGTGATTATTTAGTGATTTTGCATTAATCTGGATGCTAAAACAAAAATTGTTTATAATTTCTGTTCATCGTCAGACAGCTTAGAGGAATATAGATGTTTTATCGTATAAAAGAGAGGAAAAGAAAATGAGGAAAGTGAGACAAATAGAGAGGGTCGAAGTGAAAATAGAGGGGGGGGGCAGAGACAGGGAAAGGAGAGAGAAGGGGAAAGTGCACAGAAAGAGAGAGAGAGAGAGAGAGAGAGAGATGAAAATAAGCTAAACATTGTTGAAGAGACATTTCATTTCAGTTGTTACGCAGAGGCTCTACTTTTATAATCATTATTCTTTTTCCATGCAGAGTTTGTTTGAGATACTAAACATCTCACGTTATAGTAGAATCAACTATCTGCATTGTTTTGTCGATAAGATTACATTGTACCTTGAATAAATTTCCTCGTAGTTCGTCAGTGAAATATTATTAATTCAGTGATTTAACATGTTATTTACTTGAGCTCGTAATGTTCACACCAGTTCTTTTCCATTTTCATTCTAATTTACAGGAAAGCTGATCAAAAGATATGGGAGAAATTTCAACACAGCATAAACCGGTACGAGATGTATTCATATAACAACTCCAAGATAGATGACCTTCTGCAGTATCTGCGTTCAGAACCAATGTATGAAGTTGGTAAGTTCGATAACCTCTTGACGGGCTTTGAGATCGGGGCATTGCAATACGGCTCTTATAACAATTGGCTTTTTGTTTAAACATTTAAATGTGGTCGAGCACAATTTATGATCCCAAACAAACATTGATCTTTTCTACATGAATAGCGAGTGTTTACCTCTGTCAGTGGGTTTTCACAATTTTGTTTCTAAAACATTTTATATACATGCCCTTGCGCATCCATTAGCTACAATGTTTCGCTTTTTGGTCTGGTTGTAACCTTGTAAGTTCTACCACAATTGTCTTTTCTATGGTTTTGACACTAGCGTACGCTTATGAAAGTCTGTCAAGTTCTGGGAAGAGGTGAACAATATTTTGTGAGCATTATCATTGTTAGAATGCAAGTTTGGAAGAACATCAGAGAGAAAAAGCATGGCTCTTCAAATGCATTCATATTCTAAATATGACGATGTCACAGCTTAAGAATGAGGCCCGATGTTTATGCCATGTACATGTGTGTGTAGTCCCATATATATCTTTCTGTGTCCAGTGCTGTTAATTTATCAAGACTATAGGCCACATTTCTTATCATGTTGACGACTTCAGAACCTTGCAGTACACACCAATACTTATATCTTACATGATCAACTTTTTCTGATCGATTCCACACCTTTTTTCTTCACAATGCAACCACATGATCAGAACTCAACTTTCTCTTTAAATCAAGGGAAGCTTTTTTGCGTGGTTGTTGCATTTTAGTGGGTCTTTGTTGTCTGCAAATTAGGAACCACCCTGCCTCCATTCCAAAGAAGCTACCAGTTTGTAGAAGTGTTAGCCTCTTACCAGTTTACCTGCAACCGTCAGATACTTGCATATATAGCCTACACTCGCCTTTGTTCAGTCAATGGCGTCGGTGATAGCTGATTCTTGAAGCCTGAATCTAATAATGCAATTAGTTAGTGTAGATCGACCCTAATGATGCATCGATGAGAGCTTATTAAGATGTGGTGCTGTGGGTGAGCATGATCATAAACCTGTCCTGTATCTACAGTAGATGTCGATATATTAACATTGATATCCAAGCTGAAGAATTAAAGATTTAGATTGTTAGCTTTGTTGGTCAGACCTGATGGCTGAGAACGTTACAGATGGATGGGGTGGGGGTTCATAATAGAAACAACGAGTGAATGAAAAGACAATTGACAGCTGAAAGAGAATGAAACAAAAATTAGAGGATTCGTTTTAATATGAAGAATAGAAAATATCGTGTGATGTTTCAGCTATTCATTAAGATAATGCCTGAGGTGCACAGATATAAAGACGTCTTTTTATGATTTGTTATGTTTCCGTAAAGAAAAAAGAAAAAGAAAGGAAAACAGAGAGAGAGAGAGGGAGAAGCAAAACAAGCTGCAGTTCTCTATTAGTGTTCCATAAAATGGTTACCGCAGCTAAGAAAGCCAAGGGGTTCGTTTTGTGATGAAGACATGAGTTTGAGGTGAGGTGAATGAGGAATGGTATATGCATACATATTATTAGTGGAAGGGTTTGTCAGGCGACATTGAAAACTCAAGTAGGTATGGTAAAGATAGTCAAGCAGCACTGTCGAGTGATGTGTACCATTCCTGCGATGCCCGTGGCGTGGTCCACTTCCACATAGCAATTTCAGCGGTCATTTTCTTTGACATCCAAAAGAGGCATCAGAGTCAAGTGTTCTGCATCTTAAGCTGGACATACAAGAGGGGCTAAACTAAAGTCTTGATTTTCACGGTATATGATGGAGGTGTTTCGTCTGGTCTTGTCAGTCCTGATAACATGCTAGATGACTGTTTAACCAGACGTCTTCTGGTTGTGATGGCAGTTCCTTAGATTTCTAATCTTGCTTGTTGTTTATAAGAGTCTATAAATAATGTAGTACACTTAGGCGATTTATGATGTAGGCACTCCCATTTCCCCGATATAAAGACAATTATTAAAAAACTTCATTCACATGGTACATGAATATTTTACAAAATTGATATTGTATTTAAGGTCACTTATTTTCTAGGATACGCACTGTCAAATTCCACTTTTTACTTATCATAGTCTTTCTTAATATCCAGCCTATCCTCCCTTTGTATAGCTTTCCTCAGAAACATTGCTTCCCTTATTTCTTTCTTCACTCTCTCTCTCTATCTCTCTCCCTCTCTCTCTCTCACACACACACATCAATGTATCTCTCTTTCTCTTCTTGTATTTCCTGAACGAAGCAGTTCACACTTTTATGTTTATCTACATATTTATTTTCTTGCCATTTATTCTCAGAACCACACTCTAATCCCCTTTTCGCTCTCAATTTCGAAATCTTTCGTCTCTCTGTCTCCCTGCCTCGATCCCTCCCTATTCACCAACAGCTATTGTGTCTATATCCCGCCCGTATGGTATGTTTATTTAAAGATCCATTTACTTCAATTCAAGAATTTGGCGCCTTTTATTAGCTTGTCTCCTCTGTATCCCCTATCGTTTCAATAACAAGCGATGTCGCCTGGATGGAAGAATTACCGGTGCCCCATCTCCGTTGAACTCGTTATGAATGCCACCCCTACATCGGATATTATTTTACAATAGTCTGGATTAGAGGCCCAATGGAACCTGACATGCCCTATCCATCAAAGTGTATCCCTAATTATTAGTATCTCAATGCTTTCGTGCATTGGTATTAGTGACTATGACCCGCCATTCCTTTTTGATTGCGTAATTTTCATCCAACTCATCCCCACTCTCCGCTTCGAGTTCCGGTAGAAAGTTTAATTTTTTTTTTTCACATCTTCTCTCGTTTTTGGCATGCAAAAATAGGATGTTTGTTGTATACATTAGAATCTGTAATGTGTTATTCGTAGATTTGTGTTATATATTCAAAATGAAGTACATACGTTATCTTTCATGTTCATAAACATACCACGCAGACTGCCTTAGAATAGAGAGCGACTGGATTGGCGAATGCATTGATATTGTAACTAAACATTTTGATTAAGTTTAATTTACATAAAATATAAATTGTATTTGAAATCAGCACATGGGGCTTACCTCTCCCTCTCCTTCGCATAATCTCTCTATTTCTCTCTTATTCCCTCGGCACTCTCTTTTCCCCATCTATTCTTACTGCGTCACCCTCTTGCGATGATGAATTATTGTGTTTATTCTATATCTATTATTCCCAATGTTCCCTTGATATTCATATGAAAACGCATAATGTTTGTAAGATTATTATCCTAGGAGGCACCGGCTTGACTCAATCTCCATCTCATATCAGCTGCAGATATCAAATTATTCAATCTCAAACCCAAGGTCAAGGATTCATAAGTCATGTTCACATTTTAATCTAAGCTACGTGAACCTCAACCAGTAAAAAGGTATAAGTTTATTGCTCTCATCTTGAGTGTGAAGAGGGTTCCCTTTGAGAGAGAACATAATCTTGACCCTCACTACAGGTAGACACTTCTGGGCATAACTTTAGTGTTTATAGAAAATTACATCAGTTTGTAACATGTTGCGGATGCTTCGTGTAACATTGGAGAGAAAAATGCTTGCTCAAACTGAAAATAAGAACCCGTCGTGAATTAAGATTGTAAGTGAATTACACATGCATTTCTAACAGCCTAATAGGATCATTTTGGTCTGTCTTCCATGCAATGCATTCAAGAGGAACAGTTATTGGCCCTCTGCATCATTTCAAAGAAAACACATGGACCAATGGTTTCGTGTGCTGTGATTGGTTATATAGACCCGATTCTAAAAACAGATAAACCCACCTAGCAGGACCTAGTGAATACCCGAAGAACAGTTTATTCTTCAGAAGTACAAGTATACCTAAAACAAAATATTTCTTTGCTCCCTTCGCTCCCTGTGTTCCTCACTTTAATAGTCTCACGTTTAAATATTCCCACTCTTTATATCTCATATATTTCTCTATTTCAGTCGTCTTTATAGTGAAATTTCCTGTCTTTCATAACTTCTCATTGCTCTTTTTGTCTCTCTTTTCTCTCTTTTTCTTATTTCTCTTTTCTAACTGTTTTTCAAGTACTTTTCCGTGTCTATTTTATTTCAATCTCTCGTATTCACTCTTTCTCTCATTTGTCTATGAGCGTGATATTTCATCATAATATTTTATTGATGAAGTATGGGCCGCAACATGACTGTCATCAACATCCTATTCTATACGTTTTGATTTGATGCTAAATATATAATCAACTTGTAAACTTCTGGCAAGAAATTTATTTCTCATGCTGATATATAGATGATTTTATTCTATTTGTTTTATATTTTAAATTTCAGATGAGAAATCAGGAGGAACCCAAGTGAAGATGGTCCTTACATTTCGAGATGGTGGTCAGAGTTTGATGAAACCATGGAGGTGAGTTATAAGAGTTGAGATTATAACGGATACCAAGAACCAAAACAGTATTGCTTGTATAGTTTTAGAGAATATTTGTTGTATCCATAAAATATATATCCATGTTAAATGCTGCTTATAAGTATCGGCTTGCATATATTATCCATGTTGTGTTAAACCTGTAGTGTGCAACCTCCGGTACAGAAAAAAAGGTTTTGATTTATTAAGTTATAATGCAAAATTAAAGCTATTCTTTTTGAAAGAATTGAATCGGATATTTTAGATTTATAATATTAATTAAGTTCAAGTTGAATTTCTGATCAGCTTCAATTATTCACTGTTACGTAGAAGTTACTATCAAAAAATCTCCAAAAGGTTATATTTCCTTTAAGTAATGCCGACCACGTAATCAAACCAACAGTCGTTTCGTAAAGGTTATTAAAACAGCGCCTAAATATGAAATCGATGTTGAAACCCTTTAGGATTAGCCACGTTGCATCATTGATTGATATACATGTTTCACAAGATAATCTCATGTAGCTCAGGCAATGTCAATATGAGAAATTATTTTTGTTCATTATTTATATTTTATAATAATACAATTCTATTTCATCTAAAAACAAAAGCTATGATTTTAATGCATATTGAAATAGGCTATCGCTTGGACTTGTAAATATTGATATTAAGTCATGTTAATTGCATCAGTTCTCTGTTATGATGATTCAAGTTACCCTTTGTTGCCATTGGATGAAGAAACTATTGAAACCTATTATGACATAAAGACAAACATTGGCCTTTCCACCTTACATTGTTAATAAGAACATTGGCATATCTAATTATCCAGGGGGGTGTTTCATAAAGTTACGCATGACTTTACGAACGACTTGTATGAAGTGCCAGATAGGGTGCCCAAAGTTTTTTCTGATATTTCCAATAACCTCAATTATATTATGGCATAAAATATACTTTGCATTAAAAATGGTTGTTATAATAAGAATTTTCATCTACATCTGCACAGTTCAACTTAATAATCAATAATGATTGAGCATCCCATTTGGCTTTTCATATACAAGTCGTTCGTAAAGTCATGCGTAACTTTACGAACAGCTTTATGAAACTCGAATCAATCTCGCCTGATGTTTATATATAGATGTTGCACATAATCATTAGCTCCAGAAAATATGAAAGTGATATCCAGTTGAGTCTCATGATGTAGACAGATACTCAGGTGTGTTATGCTAATTGAGGAATAACATCAAGTCTTGTTCCCCTTTGTCTTCAAACACCCACAAAATCGACCAAGTTAGTACATGATCAGAATCGAAGTCCAATGGTACCACTAAAACCAACCGGATTTATACTAACCTCGGATGATGTTCAGGTTTTCAGGAGAAGAGTCTACTATAGGGCTTTAATATAAAGTTGAAACTTCTTTAAGTGGAATATGGTGTCTATATTTGAGAGACATTCCTCATTCTTTGTACGCCGTATATATGCTGTATTCGTACGTGTGTGCTTTCCTATCTTGTTCTGATGTGAAGCTACTAGCAATGCAAGGCGCCATAAGGATTAACCAAAACAAAAATAGGTATCCATTCAACCCAACGATATACATACAGATAGGGTGATCGAATATGCAAACTTACTGATAATTGGCTTCCCTCCACCTCCTTCAACTTCTTTCTTTTCGTCTCTCCACTTCTCTCTCTCTCTCTCTTTCTCTCTCCCTCTCTCTCTCTCTCTCCCTCTCTCTCTCTCCCTCTCTCTGTCTGTCCGTCTCTGCTTCTCTATCTATCTCTATCTCGCTCTCTCTTTGTCTGTCTGTCTGTCCAAATCTCTCTCTTTGTCGCCCATCTTTCCCTCTGTTCCCCCTCTTTATGTCCCCTCGTCCTACCCCACCCCCTCTACCCTTCTTTTTTTCTCTATTACTTTTCCTTACCCCCCCCCCCCTCCTTTCTCATTCTTTCTTTCTTTTTTCTGTCGCCCTCTCTCTCTTCTCTAGCTCAGTCACGTGCTATCGTGATGTTTTATATATTTTAATTGAATTGAACTGGTTTATTGATTAAAACCATTCAAAATACAATCAAAATAGCAGCCAAAGGCTGAATTTACAAACAATCTAAAATTACATTGAAGAATGAAGATACAATAGTTGAAAGTTGGTTTGATACAAAAAATTAAAAGCAATGCATAGTAATATAGTTACAATGTAAGAATATCACTCATTTTTTGAAAACACAATAAACCAATATTGACCAATGTATTGTCTCGGTTCCTATGATGCGATTGATGGTTGGTTGCAAGGCCTAACATTTTGAAAGACACAATGCTATCTCAAAGTGTGCTTCTTAATAATTATGATCGGCATATCCCCGAAATGTGTTTGCCTTATCAATCCTTATCCTATAGTAACACCAACATGATCGACACTAGACCGAACAAATAGTTACATTATTTTCCGAAAATGGCACAGTTTCCGAAGCCATTTGGCGGAGTGATTCGGGATACTTTCGGGTATAGTACAGGGATAATATCTATCCCTTCGGGTCTGAATCGGCTTGACAACCATTATATAGAACAATGAATGGATACAATCCTGTTTCTAATTTGACTTCAACTGCCTTTTAGATGCAACTTGTAGCCACCTCTCCCTCGACTCACAAATCATATAAGGCGATTGATATGAGTATGAGGGTATTATCAGATGGAGACGTACTTGAGTTGAAGAAGAATCTATTTATTAAGCGCTTGTACATGTTCCATCAAGATGGCTATTTGTCTTAGGGTCTCGCGAGGGATTATCCTAGAGAGAGATTAGGTAAAGCTTAGCCATGTCTGCAACCATCGTGTCTCATCGTGATTCTCGTCATCCTACAACATTCCACTTTATCTCTATTCTTATCAAGAATCGGTCTCAATAATTATACCCCAGTCTCTTTTTGTTTAATCAAGTATTTTACTTTCTTCACGATACAAGAGCCAAATCGTAGATCTTTTCCTTAATTTAGACCTTTTTACCTAACTTGTCGAAGATAAAATAATTATGATACGCTTATCAATAAAGAACAATGGTCAGGATGGTAGCATCTGGATAATATAGTTCACAGACAATAGCACTGTATCGGAAGAATCGATGGTATGCGTGATTTGAGCAGTTAGCTGGTATGCCGAGAATGACGTGAGAAAATTAGAAAAGTGGTATCAAAAGTTTTGATATGCCTATACCACAAAATGATATCTGATAGGCCTAAGTAGTAGCGGAACCAGGATTTTAAAGATGAATAGTTTCGAGCTTTATTTGCTTGTACTGTCAGGAGGTGACTTAAAATGGCAATGTGGGGCGCAGAGGCTTTGAATGGGTAGGCAGTAGGCCCTATACCTGACCCTCAGTCTCCCAATCACCAAGTACAATTAACAAATATTTCTGTGACAAATTGTAATATATCTAATTTTAAGTCATCTTAGTCGGAGAAATCTACTAGCTGAATTATGGCACCCAAGGCGCGATGGCTTTTGTTAGAGCAGTTGTCTCCTAACCGACAGGTCTCGGGTCCAAAACCAAGTTGATGCGCTAGTGCCCTTTGGTATTGCATTAATCCTCATTACCGAATTCCTCGGAGAGGATTAAAGCCGTTGCTTAATTACAAGCACACATACTTTTTTAGCAGTCAGGTAAAATAAACAAACCATTATATTTTCACTGCAAGTATTAACTATAACCATACCTAGTCCACTCCCTGGAATGTTTCCGTGTCAAGCGCCCAAGCAGCTGAGACAAATAACACACCCTCAACGCTAAACCAGAGACAGTCCTCGCCTTTTATTCTCACCCTCGGTGTGAGGTGCGTGTAAGGGAGGAGAACTGAATAATCTGGATTACCATGCAAAACACACTGGCCTATTTTGAGCGTTATGAAGGACAAGGTTTGGTGGAGTTTAGAGGAAGTTTTAGAGGTGTTTTAGCTAGGGGTATGAACTTATAGTATTGTTTATTTAACAAAGGGCTCTGTTGCATATGGTGCAGATGCACCCAACTGAAAATCAAACAGCTGTCTTTTCTGCAAGCTGTTGCATGCAGTTAATTTAAGTAGATCGAGTCCCACGCAAAGGTAAAACGAGAGAGAGAGAGAGCAAGAAATCTGAACCATCTGAAAGTGTTCCATAATTGCCGCAGCCACAGACCTAACCCGATTAATTTCATATAGCTACAATAATCCTGTAAACATGCTGCATGTGTAAATGTATCCAGACTTTGCCCGTCAGCGTCCGCGTGTTGTACGAATGTCTAGCTCTTGTTGAGCGACGCTACCTGGGACGCTCTCCGCAGTTAGTCGGGATAGTATTGCCTTGCATCATTAGCATCTCAAGCAGAATAAAACTTGACGTCAGTCAAAATATAGCATGAAGGTTCTTGTTGTACATGTCAGTAAATGATATATTTTCCCCAGAGCTATTTCAATTTTAATCCTACAAAACTGGAACACTCTCCTTTGTAATGTCGCAACTATTTTCTCTCATCTATGTTTAATTACAATTATTGTAAATATCTTTTTGGTAATAAGAATCTATCAACACAGATATTCTTCTCATGGCGGTACAGAATTATACGGCTATGCTTTCAAATGATAAGTAAACCTCGTTTTCTTTAACCCGTGAATCTGGTGAAGTTTAATCAGTCACTGTATCATTGAGTCCTTGTCAAACTATTGCCGACAGATGGCGCAATGTGGAATCTAGAGTTCATGATCATTGCATACGGGGCTTGCTTGGTTGAAAGAGAGACACCGTACGATCAATATTACGCTCGTGAATATTAGCGCGTCCATTTGGGGCATGGGGCAAAAGGGAGGTAAAGTTTGTGTACATTATTTCCTGTCTTGACTTACCCCTCTCCCCCTTCTCGCCCCTCTTCCCCTTCTCGTCCAGAGAATCCTTGATCCGACATTCTACTGTCATGAAGTTTCAACATTCACAGATGTATTGAATTGATTGGACCAACAGGAAGTTCAAGTTCAAGTTTTATTTCCACATCTGGTTTAAAAAAAACACAAGTACAATTTATATGCATATATATATATATATACATTAACAAACGTTAAAATGAAACATCTTCAATTTAAATCATAATGTGGTGGGAAAAAAGAAAGGCCACAAAGGAAGTCATATGATATGTTATTTAATCTCTCTTCTAAATATTTTTTTTTTCTTTCTTTTCTTTTTCAGAGTTCAACGTGAATACGAGACATTACCCGACCATTTTTATTTCTCTGATATAGAGCGTCACAATGCCGAGATCTCAGCCTTTCACCTTGATAGGTACGTATGAATAATCATTCAGTTAAAACACAATGTCATAGCACATTAGGCGATGTTTTATCGCCTAAAATCGACTTTGATCTTCAGTTCAGTTCAGTTTAGTTTCTTTTATTTCCCTTTAAAAAAAATACAATACATTAACAAAACATAGCATATTTACAAAATTGATATTCGTGAATAATAAAGACATCTACAAAGCATGAGTTTGTATGACATTTACACTAAATAATTTTGAAATTACATGTGAAAAAAAAGGAACTCAATAAAAAACATATATCTTAAAATTGATTGTAAGATCTAGATCTCTTTTAGGCCTTCAAAATAAATCGGATTGACCTAATAATAAGCTTGATGAAAACTTATCTAACTAAAATTTTAGATTTTGTAGGAATATGCCAAAATGGTAATATGTCTATCGAAAAGTAAACATCATCTTTCCCTTACTCTCTCTTACAGAATTTTAGATTTTAGACGAGCGCCCCCTGTCGCCGGTAGATGGTTCAACATCACCAAGGATCTATTCGAGTTAGCAGATCCAGCATTTAGAAAAACATTTTTTAGATCACCAGGTAATTATGTACTGAAATACTTATTAGAATAGACATCTTGTCTTTCCATGCTATCTCGTTTCTACTTCTTTCTACTCGTTTTGCTGGGACATTGACTAAGTAATTTGAATACTCATTGAAAGGATCCATACAATACAATGATTATTGCCCATTATTTGTTATAGTTTCCTCTCCCTGTTGTAAAATTAAATGGTAATCTATAAGGCATTCTTATCATTCTATGATGGTGTGTAAATGGTTCTACTTTCCTTTACAATAATCTATCTCTCTTCTTATTTCTCTCTCTCCCCCGATCTCTCTCTCTCTCTCTCTCTCTCTCTCTCTTTGTGTTTAGATATTTTATTCTATTATACACCTTTTCTATCCTCTTTTGACAGTCCAACATTCATATACTTATCATCCTATAACTACATTCCTTATCTCTTCATTGTCTGAAATTCACTGACAGTCTCTGTTTGTTTTTTTCTTCTGGATTTATCTTCTCTGTACAGCAAACAACGTGTGTTTTGTAGGTCACTGTTCTTATTACTGTGAGACTGAGACAGCAGTATGTGGTAAACCTGATATGATCGAGGGTTCTGTAGCTGCCTTCCTGCCTTCTTTCAAATCAGCTCCTAGAAAAACATGGCGGCACCCATGGAGACGATCTTACAGTAAACATAGAACAGCAGTGTAAGTTCAGACAAAGTCTCTATATTTTATTTTAAAACAAGCTTACTAATATTTCCAATCTCTGATCTGTTTTATATATCATTTCTAATTCGTTTTAAAGTTTTTAAAGAAAATCTTTAGCAGTTGAAATGCTTGATGAAGATATTATAATGAATTTGCTTAGTACCGGGGCGTTCTATCTTCATTTCCTTTCTCAATGTCTATTACACTTACCGGTATAACAATTTCATGTCATATGCCAAGAACGATATCAAACATTTAGGGATGTATTGTCCAGAGCTGATTGACATTAAATGATTATGATTATATTGGTTCGTTCTTATAGCGCTTCAAAGAATGAAAACTATTTGTATTTCAGGCTAAGCATACTAAATACCGGGAGGTGGCTGTGCGATGGCAATCACTGAAAGCTGTAATAACAACTTCTAGATTAGCGCCCTCTTTTGAAAGAAAGTGTACAGTGTTAGCTGATTCAATGTCATTTGGCTCCCAGATCAAGGCGCATGCCGATGAATATTGTTTTGATCCTAAAGTATGAATGCCTCATTAGTTAGAATGAAAGCGTCAATAACCATGATCTAATAAGAAATTTTACCGTTAATTATGTCTCGTGAGATATCTTATTCATCTAAAATGCAATTATTTATCTCTTTTTTGTTGTGACGAGGCAGAATTTCATGGTTGAATTGTTACAGTCACAGACCAATAGTCCATCTTCATGTTTAAAGGCAAAATTAAAGTCTAGGCACGTTTTTCAGATTTATGTGGAATCTGGGAGATGATATCCGGAGATAATATAGCAATGGAACACCAAAAGGGAATTTCCCAAACAGTAAATTACAGACATGCGACCATAACAAGGTTGCCTGCTTCATGCTTAACATATCTTCTCTTTCTCTCTCTCTCTCTCTCTCTCTCCCCCTCCCATTCTCTTTCTATTTCACTTTCCCTCTCTCTCTTTCTCTCCTTCTTTTTATCTCTCTGACTTTCTTAATCTATTCACTTTTTTAGCTTTTTTTTTTCTTATTCTCTTCTTAAATTTGGGGTTTTTCGCCCCTTTTCTCTCTCTTTTCCTTCTCACTTCTACTTCATCAGTATTTCCTATGCTATTTCACAACCCTTTCAATCTTTCTAACTCTCTCGCTCTATCTATATTGTATCTCTCCTATTATTTTGTTTAGATCATCTCTCCTTTAAAAGCATGTCTATCCATTATGCTTGTTAATGAGCTAGTAAAAGTTATTCCTGTAGTACTCAATGGTATATCATTTTCAAATCTTCGTCACTCTTGTGTTAATTATCCCTAAACCACATTCATAATTATATCTATACAGCAGATAACTTCATGATCATTGTTTCAAACATTGTTTCTCATTCGTGATTGAAATAGCAGTCCAGTCTAAAACATGAACTTTTCACAAAGGTATGTTTTGATGTTGTTGTTTTTTATTTCTTTTTGATGCTTTATTTCAGTTGGGAGCAGGACCCTACATATTGCCATCGTATTGTAATGAACAAGCATCCATATAACAGCGGGAGGAGACTGCTTGATGTAATGGATATGTCCATCTTTGATTTCCTAATGGGTAAGCTAGTGAAAATAAATCACTTTATCACAACCATACTTCCCATGGCTTTCATATTGGTAGTGGCACTTCTATGACAATCTACACACGTTTCTTGTTCATGGGTTTTCTAGAAATGTTCATGTAAACTGTATTGGCAATAAAACACGTGCAGGTGCATTTGGTAAGTTGTATGGTTTTGACAAACTATCAAATGTGCGAACAACTTTAGATTAAGTAAAAGTACCAGTATTGTTTAAACGCTGAAAAATGACTCAATAAAGTGCTAAACTCTACATTGTACTAACCAATTGAAGGTGAAGTCCAGCCTGATATTAAGTTGGTTTTGAGAGAAGCAGAGAATGAGAGGAAGAGGTCAGTGACAGTTTGAGCAAAATCCGATTAAAGATAAGAAGGTTATAATTATGTTTGATTGATGCAACTTCAAAACTTCATAACTTTCTTATCTTCTAGCGGATTTTGCTCAAACTTTCACTGACCTCATTTTTCTGCTGCTATTTAACGAGTGAAAACCAACTTAATATCAAGATGGACTTCATTTTGAAGTTCCGTACCATAACCCAAATAAATGTTCATAAATATTTTTTTTAATAATCCCTCCCCTGTATATATGCCCATGTAGGCGGACAGCTCTTTGCTTTGAGAATGAACGTGATGAATGTAGCATTTCAGGCGTATTCCGTCCTGTTTGTTTATGTACAAACGTGTAGGTTCCAATCGTCTGGAAACTAAGTGATTAGACATATAAATTTAGTTTATGAAGTATTTCTGTAAAGAGAGATGTAAACATTTGATAATATACAAATACATCATCTTACTTCACAACCATACATGACAGATGTAGGCAAACATGACAAGAGCACAACATTGTCTCATGACCCAGGGATATGCATCAAACGTGAGAAAGGAGATGAACTCTTCTTTCCTTCTGGGTCATCATGTAAAGGTCAAAGGTCATACGATGCTGGGTGTAGATCCCACGATTATCCGGCATGTCTGTCTGTGTTTTGGTTGTAGATCATATGTTTGTATTCATAATGTACTCCAATTCCTCTTGTCAGTAAGCTTCCCATTTATATTTAAACTACTTTTTTCTAGAATGATGGAGAGATGAAATCGTCTAATCGAGTGTGTGTTTCCATTATACCCCCGCCTCCAAATCTTTGTTTTCATACTCTGAATTATGTTGACATGGCCTAGCATGGAACATAGAAGAATTATACAAAGACAAAAATCATTGTAATATGATGGACTGGAGCTTTCTCTAGCTTTATCTTTGAAGCTTTGAGGAAGTAATTACCCGTCTTTAGGCTTTATTTTAAAATCTTTTTCACTTAATGCATTTATTTTATCACGGTATAAACTCACTTCAGCTCCAAGCCTGTCCTGTAATTCCGTGAGACATTTTGTCTTGGCTCTATGTAAATACCGTTGGTACATGAACTTTTCAGATAGATTACGAACCTTTGAGAAATTCCCCAACAAATTGACCAAATCCACCTCCCGCGAAGTTTGTTTCCTGTATAAAAGGAAAGAGCAGTATTGCATTGACAAACCAGAGAATGTTGAAATTGTTTCTTGGAGAAAGAGCATCTGTCACAGGAAATTGAATAGAATCCGTGTGAATGTAGTACGTGCCAAGGTTTTTATTTTATTATTATGGAATGTATGAAAGGAAAGCCTATAATGCCCCCCCCCCAAGTACTCTAAAGTGTATTCTTTTCATTCGGTAACCAAAGTCAAACAAAATCATTAAGAAATGGATACTTTGTAAAGAATTACATCTATGAAAGCCACCTCAACGAGTTCATCAAGATCAAACTTCCGTCGTTGCGTCACTCACATGGCTAGTTTGAACACGAGCGAGTAGATGATGTTATAACTATTTCATACAAACTTCAACCGTGTGAAATTTCCATTAGTGCTAGGCACCCGGCCCCCCACTCAGTGAACGGAGGGATACCATGCGTGTTCCCAAACTCTCCGGCTCGTAACAAAAGAAAAAGGTCTACCCATATTGACTTTACACACCAGGTTTTTTGTGAAAGGGGGGGGGTGCTGAAAAAGACTCTTATAACAAACGAAAAAGGTCTACCTGTATTGACTTTACACAACAAACTTTTGCTGAAGGGGGGGGGGGGGGTCGCTGGGAACACGCATATGCGTACCCTAAATAACACTGAGTGGGGGGGGGGGGGGGGCGGGGCTAGACACCGTACCTCTAATCGTGTACAGGTGTGGGTATAGGCAGTAGAATACCCGTGTATCTTGAGGGCATATTTAATGAAATCATATAGAGGTTAATATGCTCCTATAATATATAATTCGATTCCAAGTTGTTTTGGATTCGTCCTTCTGTATTGATATTGAGTAGGAGACGATGAGAGGGTGAGAGTGGCAGAAAGGATATAATATCCAATATACATCGTGTGAGTTCATGTCCGGTTTACAAAAACATAGTCAAGTAGGCTACAAGTCATGTCACATTCATGTCATTGCCAGACATAGAGTATCGAAATGAAATACGAGGAATTTCTTTTCGATGAAACACACGCTTTTAGGTAGAAATTTAGTAAGGGATATATCTGAGAGAGAGAGAGAGAGAGAGAGAGAGAGAGAGAGAGAGAGAGAGAGAGAGAAAGAGAGAGAGAGAGAGAGAGAGAGAGGGGGAGAGGGAGAGGGGGGGGGGGGGGGAGAGAGAAAATGTGGCAGAATGAAATGATAAAAAGTAGATATATACCCAAGGCTAAATTATTTCCCTTTGAAACTGATTGTAATTGAGATGAGATGTGGAAGTTCAGAACGTGTAGGAAATGTATGTCAGTGACAACAACAAAAACACCAGCAACAACAGCCAAAAACAACAAAAAACTTTGGCTTGCTTCTTAGAAAATGGAAGCCCCTTGTGAGATATTGTCCTTGCCTCTCGTGCTTTGGGACATGGATGTACTCTCAAGTGTACTATCAAAAGAATACTGGTTACGAGTTGTTTTGGCAATGCTTCAAAAAATAATCACCTTTGATTCGGAAACACTCTTTACTTTGTATTAATCCAACAAAATATTACCACCACCCTCTCCACCTATCAGAGAAAAAAAAGGACTCGAGGGAAATTAAATAAAATCTTTAAATTTTTGCACAATCAATCAATCGATAGTATTGTTATTGTTGTATTCTTCTATACATCATTGTGTCTCATTTAGCAGTTGCCAGTGAAGACGATATTCCTGCCTGTTGATTAAAACCATTGCTACAGTATACACTCCTTTAACTTTCAAACGTGTAAACAAGTGGAAATGTTTTCATAATTGGCCGGATTGCATTCTTATTTTACTAAGGTGTGATCGCGAAAATTGTTGACCCGATCTGATTATTGGAAACTGCAAGACAAAACAATTGCTATTTATAATGGCTGATGTATCCATCAGAATTACCGACCTGGCCTAGTTATCACGCAGCTCCGATGGTCTATGTTTATGTCTATACACAACTGAAGAGGTTTGAATCAAGGGTAAAGCAACAAATAATTTTACCATGTTTGTAGCAAATCTTATTCTATATCTGCAGAACCCCGTCACAAGAAGAGTAGTAATAAACGAAACATAATCTTGACATCAAGATCATGACTCAGTAGTAAATTGCAGCCAACTCAATGGTTTGTTTTTACAATGAAAACGTGGGGATAGGGCAAATAAGAATGTGTTTTGGTTGTAATTGGTGTGTGGTATGGGGTATGATGGGGTGTAATATAGGGGTGGGGGTGACATGTTTGTGTTAGGTCTATGGTTAGGGGTATGATGGGGGTGTAATATGGATGTAATACGTGGTTATAATCTATTTTGTTTTCATTCTTTTTAATGTACGTATAATTCTTGAATGATCAGTTATTTCATGAGGATGCCGATTATTTGTATTTTACCTGTTTATATGCTTGTGCATTTATCTATTTTGCTTTTGCTGCTGTTATTTGTTATATTTTTACCTCGTGGAAGACCATCAAATTGATTATGTGCCACCCTGTATAAATATCAGAAATAAATGAATAACTAGGGATGTAATGTGGGTGTGTTAGGGGCATAATGGGGTGTAATAAGGGTGTAATATGGGTGTGATGGGGTGTAATAGGGGTGTGGCAGCCCCAGGGTTATGGCAGATGTACCAAGGAGGTTAGGCAGAGCTTAGAATCGGACTAGAGGAACGGAGTTGGTGGGATTGAGATGTTATGTTTGTTAGTTACTTTACTGAATGATTTTGGATCCTCATTTCCACAAGGTTTCGTTCAAACACAACGTTATTATATCCTTAATTCTCTGCCATCAAGCCTTTGAACTAGAAGTATACCCGATCCGGATTCGTCGAAAATAAAGTTGCATTTATTATTAAACTTTCAGTTGCATCTTAGTACGCAACTCTTAATGAAAGAAGCTGGTGATGGCGTAGTACCTCGTTGTATATTTGGCATATGATATAAAGAGTTTAAAGACGATTTTTCAAATCGTTTGTAGAGATGACCCCTGTGAATCATTGCACCTGGGTCTATTAGCGTACGTGATACCTCGTCAATGACCGAGAAATAGGAAAGGAAAACTTGGAACCCTGGCAACGTTCCAAACTGTCTTGCTAAAGTTCCGAAACAAATCATCAGAAAAGAGTTGTATTTTTCCACTTGTTCCCATCAGAGAATTGATACTTTTACCACTAAACCAGTGCGGTTTGGCTACTCGCTACTTCTTGTATAGATCTGTCAAAGCTGATTTGGTGCATAATCCTGGTCTACATCCGAAATGTCTCTTGAACAATTTAACTTCTGTAAGGATTCTGAAAGATAAAAATATGATTTAAAGTTACTAATTGGCTTCAGGCCTTGTGGATGAATACAATTCCGACTGTATAACCTTCTCTGTCGTAGGTAATTTAAGGGCTATAGCGGTTTATTCCTTGACTTTCTGTTCGAATGCTCTAATTTCTGCCCTATATACTAAACTTCTTCCACAAGACTCTTCTTTCGCCACTTTCTGCCAAAGTATAAGTTTCGGCCGTTTAGCTTTCTACGATGAAAGATCACGATTATTAATACCATTATTCATTAGATTACAGCTCCTTTCAATACTTTTTAAATATTTGATATTGATAATCTAAACGTCGATGCCTTGTAACTTGAAATGTCACAGAATCGTTTAATTGACTGTTCGTATTGTTGCTGTAAAAGGACAATCAGAGAATACGTTTCCGACCATTAGAACTGTGCCCCCAAATAAGTTACTTTGTTATTTATGCGGTTATAATTATTGTCTTCAGATTTACTGATTTATCAATATCCATTATTAATGCAATACGCAAGCTGGCAAATTATGAACATAAAAGATTTTTATATGCATTACCGTTTGTCGTTTTCTAAACGTATAGACCTAATCTAATTTGAAGTAATGTATAAATATATACTTGTACAATTACAGTGTATATATATTTTTCCTTGTATCTTTCAAATGGTTTTTATTTCCATATTTGTAATAATGTGTATACCTATGTATTGTAAAACAAATCATTCATGCGCCATATGCATGAAGTTTTCTAATAAATACCAAATACAAGATACATCTTGTCATCCTCTAAATAAGACCTTGTCTGACACACAGCATTTAAATGAACATTGCCGCATCCGATCACACAGTGTAATCAAGCAACACTCATCTTTTGTTTGTGCTAAAGAAAAATTCATCATGTTTCCTTTCATGACTTGAGACCGGGATCTTTCCACGAGATATAATTGCTGTTTGCGACCATTGTTACAAACAAACCGTTATTACAGTACCTGTCTTTTAAAGCTCTTGAAATCATTTCATCAGATTCTATTTGATTTTCAAACAACACTGAAATAATCTCAAAGAATCATTACTTTTCTCCATGAATAGAATGCCAAATGGTGATAATAATAACATTCTACCCTGAAAAGTTGATGAGCGCTGTTGAGTATACCAGACAATGCACTTAATTAGACAAAAGAAGTTCGCCGGTGTTTGAAAAGGGCTCAATCAACGTTGAGGTGACCACACCGCAAGTCAGTTGCATGAATGAATATTCGTTTCCTGCAACATACCTTCCAGACACTCGGCCCGTTCACACATAACAATTAGTGCGATTTGGATCGCGATGCAAAGATCGACTTTCTTGGCGACCGTCCACATAATATTATGTCGATTTAGTGCGATTGGATCGCGATGGAATTTTTTTTTTTTTTTGTTTTTTGTTTTTTGTTGGCGACATTCACAAACGCAGGGAGAATTCTCGCTCGACGGCAAGAACGTCCGAACTGCGGATGCGTGGATCTCGACGATGTATGCGCGCTGGGAAACCTGGGATTTAAATGAATCGATTTTTGATTCTCATACCAGTCAGTGCATTCACACACAGAGCGCCCGGCAAACTATCGCGATCATTCTCAAAAATCGCAAAAATCGATTTTTAAATCTCACCTTTTTTCTGTAGGTGTGGATGTCCCTAACGCCTCCTAATGTTAACGTTATTCTTCATATTGATTGCATTCATTTACCTTCGAAGAGAAGCGCATCTTATATTGCTTTAAGTAATGCTCAATTTAATAAGAAGATTAATTCGGTCATTTTGTCTTCAGTCCCTTCTATTCCGTAAAGATATGCAGATGATGACTTTTTCGTAGTATAAGAATATTTACAGCGTCAATAATTCACTTTCAATCAACCGAAAGTTCATTACGAACGAAAGATTAAGACGATGATATATTGGTCGTTTCTTTAGGAATTAAATGTTAACCGGAATATTCTTATGATGCTTTGTTTGCGGATTGGGCAACGGATTTACTTTAGTCTTTTAAATATGATATTGCTTGAAGAAGCCTTAATCCCTATCATGCAATATCTAAGTCGTTAGCCTTCACAAATGTAATCCCTCATCTGTTTTTTTCTTCATCTCTACATTGTGATTCAATTTCTGTAGAAATGTAAGCCCCTGGGAGTTATTTTCAGTTCTCACCATATCTCTCTCACCCTAGGCCCTTATCTCTCTCATTCTCCCTCTTTCTCCCTCTCTCTTTCTCTATCTCTCTCTCTCTCTCTCTCTCTGTCTCTGTCTCTCTTTCTCCTACCTATTTATTTCCCATGTCTATGTATATTATGTTCATGGCGTGGGTTCAGTGAACCAACGTCTAGTTGTTTTTCTTCTCGGATATAAAGAACATGATACATTACGAGATTAAAGATGTCTGCATGCTGCTTGTATATCCTTCTCTTATGAAATAATACTCTATAGAGCCGACTGATTTTGATCATAACTTGTTAGATACGGATACCTGTAGGTTTACCGAGACTTTATGCCATCATCAAGGATCAAACTGATAATATCACTACGTCAAAAGTAAGCTGTGGCCCCTTAATATGTTTGTTTTCACATGATTCAGGGAAAACCCCGTCTACCATGATCCCTGTCAAGTTATACTATTCTAATCAAAGCGCGTTATATAAAGAGTAATAAGTCATCCACGGCATATACTAATATTTTCTCTATTTGACCCTCTATTCTCCGTATTTTCTTTAACATTTAGCGATCTGCAGTAACATTTACTGTTTTATTATGGCCCTGTTACTCGTCTACAAACATTGGTTCTGTAAATATTAATATTGAAGAGTGTACTATCGTAATGCTATGAATGAACATGCCTGCGCTGTTTCCCAAACATTTTATAAATCATCTGTCGTATTTTTGTTGTAATCAAGTGAACAAAAAAGATAGAATGAATCATTTTCTTGTAACGTAATCTTGTTCGTGCATGACTATTGTATAGAGTGCTAACCACTTGGTAAGGCATGTAGCATCGTTCATCGTATCTGGTTCCCTGTTAAAGTGGATTGCCTTAGGCAGAGTATCCCTTCGCTGAAATCCGAAGGGATTTATACTAAAAGAACAATTGAAAATGACTGGCATAGCCATAGGAGGCACCTCCCAGCCGCCCCTCTCCAAACTATGCCATATTTGGAATGATCGGGGCATACAAGTTTGACGAAATTTGAAGAAAAGCAAAGGAAAATCATGTATCTGACAGTGTTTTTATGGGGTTATTCTAACCCTCTTGTCTATTTGCTTTCCCCTTCCCGTACATGTCTAGCCAACATGGAAAGCTGTTGACGGATATTATCAACACAATTCGAATGTGTCATTCATAGACTCGTCACTTTGCAACAGACATGTCTTTAATACATTTACATTTATTTGCAAATGTGATAACACATGTTTCTTGAGGCCATTCATGGGATTACTGAGCAGTGACTAATTATCAATTACTATTTCAAGACAGGTCGTTAACCTATAGACATGAAAGAGCTGTACATAACAAGTGAGGATGTTATTGATGCGTCTTACTAGCTATGACCGATAACGACTTGCGTGTTAATTCATTCATCATTAAATGATGAATGAATTAACATTTTATTTTATTCATTTGATCTAGTCCTAACATTCCCGCACGAAGCGTTTTGTTTAATCGTAATAGAACTGTGTGTGCTGCCGCCACAAGTGACCGTGTAGGAACTACTGACACATTCTTTTTTCTTTTGCTGATTTTGGTTTGTGTCTGAAAATGGCTATGGACTCACATTTGTTGAAACTATGCATTAGACGCCTCATTGCGTAAATTATTTACGCAAGGGCTCCCTCAAGGCGGGAAACTGTTGAAGGAGATTGTCGTGTGTTTGGTATGTCTCAAGATGAAACACTTCTTAGTGTATTGACCCTGTACAAGCTACATACACGTACCCCTTTTATCATTCTTTAATTCTGTATTTAATTCGTTTTAGTTGACTGATTGAGAGAATATTATTTTATTATCTCCTCTCCCTCTTCATGTTATGTATTTCCCTCCACTCTCTGTCACTGTCTATGTCTCTCTCTCTCTCTCTCTCTTTCTCTCTCCCTCTCTCTCTCTCTTTCTCTCTCCCTCTCTCTCTCTGTGTCTGTCTCTCTCTTTCTCTCTATCTCTCTTTCTGTCTCTCTCTGTCTCTCTGTCTCTTTCTCTCGCTCTCTCTTTCTCTCCCTCTCTCTTTCTCTCCCTCTCTCTCTCTATCTCTCTCTCTCTTATACTTGCTCGTCTTTTCTCCCTCCCTTTTATACTTCTACTTTGTGTCCATCTTCCTCCTTCCCTCCATCATTGTTTTTATAAATATTTTATAAGTACCTTCTCCTTTTTTTCAAACAGGATGTCTGTGGCTATGTATAAATAGATTCTCTCAATGTATAATAGATTTGAGTTATGTATTATCACCACTAGATTGTTAAATCAGAGCTCTAAAGCTCGAGCGTGGTTTTGATTATAATTCCAGCATGTCGAATCTTTCTATTCTAGGTTGAAGATATAGCAGCCAGCATTCCGGCACGTTCTTGCCTTAAAAACGACCAGACTGTAAAGTCAGACTTTATTACTTTCCAGTCTGGCAAACTGAATGCAAAGGATAATTCAGAGGACGTAATCTATCTTTAGTAATTATACAGAAACTATTAGAACACGAAATTAAATGTATTGTGCATGACAAAGGCACGTATTTTAATCATGAGTGTTTATACAGGACTGTATATTACGCAACGCGTAACAAGTAGACTGGAAATGGACCGACTGAAATAAGTTTGTTTGCCAAATGACCCTAAGATGGTTAACTCTAATTACAAAGAGAGTGGGACAATTATTGTACCCTCTCTCTCTCTCTATCTATCTCTCCCTCTCTCTCTCTCTCTCTTTCTGTTGCTCTTTATCTGTCTATGTCTCTCCCCTCTCCCTCTTTTTCTCCGTCTTCTTTCCACTCTGATATTTTGTATCTATGTTTATATGAAGTGATTTCGATACAATTCTGTATTTTTACGATGGTTATAGTGCACCTGTGCACGTGTTATGAAACGTGTGAGCTTGTGGTAGTTTGAAGTTTATAAACCAGAATATATCCATCCATTGTTAATGATGCAGTTGAAAGTATATACAGGGCTTATCATTGTGCCGAAGTTAAAAGCAATTAAACCGAATAAAAATGCAAAGAAGGAGAGGTGAGCTCGACTTGCGTTAGTGAAAGAATACAATTGCAAAATGTAGAAAATGTACAATCGCGGGGGAACGAGATTTAAAAATTTAAACAAAATTGACGTCATTTGTGTCACCTTAGGGGCTCGGTACTAACAGGAGCAGTATTTCAAATTCCTTTTAGAATTATTAGTACTAAACAAAATCATATTGTTTTGCTACTATGAACTATTGCAGTAGCGATTCGGTGGGATGTGAGAAAATCGATAAATACTTTAAAGGTAATACAAAGTTTTGGTATGGGGTTATGAATTTGGTTCAAATGAACATGTTGGAAGCATAAGCGATCCTACAATAATCAGTGATCGTTGTCGCGGTTGAAATCGAGTCTAAAGTTATGGAATTGTAAATAATTAACTCTTTATGTTGTATAGCTCCCTCTCAAGGTCAAGATATTAATTAAGCTATAAAACAATGTTTCTTGACTAAAATCGACCGAATAGCTATTCCCTTCTAGAAATTATATATCACAACTACACAGTCTGAGATTTTCATGTTCGCAGCTACCATTATACGACCGTAGGCGCTATTTAAAAATTTATCAAAATTTACCGGGAGCACCGGTAAATTGTTATATTCAATTTTTCTCGAAAGCAGAATTGTTTTAGGGGCTAAATTTTCTAGCGCTTATAATACATCCACAGGGGCATCCAAATATATCAAAATTGTAAAGAATCACTATCTACCAAATTTCAAAATTTCCCAAAACTTTGTATTACCTTTAAGGTGGAGATCTATGCGCTCTTCTGATTTAATTAAAGGAATAAACGTGAATATCCTTCTTCTTCGTATAATTTTATGAACGTTTAATTTGTAAAAATAGATATCTACATTCTGATTGTCCTTCTTGATTATTTGCCATGCACATTTGGTCAGAAGAGGTCCATTTGCACGACTCGTGCTGAGACTAGACTACTGCTACATCACACCATTGTAGACGAAACAAAACTGTCATTTAAAGAACAAATTAACATCTTTCATATCATTGAATGATTTGTTGAATTAATGATAAAAAGGGGCTGGTTATTAGCAGCGATGCGGACATCAGATAGAGGGGGAAATGGATGCCCTTGAAGAAGAATTGAAGAGCGAAATTTCGCTTGAAAAAAGTGTTTGGTAAATCATGGGAGAAATGTAGAGAGAAGGAGTTGTTTACAAATCTCCCTGCATCTGCATGATGTATTGGATCGCTTTGCACAATTCTTCCACTTATAAGCTTGCTATTTTTAGACGATTTTTTAATTACTGGTAGAATATTTAAAGAGCTTGTTGACGTGAACTTGCTTTGTGGTCACGCAAGCAGGATTATCAGTAGACGATACACTATCGATTTTAAACGTAACTGTAAACAAGTTTATTATTGTGTTCACCTCTTATGACAGATAGATAGGCACCTGGTATAAGAATGAGCTCATTGGAAGAGGTCCTGAAGGCAACACTTGAAATAACAGCCAACGTTTCAATTAAAAATTGATTTGATCATCGGAAACCGTGCATTTCGCATGACACACATTTTTAAAATCACCGTTCAGAAAGATATCTCGCATTTTCCAGTCGTCGCTGTTTCGATTTTCCTGATTAGCTAACTACGTCATGTGTTCGACATTTCATAACCACAAAATTGCGTCCAAATTGATTGTGTGCGTTCAAACGACATGTTTGAAATACCCTTTTTACAGCGAGCGAGAAACAATTTATAATTTTGAAGATAACATTACAAAAATATGTGCATACGGGAAATGTACGTATATTGTATTTGTGTTAAATTTGTTGCAACTATGATGCTAGGAAAGTTTATCATATCCAGTTATGACCATTTTAAGCCATTGTAAAATTGTTTTTTCATACTATGAAAAGCAACACTTATTATAGAATAAAAGAAAAAGGTTTCCCCCACCCACCCGTTTATATTTTGTCCCCCGTCCCACGATTGGCACTTCTAATGTTGGTGCATTGTATCTGATTTACTTGTAATGAGTTGCTCAAAATTGTTCATCATTTCTTTTTATATAATGCAGGTAATATGGACAGACATCATTACGAGACATTTGAAGCCTTCGGAAACTTTACCTTCCCTATTCATCTCGACCATGGTAGAGCGTAAGTACACTATTTGCTATTGTTGAATTGCAATAGAAACTCACAATAAGAAGAGTCTATTGATGAAGTCATAATTAACAATGCCATTAATTGTAGTCCTAAGTATTGTTCAGCTTCTTTTAAAATGTCAAGTTCAGAGCAGGCGCGTTATGATCATATTATTTATTGGGTTGCTAAGTTACTTTCCATTCTGTTTATTTATAATAAATTCGTTTTGTTTGCATGCGTAAAACATACAGTAGAATAGAAGAATAATATTGCAATCAATGTACTGCAACGTTAATTTTTTGGTGGCAGCACCAATAAGGCTTTTGCTTTCATGAGCTGTCTCCTCATTTATGCGTTATTATTTCATGATCCGCTCTATTAATTAAAAAAATGTGTGTGTAACATTAATGAGTTAAATGTCAACTTGAACTTGCACAAAAGCAATTACAAATATTAACAAAAAGATGGAAAAGATAAGAAATGAATTAGGTCGTAAATTGTTGATTACAAGAACGGTGAAAAAGTAATACTTAGACAAAATATAATTCGAGTTTCATAAAAATCTAATATCTGGTATCGTCCGTATTCTTTTGGAAGTCCGAAAAGCGGTTTGTCATCATGACAACTGAGGTTAATTTCATTCTAGTTGATGGATTGCAAGATGCGTGTATCTATAAATATGATTAGCTAGAGTATAGGTGTTTTTTTTTCTTCAAGAAATGGAGCAATAAATACTGGAATGTATTTTGTATTGTATTGTATTGTATTTATTAAACATCATTGATGTACATCAATATTCTGTTTATAGACATAGTTATAATCACTTTACAATGTAATGCAACAATCGATATATAAAACACAATATAAAACATTTACAACACCTTTCTAAATAAACAATAAGTCATGCAATACGAAATATGTAAATGAGAACTAAAACAAAAGCATAAGATTGTACACGACTACTTTGTTATAACATATAGTATCTAAAAATTACCCCTCATTGCAATTATGTTTTTGGTGAACAAAGAAAAACTATCTATTACAACTTCATTATCTAATCTCATTATAAATATGAATTTTTCTTGACTATCCAAATTACAAACATTTTCTTCCAGATTACTAATTGTTTCTATAAAATCTACTCGTAAATCTTTATACTTGTCACATTTCATAATTATATGGAATTCATCTCCTACAAGATTCATATTACAGTCTATATTAATTTCCAACATTTAGATCAACTTTGTTTCCTTTATTTCAGCAATTGCTGTTAAGAAGTTGTTTTTATTGTCATTGATGAGTATGATTAATTTCATTTTTTCACTAATGTATTTATTGAATAGTCAATGTTAAAGAAACCTCCAGCATTGTTAACGTTATTCTGCAAGACCCGTAAGATGATTACAAATACAGCATGTACAAAGGAGTAAATCAACAAAGAAATCGCTTTAAACCCGTAAATGTAGTTTTTTTTTTAATCGCTTTAAACCTGCAATGTAGTTAAATAGCAGGCTTAGCATAATCTTCAAGTGTGCTTTCTTTATTTTTGCAAAGTACACTTGAATAGAAGCTTCTGAAATGCAAATTCTATGTTTTTTAAACACACTTCTTATTCATTCTTCAACATAATTTTCTTGAAATACCTTTCCTACACCGGAGAAGCTTGTAAAATTAATTGATTTAAAGATAACTAGAAATTCAATTTTATAATCAACAATCTTCCCTTTTCTGTGTTTTTTGTTTGATTGTTGTTAAGTTTTATAAAGCATTAATACAGATATATTTTATGTAGTCTTGATACTACTTGTACCGATTACTGTATTATTGCCATGCTATCCTAAAAAGAGCACTTTTTCAATTCCAATGACCTTCCTTTTGAATTTGGATGAGACCTAATCGAAATCTTAAGACTGCAGTGGCGGCATTATACAAGAACACTTGAATACACTGCCTGCATAACCGGAAGGAAGGAAGGAAGGAAAACTCTTCATGATAAGATTGCTTCTTTTCATTTTAGCGTTTAGCTTCAGATGATGTTCATACTGGGGAGAAGTTCAAAGTACGAAATCATTAAGTTTATGAAAACCCAATCAAATACTGCTTTGATATATTTGTGTATGAAAGAACTCTTTCATGTGTGATTACAGGTTCGGGAAGCACCATCATGATGAACTGAGTATATTGGCACCACTTATTCAGTGTTGTAGGTATGTATTATGTCTTTGTTTATTATGTCATCATGTATTATGCCATCATGTATGCTCTACAATATGGAAAAGAATGTAATAAATTAAATTGTGAGAACTCTCAAAGTCTTTTATAAAAAACTTTCTCCTTGAGGGAACTTAAGCAAATATATAATTTTCGTAATGTTACCAAATCTAATTCATATGTCTTTGTGAAATGCCTCGATATGACTTATTTCTTTCATCTGTGTTTCAATAGTCAGAATGCGGACTGCATACATTAGTTGTTGCCAGGGAAGGAAAACATTATCGCTTGCCCTAACTTATAACATGTAATGTATGCATCTTGAATTCTGACCATCGAAGTACAATTATTCATTACAGGTGAATGAAATATTTGTATTGAGGAACTTCACAAAGACACATTAATGGTCTATTTTCGCCATCAGTAATCGAATGCCATCTAATTCAAGTATGGAAGCAGATTCTCTTTCAATTGTATTACTTAACACAAACGGATATTCAATGAGATTGCTATTTGCTCAGCACTGTGGTTTACTGTGTAATGATATGAATGTACTTCTTGTTGTATTTATATGGATTAGATTACGGCAGTCTACTCATGAACGTGTAAAGCTTCTCGCTTCGGATCGGTACCGTTTAAGCGATGTTATGCGAGATTCGCTAGCAGCCGATAGACTAGCGCCTGTAATTATCGAGGAACATCTAGAAGCGCTAGACCGACGTCTTTCTATAATTCTTGAACAGCTCACAAGATGTGTCACAAGAATCGGATCCGAAGAAGAAGTCTTCAAACCGGAACCGCGGATAGAGGACTATAAAGAAAAAGAAGCGATGCAACCGTACGGTTCGGATCTTGACGATGATGACTTTGATTTTTAAGAACAATAAAGGAGAATTCAATATGTTTTCTCTTTCATTGATTTGACTTATAAACAGTATGGCTTTTCAAGGAAGTTGAAGAGAAATCCTAAGCATTCCGTTTTATAGATGAAGACTTGGGTCAACTTGTGAGACCATCTCATATTAAAGTGATTACATGTTACATCACTATTTCATATTTTCACATGGTATTTGATGAGAACTCCGTTGTTTGACTTCAGTCAGTCGTCAAATCTCATGACAATTTTCAACTCTTCGTAGAATTTTGTAGAAAATTATGACATTTAGTGCTTTATTTCACCACTCTTAGCATCGTCCACACTTAACCGGGTAACCTAAAAAGTAGGAACAACTCTACTTTTAATTCATTTGCACGTACAATGGTTGTATTTTGTTAATCATGTAAACGATGTTTAAGTTTCATGGCATGACTCTGTAACGTTATATTTACATGTGTGTGTTTTGCCTTACCTGGAAATAACAGGTGACATTTTTTAAATATTATTCCAAAAATGCTTTTTAATAGCGAATGCAATCCCTTGTAAACGGTTTGTGTTTATTTCTTTCTTTCTAAATGGCATATATCTATAAAGTAACGACGGAAGGGTTATGTGATACGTATTTTTAATTTTGATTATTTATTTTGTGCAATTCTAAGTGTTCTTATTGGTATCGAGTACGTGTTATATGTTTCATATTTTAAGTTTTGGGATCTAATACTGTTTTTTTCTTCTGAAAAATCATGGTACGAACAATTCAACCAGTGATGATCTTTGCTCCTTATCAACCAAAGTAATAGTTATTCCTTTCTTAGTGACTGTCTTGTAAATCTGTGTTTGTTTAATCTGTAAAGACCTTGCTATTTACATTATGTTTTCATTCTACCATCGAGAAGATAACATTATTTGTGTTATATGAATGATGATTGAAAGAGGTGTTGGGAATGTAATCGGTGTTTTCATTTGGTGTTTTTCATACATTTATTTTGTCAGAAGGGGTATTGATAGTAAGATTAAAAAGCCAACTATCTGGCCAACTGAACGATTTATCAAGCAATACTTACCTGAGTAATGAGACATAGCTAATTAGCACATCGGCTCAATGCAAACAGTGCGTTACCGTATACCTTAATGAAACACATATTCCTATTTGCTCTGTATTCGTCGTACTTATTGTTTGTAACAAGTAGACATTTGCCATATTTGTGTAGCTATACTGTGATATGTTTTAGCTTAGTTTATTTCGCTGGCTTTAGAGATGCTATGTGTTAAGTGCTTTAATATACCTATTTAATTAGATTGATATATGACATACATGATTCAAGTGCCATGTTATTCATTATTGTTAGTTGGATAAGACTATTTTTTTCTTGTATGACTAAATGGCGTGTGTTTACGGTTGGTATATTATCGATGAATCGTATATTTTGTAAATTATATATTTATTGATCATGTACTCTTGAAAAATTATACTATACTCTTTCTCATTGTTTTATAATTGATCATAAATATTTGTAAATAACCAAAGGTAATAATTCAGATCATGGGGACAAGATGATAAGTTAAATTTCTACGATTAGAAAGAAAACAAAAACAATGCTCGATGATGGAGTGGTACAACTTTTGGGTAATCCTTGATATGATGTTGATTTAAAAGCCTTGCATGCTATCTCATTATTTACATTTATTAGGAATAATTCGATGTAGTACAGGTTTACTCATCGCAACCAACCCACTACTCCCCCCCCCCCCTCTCTCTCTCTCTCTCTCTCTCTCTCTATCTCTCTCTCTCCCCCTCTCCCTCTCTCTCTCTCTCTATCTCTCTCTCTCCCTCCCTCTCCCTCTCTACCTTTCTCTCTCTCTCTCTCTCTCTGTCGATCGATATATCGTCCTCTCCATCGCCATCTTTTTTTTCTCCATCATGTTTTTGTCTTCTCCTCCTCTCACTTTTCCATTTCTCTACTGTTTCTCTCACCCTCTGTACTCCTTTTTCCAACACTCTATTTTGCCCCCCCCACCCCCCCCCCCCGAGGATTAATATTTGCATTTGTATATAGATATTGCTTTATATTTTATTCTAATAACACTTGTAGTCAAGAACTAGACGTTCACTTTAAAATAAAATCGAATCTTCAGTTCTTTATTTCATTATAAAAGAAAATAACATCCGTCATTACTGTGAGAACCGTTGCATATTTTCTATTGTAAATTATTTTCATTTGTTATTTGGTTTATAGTTCACGCTTAATCATTATGTGCATTTGTTGTTTCTTTCAACTGTTACATCAGTGTCTGTTGATCGTGTCATAACTTTAGTTTACTTGCCGATATTATGATGTAATCATTATCGTAAATCTTGTTCTTGCTGTAAATGAACAATTGGGTGTACTATAGTTGGAAAATAATTTTTTGGGGGCACATTTCTGAAAATAAATTACTATTTCTTGAAAAATTGCATGTGTCCTTTATTTCATGTCACATTGGTATCGTGTGCTTTTTATTAGTTGGATACAGAGCAACCTCGACACGTATGTATAGGGAAGCATTCTCTTCCTTAGGGAAATCAGAGCACGATATTAATACTCGGTGTACCTTCAAATATCTCGATAGCAGTGGGTAATTTACCAGACATGATAACATTGACATTATAATCTCATGTACCTCTACCATCGTGTTATTATTCATACTACCCACGCAACCCAATAAACTGAATTAGGGTCTCGTCCTTCTCCTTCATGTTGGTGTGTCTTGCATTATCAAGAAACATAACAGCAAGAGTTTGAAATTATTCAGAAAAAGCCCCCGCAAGTTGGAAATATGTATCATATTTCAAATAAGCAAACTTTTACAAACACCAATCCTTGCCTATGGGTTGCCAACGAGCATATACATGGACTTCGCTCCACAATGGCGTGAATGAGGTGGGAATGAGGAGGGAATGAGGGTGAAGCAAGGGGGTAGAAGGGTAAAAAGGTGGATACATTATAATATTAGGAGTTTATCATGTGGGAAGAGGCTTCTCTGACTTTTCATCTTCATTTTCTCTTTTCGCGCTCAGGCGCGTACGCAGGGGGGGGGGGGGGGGGAGGGGGGAGGTGGGGTTGAACCCCCCCTTTAACTTTTTGTTATGTGTATGTTTTAGACGGAACCCCCCCCCCCCTTGGTTGTTGTTTTTTATAATATATATATATATATATATATATATATATATTTTTTTTTTTAAAAATTGGTAATGGGTTACCCAAAAATTTGGCCTACCCCCCCCCCCCCCTAACGAAACGAAATATCGATTGACCAAATTTTCAATTTTCAAAAGCCCCCTCCCCCTTATTGATTGGCCGGCTACGACGTTGCAGATTTTTGAGACAAAAAAAGAGTAAAATTATGTCCTCTTACCCCCCCCCCCCCCCCCCCCCCCGCTTATTCAGCGGTTTGCTGAGTCGTTGCGAAATTTTCGGCGTGATATTAAAATTTAACCCCCCCTCGAAAAAAATCCTGCGTACGCGCCTGGTCACGCTACTACACTCTTAACACATTTGGTAAATAATTGCCCAGCAAGAGTGTAATTATGTGTCCAACCGACTTTAGGCATTTTCTTTACCAAACTTGTCTAATATATCGCCCAATTAGGGTCAAAATATAGAATTATTACTTCAAAATGGGAAAAGTACTAAGTCATGCAGTAAAGGTTAAACAAAACACAAAGTTGGTTGGATACATAATTATCCTCTTGGCAAGGTCTATCCATTATGTTTAATAAGAGTATACTTGTTTTCTGCATACGGCCCAATTATTTCATATTTGTAACCATCAACATGTGACATTAACCCTCGTACTCCCACAGTTTGATGTTTTCTGTAACGGAAATGTCATGTAAAGTGAGGAAAACAATCTCACTAATTATTTTCAAGGCTGGCATTAATTGTAATTAGTATTTACCGCTGATACGAACAAGAATGAGAACAGAATATGCAACTAAATTGGGAGCTTTATAAAGCTGATACTTTGACATTTTGAATGTATGGTTTCACCAAACATTCTGCTTCCTGCTTGTAAAGGCCAATAGATTCATCCAACTATCACGGTCGATATACCTAACGCTATCCTATCTGACATGTTTAATCTTTGACGTCAATTTGTCTTGTCTTCTACGTACACGTGTTCAGTTTTCTACCAACATTGGCACCATTCGGCTAGGAACTAACCAGACTAATATCAAATGTTAGGCAGCAAAAACAAATCAGTCTGACAGTTGAACGGATGAAGGGGGTTGTAATACCTCTGTGCATGAGCAGACGCGATTTTCTGTTGTGAAAAGCTAATAATGAGCAGGTACTGGGCGGAGAAAAACAGAAAATGAAGTAGAAATGTAGAGAAGTTATGATCCCCCGCCTCATCCGTAACCCGTAACTGGGTCATAACATCATCAAAGCAACGGAAGTATAGTTTCCCTCTTATGTAATCTTGAAAGTGTTCTGCCTGGTCTGGCGGATATATCACCCATATAAACTGTGGATCACAAAGTATGGGCGGGAGTTGAACCAATGTCTCAGCCAGGGCGGATCCACGCGGGGGGGGGGGGGGGGGGGCGACGTGCCCAACGTGATCACACATGTTAGTGCTCACTACCCCCCCCCCCCCCCCCCCCCTTCCTGAGCGAAATATCGGTCGGCGCGAGTTTCACATTTCCGGGGGCAAAATGAAAGAAAAAAATTAGTGCTCACAACTCTCCCCATCCCCCCCCCCCACATTTCCGGGGGTAAAATGAAAGAAAAAAATTAGTACTCACAACTCTCCCCACCCCCCCCCCCCCCCACCCCCTCTTATTTTATTTCCATTTGCTGATGCCCGGTTATTGGCAATTCTTGCAAAAGATTCTAGAGAAATAATAATAATTATAATAATAATAATAATCTTTTAAAGTCCACTCCAAATGTTATTAAACCGAAAATGGAAATTCTTTTTGCCCAATTGATCGTGAGCCCTGCAGCCACTGAGCAGCGCCAGATCAATGTGATGTGAAGGGAAATGTATGATCTTTCTAGATTCCGTGTGAAAGTTACAAAACTATTTACTACATTGGCCTCCTTTTCTCTCCTTTTCTTTCATCTCTTACTCCTCCATTTTCGCCTCTCTCTCTCTCTCATTGAACCTGTGTCTTATATTTTGACAAAGGCGATCTATGGTAATAATCTGATATATCTGCGGTATGCTTATGTGATAAAATAATTCCAGGATTCGTCTCCCAATCAATTTTCCGATTAAAAAAAAGAGAGATATAACTCGTTTTTCTCCCATTCCCCCTACTTTTCCATATTTAATATGATATGTCTTTAATCTACAGTGCGTTTGAATAAGTTTATCCAGCTTTGGTAACTTGTGATTATAAATTCTTAATCATTTGACCGTGGAATCTTTATCATGTGTTCTGTGTCACTCGTGTCTAATGATTAGATAGTTAATGATGAGATAGTTCATGATGAGATAGTTCATGATTAGATAGTTCATGATTAGATAGTTCATGATTAGATAGTTCATGATTAGATAGTTCATGATTAGATAGTTCATGATTAGATAGTTAATGATGAGATAGTTCATGATGAGATAGTTCATGATTAGATAGTTCATGATTAGATAGTTCATGATTAGATAGTTCATGATTAGATAGTTCATGATTAGATAGTTAATGATTAGATAGTTAATGATTAGATAGTTAATGATTAGATAGTTAATGATTAGATAGTTAATGATTAGATTGTTAATGATTAGATAGTTAATGATTAGATTGTTAACGATTAGATAGTTAATGATTAGATCGTTAATGATTAGATAGTTAATGATTAGATAGTTAATGATTAGATAGTTAATGATTAGATTGTTAATGATTAGATAGTTAATGATTAAATTCTTAATCATTTGACCGTGGAATCTTTATCATGTGTTCTGTGTCACTCGTGTCTAATGATTAGATAGTTAATGATGAGATAGTTCATGATGAGATAGTTAATGATGAGATAGTTCATGATGAGATAGTTCATGATTAGATAGTTAATGATTAGATAGTTCATGATTAGATAGTTCATGATTAGATAGTTCATGATTAGATAGTTAACGATTAGATAGTTAATGATTAGATAGTTAATGATTAGATAGTTCATGATTAGATAGTTCATGATTAGATAGTTCATGATTAGATAGTTCATGATTAGATAGTTCATGATTAGATAGTTCATGATTAGATAGTTCATGATTAGATAGTTAATGATTAGATAGTTAATGATTAGATAGTTAATGATTAGATAGTTAATGATTAGATTGTTAATGATTAGATAGTTAATGATTAGATTGTTAACGATTAGATAGTTAATGATTAGATCGTTAATGATTAGATAGTTAATGATTAGATAGTTAATGATTAGATAGTTAATGATTAGATTGTTAATGATTAGATAGTTAATGATTAAATTCTTAATCATTTGACCGTGGAATCTTTATCATGTGTTCTGTGTCACTCGTGTCTAATGATTAGATAGTTAATGATGAGATAGTTCATGATGAGATAGTTAATGATGAGATAGTTCATGATGAGATAGTTCATGATTAGATAGTTAATGATTAGATAGTTCATGATTAGATAGTTCATGATTAGATAGTTCATGATTAGATAGTTAACGATTAGATAGTTAATGATTAGATAGTTAATGATTAGATAGTTAATGATTAGATAGTTAATGATTAGATTGTTAATGATTAGATCGTTAATGATTAGATAGTTAATGATTAGATAGTTAATGATTAGATAGTTAATGATTAGATAGTTAATGATTAGATTGTTAATGATTAGATAGTTAATGATTAGATAGTTAATGATTAGATAGTTAATGATTAGATAGTTAATGATTAGATAGTTAATGATTAGATAGTTAATGATTAGATAGTTAATGATTAGATTGTTAATGATTAGATAGTTAATGATTAGATTGTTAATGATTAGATAGTTAATGATTAGATAGTTAATGATTATTCAAATATATTATATTTCAAGGTCACACAGGTTATAACTTTAAAATGGGAATTTACCCAAGTTGGGGATACTTTTTGTACGCACTGTACAGGTGCCCTGAAAAAAATAACACAGGCAATCATATAGGATTTTTGTATCGTTCATAAATATCACTTTAATCTATAAAATAAAAAATAATGTAATATCAATATAATGCTTACAATAACCATGACAACATGAAGAGAAATATACACACACATATAGGTAGACAAATTATATAATACAATTTACACATTTGAAAAATAAGAAATTTCATTGGTCCATCTCAGAACTTGCGTGAGGAAAATAAAATTCGCTTCGTTGAATTCACCATAATTTATGTGCCGATTAACTCTAAAAAATAATTAATTTAAAGAACTCTTCGTTGTAAAGAGAGATCAAAAGTAACTATCTGTATTAAATAAAAATTAAGTCATATTGGCAGTGTCATGTCATAATCATTTTATTATGAACAACCATGCATTACTGTTTTGAGCATGTACAGAGATGTGATGAGCTTGACAATTTCATATTCGACTAGAATTTCCATAAAAAAGTGTTCAGGTAGGCCTAAATGACATGGTTAAATTTCGATTTATAATTCTTGTCCTTACAAATGTAAGTCAATGATGCAAATTAAAACCTAACTATTAAATGGAATTGATTCTCAAAAAACAGCTACACATTGCATGTTTTAATGATATAAAAAGATAATCATCATGAAATGTCAAGGCATCAATACACATTCAAAAATAAAACCTCAAATTCACAATATATAAAACCCACATTACTTGACCAATATGAATACATTTAGTACTATAAGTATTGAAATCTGCAAAACATCAGAAAATGGCAGTAATCGAAATGGCAAATACTAACGAGAAGGAAAACAAATCTCTATGAAATTTCCTCAAAGCAACTAAAGAGAATAACAAATGTAATTTCAATACAAGAAAGTGTATGGTCAACTACATTCACTTGAACTATTTAGGTAATCACTACGAGAAGGGTTGGTTGTTTGTTTGTTTGTTTGTTTGCTTGTTTTTTTTTTTTCCTGACTGCTAAGAAAGCTTGGGTATGTTTGTATGTAAGATTTTAAGATTCAACATGAAAAACAGGGCAAACAAATCCTTGATTACACGTGATGAAGTAACTCAAACCACATGCCATCTCGTATCAATCATCAATACATACATGTTTGCAGAAACGTGAAATATACGTGTAGCTGTAAAAAAAAAAAAAAAAAAAAAAAAGTACTTTAATGTTTAATAAAAAATGTGACGTTTTGATACCATGGCAACAGTCAGGTTCAATAGAAACATCGCAAACCTGTACTCCTCCGCGTCGCCAATTTAATGTTAACCATACAATCGTCTACTCAGCAACACAAACATACTGCACTCTATTCCGAGTTTGTTTTTCAGTAATTATAACGCTCGACCTTTAAGTCATATCACACTCATGAATGTGTCATGATGATTCGTTTAGCTCAGCACCCACTCTTACATCATTTATTTATTTCATAGAAATGATGTTGAGTCCTGTATAATGTTGACGACTTTTACACTTAATGAGTAGAGTGGTGGTGAACAGTTAAATAATTCAAATATATTGCGCTACCAGTGTACGATGCTCTCAACAAGAGATACAATGATTAATAAGTAACACAATACTGGATATAGCAGCAGGAGTGTTTTGATAGCAGCAGTTGCATTCTTAATTCTGGAGGACACAACAGATTAAATATATAAACAAATCTTTAATCACTGCTCCTATACAATCCAATTCCTACTGTTGATGAGAGCCTTGTCGTGTATCTAGTTTAAACCCATACTAAATCCAAGTACGATGCACTAATTGCTCGGGAGATGCTATCATTGATTTTCTCTGATAAAAGGCCAGTGACGTAGGGTGACTCCGATACACCACTCTTAAAGGCACACTGTCCTACTTGTATCTACTTGCTCCCTCTATATAGAAAACTTCCCAAATCGGTGCCTGTTGGTCCCCCATGATCCTCTTTTTCTTATGTTAAATGAGAGCTGAGTTAATGAGATAGCCACCTGTCACAGTGACCTCGATGGCTCGCTGTGTGGTATAATCCCTTCTAGCTGCAGTAGTAACGCCTACCTTTAAATCGAAACGGTAAAATCATTAACAAGTTGTTAGTTACGGCAGCAAAAGAATAGACGTGACAAACAAAGTTACAGTGTCTGACTAGTGATCAAAACTATAAGAAACAAAAACAATAATTTAATACCTTTTAGTTATTTTTACATCACAATGGGAAATCGATTGCAGTCTCTTTGCCGAATTAAATGTTCATTTCCTGGCTATTTTTCTCCATCACTATCAATACACATCTCACCAAATATTTACACAATACGATACACATAATATAACCACCTATTCTTTAAATACAGTTTAGTCTCTTTATTCGTACACACGCGACTCGTACTGATCCTCAAAATATGTTCAGGGTTACGCTACACGTTGGTATAGGAAGCGAATCCACGTCTCCCCTCAACGTGCCACAAGATCCCCTGTAATACACACACATCGAATGCATCGTGCAGAGTGTTGAACCAGATGATGTTTCGGACTAACCAAAGTTCCTACGCCCAACGCAATCCCTAGCATAGGGGTACATCTGGTCACCAGATAGACACGCTGGGAAGTCTCCAAATCGAACACAATGTCCTTCTCTCAGTACGGTGGTTCGGTATTCGAATCTGCAAACCGATTGCGGTGATGATGATCTCGATGATGACGAGGCTTGATTGGTTGATGGTGAACGCTTGTTCCGATGAGCCTCTCTCAAAGCAGACTTCAGCAATTTCGTCAAATCCTGGAAATGAAGACAAAACATGATCGGTACAGGTAAATACAAATGAGTGGATTAAAAGAAAATACAATCATGTTTCATAATTCTACCTTATAGGCCCGTTGCCTTTTTGACGAAGAGCGACATCTGACATTCCTTATCACCTGCCTTGTGCAGTCAGTTCAAGTTATGTTCTTCTCCTGGCACAAACAAATGGTTGCCTTAAGATATTAACACAGGAAGGATGCCGGTGGAGACGGTCAGTTTAATCACCATCTAGCCTACTCTCACTACATGACGTACATCGTTAGGATGCAATCAATAATTAGTCATTGCAGTCAATGAAAAGTACATTCCAAGAACTATTATAGTTTCATCCACCTCAGTCTCCTCACAATCATGTTGAATCTGTCCATCTTGGGCACAGCCGGCGCATGTTGGAGGTAAATGACTATACAGTCTTCTATTCACAATTACCCCACTCGTCAAAGTCATAACTTACATGTACATCACCCACTTTCTCGTTCAACTTCACTGTAATTCTACATCATTTGTTGGGGGTATGCGAATGGAATTCATTGAATCATGACCTAAGATCCAGTTCTACAATTATTAACAGTTTTAAATCACTGTACAAAAAAGTTTATTTCAAAGAATAGGTAGGTAGAGGAAGAGTAGGTACTTCTCTCTCCCGTCTTTCTTCTACTCTATTTCTATCTTTCCTATTTTTCGCTACTTTCTATTCTGTCTGCGAAACCTTCTTTATGAATGTGTGTGTGTGGTGGTGTGTATGTGCGTGCTTGTATTATGCCAGTCTTTTACTTGTTGTTATGTATGGTCATTATCTTGTTATTGTTTATTACAGGGCCCCGATTACAATCAGGTTCTGCTTCTTAGGAGTCCTTACCTTTATATTATAAATTGTTTTATATTGGTTGAATAAAGATTTGTTTTATATTGGTCGAATAAAGACCTGCCATTATAACAATGGAAGCAATATAATCTTCTGTGTAGTGTTAAATACATTCTTCCTTCGCTTCAAAGAATTTTACCAACGCTAATTCTAGAACCACGGAAGGTTTTTTTGCCGCCAACAAAAAATCTTGATCAGCAGGGGTATATATTATAGAGTTTAAGACACATCAACATAAAATTTACTTTTATTTTTTCTAGAAAATAAAAAAGTATAATTTATTTTATTTAGTGTTGACCTACTTATATGAGACATCTGCCCCCCCCCTCCCCCCTCCTCCTCCTAATGTGACAAAGTCATACAAATACAGAAAGAATCTACTTGCGTGGGGGTGGAGCCTTGTACGTTATACGAATTACATTTCTGGGCAAATCAAATACTTATCCAACTTTATAAAAACAATCTGCTCAGGATTTCTGTACTGTCTTCTTCTTCTCCTCCATATTTCTCCCTAATAATTATCAATTGAAGAAAACAAATCTTCAAATCACATCCACACGTAGTTTGAAAAGACGACAAATAAAAGGGAATGAACTCATTCTGAACTTTCACAAAAAAGCAACGTATGCCAAGGAGAAGGATGAAGAAGACAACTATTGACAGACACCGGAGGAATGTTGTCTCGGCAACATACCGATTCGTTCAAACCATACCCTGTCATACGATGAAAAGGCACCTAATCTCTGGGTTTGGTTCTCCCCAGGGGCTTTGTCTTCATTAAACACCACGTTCAAATCAGTCCATGTTCAAACCTAATCTCATTTCCCCCCGCCCTTATAACCAAATGCAAGGGACTGTTCACTTTTATTTTGTTGATGAAATACGCGGAATATTGTTTATGTTTCGTGTCATACGTGCGATGGTTTGAATTCTTGGTGGCGGTTATCAACCGACTAGAAGTGAAGAGGCTCAGCCTCAGGGATACACAGAGTGACGAGTATCAGAAGAATCAAACAAGATTCCCTTCCACGTGAACGGTACTGGTGGTTCATTCAAGTTCAAGCGATGTCTGTCAGCCTCCAAGGTCGCCAGTTCTAATACCTAGCGTCACAACTAACGTCAACTTAAGCACATGGGACTACAATTGAGATGCCCACCGGTGGTTATTACCCCAAGTTCGGTAAATCTTCTCCTGAGAATGGTTGAAAGACAGAGTAATGCTGAGATTACATCGAACACGTGACCCGTCCCAATGGTAGGTAACGTGTTCGACCAGGATCTCTAATTTCCTTGGAAATATTAAACAAATATTATTCTACAAGCAAAATTATTTTGGGGTTTGTTTTTGTTGTAATTCCAAGAGACACAGATTATGAAACCGAACCCATCTCACATCTCATTACCTATAGAGGAAAACATGAAAATAATGGGAGTATATCTGAAACTCTCGGGGTTGCAAGATACACATCACATGGTAGACTTGCCATGGATATTAATATTATTATTAACAATGCAGTGCAGGACCTGTATCGTGTTCCCTGGGTCCGGGACTCCAAAGACGACTCTCGCAAACAAGATTCTTCGAAAATAGATTCATCTCGAACATTTCTAGGTTTCGGAAAGTCCAATCAAATGTTTATCTTACTTTATGTTAAACATCTTGTGAACTTTCGTCATTTTTGTATGATTTGAATTGGTTGTCTAACCTTCAGTGAGTGTGTTTAGTTGATTTGAATTGGTTGTCTAACCTTCAGTTAGTGTGTTAAGTTTAGGAAAGTAACATGCTCCAGGAAAAACGTCGCTAGTGTTGTAAAGAGTAGAAGCTGACAATTAGAGGGAGTAGGTTGACACTAACAAGATAATTATTTAGAAGTCTGAAAAGGTGTTTGGTGCTCACATAAGTTCCACACAGGCTTAGTCAGACATTGTCCATATTGGAGAAAGTGTAAAAATGACGTAAATCGCGTAGGGACAAATTTGTTAAGAAATCCTGATTTTGGGTTCAGGTTGAGAGAGCAAAGTCTCACATTCCAGCTTGATATTTTGAACTTTATCTGCTGGAAGCTTGATTTCCATGTCTACACATATTCCTTGAGCGCACATGTGCAAAGCGGGCTCTCAATTAGTCTCTTCACAAAACTCCCGAAGTAAAATCATATCCATCGTTATCGGAAAAGTTTTGGCACCTATTATGACCTACTGTCAAATTTACCTTTACTTAGACAAAGTGTTAGACATAATGGGCCTGGCAATCATGTACAGTGCGTCCCAGAAAAAACGAAACCGAGAAGTATCGATGTTCTATCATGACTTAATCACAACTATAATTAATGAATGATACATATTTGGAAAGCTTAGAGTCTCCTCTTTCATGTGATGCTACCCAGATAATGCATATGTCATGCATGAGTGATTAAAAGCAATTTGAAGGAAGGAAACCAAAAAGACATTTGGCGGGCGGTATCTGAATTTCGAAGAAAAATTCACATTTCTAGAAAGTTGAGTTTCTGCCCTTTCATATGACACCTCAATCAGGAAAAATGAGCGAGGAATGACAAAGTTCTGTTTGTTTAAAGTAGTGCTTGCATTTCCATAATTTTATTAAACGAATTCGTTTTCACTGGCTGCCTGCCGTATCAATAAACGAAATTAACAAAAGACTTAACTCCGTTTCGTTGACAATCATCCGTAGACGAGAGTCTTCATGCATGGCTGATTGTCAACGAAACGGAGTTAAGTCTTTTGTCAAATCTGCTTTTTGCTACTGCAGGCACCCAGTGAAAACGAATTCGTTTATTAAAATTATGAAAATGTAAGGGCTACTATGAACAAACAGAACTTTGTTATTCCTGGCTCATTTTTCCTGATTGAGGTGTCATATGAAAGGGCAGAAACTCAACTTTCTAGAAATGTGAATTTTTCTTCGAAATTCAGATACCGCCCGCCAAATGTCTTTTTGGTTTCCTTCTTTCAAATTGCTTTTAATCACTCATGCGTGAAATATGCATCACGTGAGTAGCATCAACTGAAAGAGGAGACTCTAAGCTTTCCAAATATGTATCATTCATTAATTATAGTTGTGATTAAGTTATGATAGAACATCGATACTTCTCGGTTTCGTTTTTTCTGGGACGCACTGTATATACCTAAAGAGAAGGTTATGGTGAAAAGTAAGTTGTGCGCATTCTCTTTCTTTCCATTCCAATGTGGAAGAATTTTACAATTTTTGATAAGCCGCAATTCCTGAAATATCTCAACTTGAAATAGTTTTAATATTAGCCTTTCCGTATAAAACAACAACATCGGGATCTGGCAATGGCAAGCAGGAATATTGATAAAGAGATTGAGCGTGCGGTAATCCAAAACTGCCAGCATAAACGGATCTTTGTTGGAATGCCATTGTAATTAGGTGAATGCATTGCTTGATAAGGCAACCCATAACCACTAGATTCGGAGCAAGGTTCGCTGATCGAATTAATTACACCTATGAATAAAGTGATATTGCCAAATGTCACAGGCCAGACAGACAACCTTTTAAGCGACCCCATCCGTCGCTCTAGCAATGAAAACACATTATTATATCATTTATCTCATTTCATTTACATAGATAGGACTTGGAGACGCAGACAGGTCAGACGCTGTCAATCGTTATTAGTTTTGTGCATCGTGGCACAATTACCAATGAAGGATTTGATAAAAACAGGGAAGATATAAATATGTAGGCCGGGAATTAGGGTTTTCAGGTCGAGTATTAACATCCTGGCCAGAGCTTTGCTATCAGTTTACAGTCTCAATCATGAACACACTAGACGAGATGAGTTCAGTCAACATGAGGTACTGCATCCCGAGACATGCTAGACCTTCTCAGTCGCATCTTTGATGTCGATATGAATCCCGTTGAGAAAGATGCTAACATAGCTCTCTAGCTAGTTTGGCCGATGAGTTTATGGACAAAATATTATGCCACATAATTTCATGAAAGAGAATCCATCTACTCTTGCGAGGATCAATTTAAAAACAGCAAGAGACCATGATATAGTATACGGCCATACATCAAAGATACCATTATCTGATTATGCTGATAAGAAATTGTTCATCCTATACCCTATAGAATCTTGTCTTTTATTGTGAGCAATCGTCAACCAAGCCACAATATCAGACAAATACAGCTCGGTGATTGGAAGAGTAAGCCTTTTAATTTGTTGTTATACTATAATAAATAATAATAATATTTAATTTTTATATAGCGCTTATTACAAATGTTTCTTAGCGCTTTACAAATATACTATTACCCTGGTCATTGGATTCAGTGCTTGCCCGCACACAATGTGTGCACAATCCCCACTCCCTGGGGAGCATTCCAGCCAGGCGTTACCTGACGCTCAAAAACTGTTTGACCAACAATGACAGTCGCATCCTACCGGGTACCCATTTAACACCTGGGTGGAATCTTCATTTTTGTATTCTTGCCCATTTTATTTTACATTTCATTTTTCGTGATACTATTTAAAGATATATATTTTTATAATTTCGTTTAATTCTATTACCAAAATGACAATGGTGATATTAAACGTGATTATGATTACAATGGCATTGCAATCCTGACACACTGTTTGTGCCTATCACGATCTCAAGCTCATACATACAATTCCAATAAATTTTGTAAACAATATCAATAGAATGAATACTCACACTATTATTTTCCAAAATGTGATGCATGTTTGGAATGATGATAATTGGAGTATCGTCCTCATCGAGAGCAATGATTTTAAACCCTCTTGGTAGCATGATTTCACCACCATCTTGAATTAGAGGAAGCGATGGTGATGTTCTGTTCTCAGACACGAAATCTTGTTCCCCTTCTTCAACCTGGTGGTCGTGAATATGTGAGGAGGAGGAGGAGGAGGAGGTCGAGTCTGATGATGATGGCTGATAGTGACCTCCTCGTTTGTCCAATGACATCGAGCCTCGATGTCTGGTGATACCGGCTGAGGCGAGGTTAATGGCGGGGATGATGAGGACTGTTCCGATGCTGATTAGTAACCATTGACAGCTTATGGTAGTCGACATCATGTTGGACGATCTTTGATTAAATATCCTGGCTGCTGAAGGCAGCTTTTTGAATAGGTTCTTAGTGGATCCAAAGCGATCTGTATGTAATGACAAAGAGAAATGGCGTCAAAATTTGTATCTGACTTTATTCTAGTTAACAGTGCGTTCATTTCTTAATTGATAAATAAACATTATCATGATCATGAAAAATCCACCATCATTTTCAAAACACGTCCCAGGAGTAAACCTATGGCGTTGTGAAGGAGGTAACAAATCATGACACAAAATGTGAGCACTGTTCACCATCCCAAAGTTGTCAATATTCACCTCTTTTCTCACACTTTGCAACTTCCTGTATTCGTGGGAGAGCAGTCTAATAACGCGTACAGTGGACTATAGCTTTAGACTTTGCTTTGATAACATACATGTATATCATTACACATGAATAACATGATTTTTAAAATCCATTCGTTCTACGTAATCATGGTTATAGTAAAATGTCTTTACCTTTTCATCTCTGATTCATAAATCCTACAAATGCACAAAATACCGGATCTTGAATCGAAAGGGGAAGTTATCACGCGTCAATTCTCTGGTTGCAATGATTACATACAGTCATAATGATTTTTAGCTCCACGACTAAACAAACTGAGATCTATATTGACAAAGACCTTTACCACAAAATCTCAATACAAACATTCCAATCGCAACACTGTCTTATTTTCTCTTTTATTACATTTTCCCTCAGCATTGAATGGAATGGTTGTGCTTTATTGGCAAGACTTCCCTTACATTTTGAAATCTTTAAAGGGTGTGAAAAGTTGTGGAAACACACGAGAACCTTTCATCGTCTCACCGGGGAGGGCAGACAATAATCCACCACAAGCGGTTGACATTGTTTGTATACACAATGCGTCCTAACATTGAACACATCCTATCAATCAGAAAAGTGTGATATGGTATTTTTAGATGTGGTTACATATTTGTGCAGTAGAAAGGGCACAAGTATCGACCTCACGAACGCCATATTTCCGTGGGATAAAAAGCTGTGAACATGGAGCTCCTATATAACACCATGCTATGACGAACACTGCAGGAAGTCAAGTCAATGATCCTCTTCGTCTGCAGGTGGTCAGACATTGCACTAGCATGTGCTTTCAAATCTTCAAATAGTCAATTCCAGCGTTTTTCAACCGTTTAAAGAAAATTAGTTAGGAGTAAATTGAATCTGAACGTGTGCAACTAAAAATCCAAACGAGCAACCTATCCACCCCTCGTCAATCGTCATCATTCTTCAAAAAGATAAGAAAGCAATCGAAATTTCCTTTCGACTCTTAGGACAGTTATAGATTTCTAGGCGAAGAATCAAAGCAAGCTAGCTGGGCAGCCTGTGGGGGCGGGGGAGGGGGGGGGGGGGTCTAAAAAGGGCAGGATAATAAAGCGACGGCTCAGTGTTAAAACAGTGGTTTCGTTACCCGGAGGTCTCTGGTTCGAAACCAAGTCGAAGCGCTAGTGCTAATTTGGTAAGATATTAATCCTCATTACCGAATCATCCCGAGACGACTGAAAGCTCTCGGTCCCTCGTTCTTATAACATGAAAATGCTTTCTTAGCAGTCACAAATACACAAACACATTCAAATATTTCTAAGTTTCTAAAAATGCTTATTTGGAGCAATTTGAACCCAAGAACGGCAAATTGTATTTTCAAATTCAACTAAAATTCTCACGCATTCATGCCATTAACAATGTCAGGCGTACAGCTCGTAAGCACTAATTCTCACTGATTCCTTTCAGACTGATTCAAGTAATCGTCTTCCTCTGCTGTCGGAAACAGTTGGGCTTGACTTCAATAACATTGATATTTTGCTTTGTAGCCAGACAAGTCTTGTCCATAAAATGTCTAATAAATTTTCCTAAATATGACATGCGGAAAATATCATTCATAAATCTGAGTGCTGGTCACACGATTACACTGTGAAAGAAATTGTCTAAAATTGATTTATCGAATATGCAGTATATTGTGAGGTTTATCAATAATCAAAATGAAGGAAAAAGCTCAATTGCTGAAAATCAAATGCACCACGCAAAGAATGAAGTATGGGATTACATACATGGGGCATGCACAAGGGGCACGGGGCATGTGCCCCGGGCGGCACTCGAAGGGGGCTCAAAAACGCAGAAGAGTGGGGGAGCCACACGCATTAAAAAAAAACGTCAAAGAGAGTATGAGAAAATGGAGATGTGGAAGTTAATCTCGCACCTTGATATAAATCACAGATTATATATAAACAGCGTTCATAAAAGGTCAATAAAAAGTGTATACAAGAGTTAGAAGGCGAGTTGTTATAACAGAAATAACTTCGGTATCTGGTTCTGAAGGCAAAGAAAACGTTTATAAAATCCTCTTTTCGAAATTGGACGGGAGCCAATGAAATGATTGGTGGGAAGAACCTTAACCTGACCCCTGAATCAAATACAATTGTATAAAACGACACGTACATTGAATAACGAAATAGTACATTGAATAACGAAATAAGAACACAAAAATCATGGGAAAATTGTACTCACTCCAATGATGCCAAACTAATTCGTTAAAATCAATAACAAATAGGCCTAAGTATTTATTTTTAAAGGTAGAACACTCAGAACGAAACACTTTTAAATAATTTTGAAATTGGCCCCTTACTATCAGTGGCTCTAATCACCATTATCAATTTCTCTCAATTCAAACTTTAAAAAAGAAACTTTCAAATTATTTTGTGAAATTACTGTAGCGGTGTTGAAACCAATCAGCAAATTAAATAGATTTTTTCTTCTTTTATTAATGTCGACATTCACGGTTTAATGACGAAAAACTCGAGATTTTGGATTCCTGTAAACATTAAACCCCCCCCCCAAAAAAAAAAAAATTAAAAAAAAATTGCACATTAGCGCAGTGCCCCCCCCCCCCCCCTCCATACCACTTAATTTCTCCGCATACGTCACAAGATCAATTCATTAATCCGCCATTAATGATCCTGTAACTAGGTTCCAGGCATAATTCAAAATAATGAAGGCCTGGTACAATGTATTATGAAGGATATCCTCTTCATTTCGAGGAAACTATTTCATGATATTGGCGACGATAGCCAACAGTTATCGGCGACGACCTACAGTGATCAAATTGGAGATGTCAATTCTAATTGAAATCAATTTAAATGATCAACTGAGATAGCATGCACGTTCTATAATCTATTAAATGGGCGGATTCAAATACACAACTATTAAAGATATAGTTTACATTTTAGCCATCGAAGCAAAAACTCCGTTAATTTGTTTAAGGCAACAAACTCTCCCCTGAGGACACCAACCCCCAGAAACTAATCCCTTAACCGGACCATTAGCCTACCCCCTTGAGGCGATGGAAACTGAAATATATATAACTTGAAGGATTTAAAAATATTTTTGGAATAAATTATTGATGAGTGTCCACTATACATACAAAGAAAATTACACACTCATCTGATGATAAACATTACAAATGACGCATACATAATGAAAAATACAGAATTAAAACATCATCTCATGTTTTCTTTGTTGTGCCATTTTTGGAGATGCGCTATAACGTGTACATTTCTGCGAGAAAGGTAATGCTTCGTACTTTACTAGGTGAAAAAACTACGAGGGAGTGGCGAAACCCTCCGACCCCATCAGATTTCTGCGAGAAAGGTAATGCTTCGTACTTTACTAGGTGAAAAAACTACGAGGGAGTGGCGAAACCCTCCGACCCCATCAGATTTCTGCGAGAAAGGTAATGCTTCGTACTTTACTAGGTGAAAAAACTACGAGGGAGTGGCGAAACCCCCCCTCCGACCCCATCAGATTGCGTAGATTATTTTTTTAAAGGCTTAGGGTAAATGAAGTTGAGAGCAAGAGAGAGGAAAGCAATGACAAGATGTAATATTCCGAATGCTCCGAAATGTTCCCCAAAACAATTTAGACACATGCGTCTGGCGAGGAGGCGGGGGGGGGGGGGGTAGGATTTACTGGGGGTTATTTTCCGGGGGTAATCGTCTCAGCGGTAAATTCTCCAGAGGTGATTGTCATACGGGGCTAATTATCACAGGGGGTTAATAATGTAGTAGGGGGGGGGTAATTGTGCCGCTGGTAATTGGCTTGGGGTGATTGTTCGGGGGTAAATGTCATAGAATCGATGCAACGTTGCCTTCTCTATCTCTATTCACTTTGAGTTTTATATCGCGTTCCCACCCATTTCCCCCATCCCCCCCTCTTTCTTTCACCCTGCATGTAAAAGATTCTCGGCACACATTTTCAATGGTTTATGAAATTCATTATTATCATAATACACTTCCACGGTTGTACTTTTGCAAGATACAACTACAAGGTGTGTAAGCAACTTTATCAATCCAAATTATTATTATTCCTTTTTATACTTTTAGTAAACTTCCCTCGATTATACTTTTGATTCTATTTATCATTTGTTGGCTTTTTGGGTGGTACAAAAATGTAAAATCTTCTCCAACTTAAATTTTTGTCGGTATAACCGAATCGTATATAAGATTCTGTTCTCTATCATAATGCTTTTACTGCTTTCTGCGATCAAGGGGCGGGGGAGGCCTCCTTTTGCTTGAAGTTATTTCGTTGAAAATGGAAAAATGAAAGGGTTTCATCCGACATGACGGAATGCGCTTTGCTTTGCATCTAGCTGCCTGGTTTGGGCACATTTAAGGCCAGACAATATGAAGTTTATAAGTTCGTGTCAAAATATGGAAGTACATCGCAATACATTCTATAAAAACAGAAATACTATTCAAGCATTCACCACATCCATTCGTGAAACACATATTCAAAGAGTAGTACCAAAATCATAGTTCCTTTCTATCCGATCTCCATTTTCTATCATCTCTCAATAAGAATTTGATAGACCTACCTCCCCTCCTGTTACCAGCGTGGAAATGAAAACTGATGCAATAATCATTGGAAAGAATAAATGTCTCCTATTAATAAGCAATAATGTTCATGCCATTGAAAACGGAAAATGTTTTAAATATAAGAGTCCACCTACTTACCAGGTTCGAGACGTCCACATGTACCGGTCTCTGAAAGCATGCGACAAAACCACGTGGAGTATTGTTGACCAACAAACTACGAGCCAAAATAACCCACAGATGCTAGATGCAGAGCAGAATCGAAGCAAAACTAAATGACTCGTCCAAACTTCTTGCAAAGATAAGCTTTCTATCGAATTCTTTTCTATGTTCTGACAGGGCAATAATTTGAAGATGTCCCGGTAAAGTTTGGAGATGATGCAGTGCAATCGGTGATGATGCTTTGTGATGACAAAATTGAGGTTTGCTCTACGAAATTGGAAGAAAATCTGACTGATGCCGGCCGGTCGGGAGACGAATTTATTAGTAATCGGGTGGGCGTGTCGACTACTGTTCATTGACCCGCTCGCTTGAACAACTAGCCAATGAGCGATGAGTGCGTAGTAATCGGTGCTGTGATCACGGTCTGGACTGCCCATTCACAATATTTGTTTTGATGATGTCTGTGAATGCAGCAAATGCAGCAAATGCAGACAGACTATTAAAATCGATCTACTTATATCACAGAAAGTGGGGTAGAGAGAGAGAGAGAGAGAGAGAGCCAGACATAGGGATGTGGAAGGAGAATGAGAGAGAGAGGGAGAGAGATTCAAAGAGAGAGAGAGAGAGAGCGAGGGCGTTGCTAGGCATGACTTCTTAAATGGGACGGGAAGGGGGGGGGGGGGGCTCATTGCCGCAGTAATTTGTTTCAATTACGGGGGTTGTCACCCCCTCACTCCCTGTATCGTTATCCCTGACAAATACAGTGACAAAGGGGAGAAGAAAAAAACGAGAGAGAAGAACAGACGAGAAGAGGCGTAGATTGAGAGGGGAGAACACTTTTTAAAATGGAAGGGAGGGGGGGGGGGGGGCTATGAATATTTGGGCGACGTATAGTATTCACAGACATTACCATAGCAGACGTCTGGGCGAAAACAAACATTGATTCACAGCCGAGACATGTCCCTCCGTGAGGCTACTCAACATGTATCCTGACAAGGACATGCCTATACAGGTGGACGGCAAAGGGGACCGTCCTTTTCAAAAGGCGTTAAAGAGAGAGAGAGAGAGACAGAGACAGAGAGACAGAGAGAGAGAGGGGGGGGGGGGGGGAGGGGGAGAGGGGGGGGGGGGGAGAGATGGGGTTAGAGAACGGAAAAGAGCTGAGATAAAGAAAAGTGAAATATCACGCTAGTTTGATCCCCCTCTCTCACACCTTCTTCGTAATCATATTTTATTTACTAACTAAGACCACCCCCTCCCAATGATCTGATCAAGTGCCCCCTCAATGGCTAGATGCACGCAGGCTACGTCAATGTACCCTCCTAGGCAATACAATGTTCAAGGTCTTTTTGAAGATTTGTTTTCCCCTAGGCATCGTAACGATCATGAAATTTGTGTTTAACATCTTCGCTGTTCTTCCAAAATTGGAAATCATATCCGCAGATATTTTCTTAGAATTTGTGAACATCCCCAGGCTCTGGTTGTTCCCTACCATTCTTCTTTTCAAAGGTTTCATTCCTAATATCAAGACGTTTCGGCTCTTCATCTCTCATCATGTCAGCCTATTTCTAATTACATCTCATATAGTTCTAATATATGCCATATCTGACATTTTAGTTTCGTGGCAGATAACTAGTTTTCACACGCAAACAACAGATACATCATGAATACACAATCAATTTAACCATATAAATGGTGTATAATTTTGGATTATGATCTCCCCAATTTTCATCAGAATGATTATGTTTGTGGTAAGTCGAACTGATCATCCATGTTTTGCCACCCCTGTACTATTTTACATCTCTCTTCTGAATGATCTCACTCATTACACCCCTCTTGCATGATGTTAAAGGGATAGTTGAGTTCTGTTTTCAGACCGCAATTACCTTCGAAGTGCATGGTTATAGCTCTTATTCTTATGTATGACATTTCTAGTGCCCTTTGAGGACCTAAAATTGCTATGAAGGTAATTTTAGACCCCAAAATGTGCGAAATTAAGCCAATACGATCATAACAATTCAGCTCCACTTTAAAAAATATACGACAACCGTTAATTAATTTATTAATTAATAATAACAATACATGGGCCAGCTGGTTGGGCTTAATATAACCAACACGAAAAAGCAAACAAAAAAGCCAATATCGGCTTTGGCTGAAATACAACGTAAAAGGCGCTTTTTCGATTTTTCAACGGCTTTTTCAAATTATCGATTTTGATAAAACAAAGATGATTATGCCAATTGAATTGTATGTTCTTTCAAATTTACACTCAGTTTTTCATTATCTCAACAACAACAAAAATATTGTGTAGCGCCCTCTGCAACAAAATTCAACTATCCCTTTAAGGTCCAAGTAAGACGTTTTATTTGACAGCTAGAACCCAGACTTAAAAAAACCCAGACGGAATTACCTTCAACCGTAAGAGGGCTAATCCTTCGTGCGGGTCCCCCCCCCCCCCCCCCTCCCCCCGCTACCCTACCTCTACCAACACCAAATTCCCCCTTCAACGTTTCCGGTCACTCATTTCGATGACCTCCTTTTCTTTCTCTCTGCTTTTCCTTTCTCTCCTTTCCTTTCTTTACTCAAAGGAGCTTTTTACTACTGTTACTACTGTACCGGGGTCACAAAATATAAACACAGAACAGTAGTGCTGGTTGGCATTATGCCAGAACCCTTCTGTCCAGGGATAGACACGAGGTTAGTGTGTTCCCTCTTACGAGAACCGTGGGAAATTGTCGCCAATTCTTTGAATAATAACAAAACATTCCTGGATTCAAAATGTGATATCAATGTATATATATATCTCACCGTGAGCGTAGTAGAATGTTGCGAAGGATGGCCACATTACAAAGGCAAATTATCTCATAATATTCTACTTCAATATTATTGTGATTAACCACTTATCGTTTGTATTCTCTAAAATAAAAAAATAAAAACAAGAATTTTAACAAGAATTCACTGAAATGTAACCCAACAGGTGTGTATCTATAATATTTGTCGCACACTGTCTAGGTTCATGAACACTTCAGAATACGACGCATACCGAACTTTTGAAACTGATGACCTAGAACGTCAGCGTAGTATGTGCGATTATTTTATATTTCTTGTTTCCCACCCTAGCCAAGTTCATCCTAGCCAAGTTTCCCAGATCGATGAGAATGCTTACATTAAAATGTTTATATAAATGTAATAAATGTAATGTATCTATTCTAGCGGTTGAACCCGATAGGGGGTATAAGGCGTGTCACCCCGTTTTTTCTTTTAATAGGAGGACGCGTATTGGATCTCTGCGATGAATTGATTGTGGCAGATCGTATTGACAGGAACAAATAGTGAACATGACTTGTCAGTTATATTAATGCTAAAACAATGCCTCGTTCATCATCACCCTGTAGATGGGGAGAGCGGGGGTAAGTAAGTGTTCATCAGGTAATATTACAAGAATAATTGATGGTATCATAATATGTGCACATGAATTTCCTTTGTTGACAGAACATTTCACATCAACAGCAACTCCCACCCCCACACATTAAAAACAGGCTTAGTGAAGGCATGAACTATCATACAATTTTACATAAACATGGCAAAAATAAATTCTGCCAAGATTACTTTTCAAAGTGTAGAGTTCAAAATAAAAACGTTTCCTTAAATTTCCTCGAGAGCAAAAGTAAGTGGCTTCGGTGTACTATTATAGATCTATCTTACATTCCTTAGTATTGTATCCATGAAGACATCGATTAGTGCGTTCTTTTTATTCAATCAATTTTTTTCCCTCAAAGTCCTTTTTCCCCAATCGATGCGGTCAGGATCTATCCATTCTTTGACTAACCTCCCGGCGTTCAAGAAAGAAATCAAAGAAAAGGAAAACGGAAGCCACAAGTGTATAAGTTCCACTCTGTGGGGAGTAGATCAAACAAAAGACCAAAGATTGCGACATTCCAAAGCTTAGCAATTTCTTTTCTTTCGATCGATGGGGAGGAAACAGACAAAAAGAAAATAAAGAAAATGTCATTAGTATATTTTCGACTCTGAATATAGATGAGGTTTATATAGCTCGTCTGCGAATGGTTGTCCTTTCATGACCTGCTGTGATAAAGACACGGATGTGTTGGACTAGGAATGTCAATATTGCAATCATCTATCGTCTACCAAATTATGTAAATACAAATATCGCTGTGGTTGGTATATACCAAGAGGTTCGCTATACTTGTGACTATTTGGTTGATCTGGAGGTTCTTCAATGTCTCAAATTACATTGTGACTATTTGGTTGTTCTAGAGGTTCGTTCTTCAATGTCTCAAATTACATTGTGACTATTTGGTTGATCTGGAGGTTCATCAATGTCAGGCTCAAATTATTTGCGACAATGGCAAATACATTTTCTGATTATTTTCTTCATCAGCATTATTCATTCTTTCGGCAAATCAACTTTCAAAAGTGAAATTAGTTACAAAAGTTTAACTAACTCATTTATTCCTGTTATTTTCTGCAAATCCAAAACCATCTGTGGATCGGGAGCTAGCGGAGGGGGGGGGGGGAGCTGACGAGAAATACTATATTATATTTTGAGACATTTTATTTTATGACGCATGTTAAATGTAGGCAATAAGAAATTGAGGGGCACATGCACACTATAAATAATTATCCATATTTATGTACATAATTTCCTACTGTTAAATGTTATATTGTATTTTCTATCATTTGTATTTTCACTGTAAAAAAAAGCCATTGGAAGCAAAATTGCTATGTAATGTTTGCATGCATGGACCAATAAAATAATCTTGAATCTTGAATCTTGAATCTTGAATTTCTGCATTAGAATATACGATTACCTAAATTGTGAGGCGAGTAAACAGCATTTCTAAAACGAGTGCCACAATCAAACCAGTTTCCCATACATCCCAATGATATAATGGGCCCCAACATCTTGACGAACAATACTCGTTTCATAATTTGCTATATTTAGTATTGGTAGAGGACAATGACCCGTAATGAAGCCAGCTATCAAGGCTAGACATTGGAAGGCTAGCAGGCCTGCCTCGGATTGAACTCAAAGTGGGTTGAGGAGTCATGCGTGGACTGGTAGGAGGGGCAGGGAGGGGGGGGGGGTAGTAGACTGGGGATGAGAAGGGGGGGTCCAGAATGGAAGTGGCAGCTAAGGAGGAAAGGGGCAATATTGGAATTGAGAAATGATTAAATAAGGATATAATGGATCGAAAGAAATTGTAATAAATATTATTTCATTTGCGGTTCCACTGGAGGACAACTTTTTAGCCAAAATAGAGTTCGATCGTATTCAGTTATTCCAAACATTACTAAAGAAGTAAAAAAATAGTAGGCAAGCCCTTGATATTATTAAATCACTGTCATAGATAGGTAGATTAGTAGAGCTCATTGTAGTTGAGAGCCTCCAGTATTGCAAGACAAATTAACCAGTGGTTCAAGCGCGTACGAAGGGGGAGGGGGGTTGGCGTTAAACACCCCCCCTTCTTGAATTTGTTTTTATGTGTATGTTTTGTGTATGTTTTTTGGGGGAAAAAAAACCCTTTTTCCTTTTTTTTTTCGTTGTTTTCTTCATATTAGCTGACCTAAAAAAGGTGACCTTAGGGTTCCCCTCAACGGAAAAAAATGTCAAATTTTCAAATTTCGAAACCAAAAAAAAAAAAAAAAGTGTCCTCAACACCCCCCCCCCTCCCCCCCCCCCCCCCCCCCCTTCCCCCCCCCCCCCCCCCCACTCCCGCTTATTCAGCGGCTGGCTGAGTCGTTGCGAAATTTTAGGCCCGATTTAAAAAAAAAACTTGAAAAAATCCTGCGTACGCCACTGCAGTGGTTCATATAGACAACAGTGGCAATAGGTCTGAAAGATATCACGCTCCGCCCACCATTTAGCTCCCTCGCTCGCGTCCCGGCCTCTGCAAAATTGAGCCGGTAACTGTATTGCACTGATATAATTTTACTTGGACGGGACTAGACAGCTATTTTTTTCAAAATTAATAACGCAAATCATCTCAGCCCCGTAGGATATCTTTGTATATGTGTTTATTGTTTTAGGTTACAATATGCGATTACAGAGGTGTGTTTTTGTCCACTTTCTTTGTAGTACTTTCCAAAGACATCTGACTGAAACGTGATCGCAACTACTTTCGAAAAATCAACTCAAGGGCAATTTCAATACCCTGTTCCATGTCCGACAGAAATCATATTCTGATTACATAATACATCATTGTCATTTCAAAAGGTGACGCACAAAGCTAGAGAAATTTGATTTTTTTTTTTTTTTTTTTTTTTTTTTTGATTTTTTTTTTTTGTCCTTTTTTTTTTGTCCTTCTTTTTTTTAAATAAAAATTTATATAAAAGTAGTTGCAATCGTGTAAAGCTCTTACAGGTACATAGCAATATCATTTCACATGCGGAGACTGCATGACATTTCTCAATTTTGCAAAAGGTCAAGGAAAAAAGACGAGCGAACAGAAACTTGGATAAGTACCCAGTGAAGCTTTTGAAATTCTTGATTTGAAGCCCTGTACAAGTTTGATATTTATACAATGACAATTTAATCTTTAATTGTATTTTAATGAGTCGTTTATCGCACGGCAAATACACAATGCGACATTGCTTGGGCAAACGTATGTGAGTGTGGCGAGGGTGGATGGTGATACTTGTGTAGTATTTAAATAAACATCAATGTGTTTATCTATGTAAATACGATCGTAAAGATATTCTTCCAAGAAATCAAGTCAACGGCAATTTCAATACCCCATATATAGTGCGGTCTATGCGAATGGCGCTTGGATTATATATGTAATGCATCAGTGTCATGTACGTAGGCTACGCACCGTTATAACAGACGAGCATTTGCTTTCTGAAAACCTCTGCGATCATGTTCTAAATCGTTGAATAAAGCTTGCGTAAAGGATTTCAGGGGCTCTTTCTTTGTGCTTGATGTCTTGTTCTACAAATGAATGGAAATTGCCTCTACAAGAAGGAGAGGTTTTGTTGACCGCTGTCTGACTCCCAAGAAATGGGTCATGTCTCAAGAGGCTGACAATCCAGGGCTGTCAATTCAGGAGCCAATTCGGAAAGTTTCACTTACAAAAGAGACTGGTTCATTCAGCAACAGTTATATGACATTAAACTCCTGCACGTTTCAATTATAAAGTGAGGAAATGTCAAAGTTACTGCTACGCCCTGCGGGGGAAATTAATATGCATCAACTCCTATTCAATATTTGGTAATGTACGTGTATAAATGTTTGCCCGAAGGATTAAAATAAGAAACATAATAACGTTTTCAATATAGCTCTGTTAAATAATGTGTAATTTGAAGTTATCCAAAACATCGCTTCCTTACCCAATCTCCAAAACTTTTTCACATAGGTAACTCTGGGAATTTTAGATTGGAAATCGAATTGCCACAGCCATAGAGTGTCCTGTTATTGCCAGTCGAATACTTCGCTCTCTCGCAAACTTGGAAACTTGGAAAGTTGATATTTGGGCATATGGCATCAGCCCCTTCCCCTCGACGAAACGTGGCCTGCACTCCTTTGATGATGTACGCAGTACTTCCCTCTCCTTCTCCCCCCTCCTTATCTCCTTCTTCTTTTTCTTCTTCTTCGACATTACACTTTTTACATCACATTTTCTTACAATTTCAATAATTAGGCTTATTTTCTCCTTTTCTTTGAATAATAATAATAATAATAGGCATTTATACAGCGCCGTCTAACTAGATATTCTATTCCGAGGCGCACTATTTAATTTAATTATTATAGTGTCGTGTCGGGGATCGAACCACGACCTTTGAATTGCAAGTCAAGTGTTTAAACCACTCGACTACGACACTTCTTTATCAACCCACCCCCCCCCCCCCCTTCCGATGTCTTGTTCTTTCCTGGTTGTGCCTCCTTGTCTGATATAGCTGTACTTTCCTTTGGCCTTTGAATAACCTTAACAGCAGGTGGAGTGGTTGATTTCTCTTTCATTTCTGAATGTCAACTCTGGATGTCATGATAAGGCAAAGGCAAGTCATGTTATTTTATGAAAAACACGAGTAGGAAACCTTACGATATGCTTATACATGTACATTGTACAATCGTCTTACGCCATAATACATTAGCAATAAAACAGTTAGTTATGATCACCCAACAATGTTCGCTTGAAATGGTCAGTGTAATGATCACTGAGGATAGAGGATTACACAAAAACAGGGACTGATTTTTGTTGGGGTCATTCTTCTTAAAAGTTTGCTTGCTATTCCCTATGGAAGAAATCAACTGTATTTTGTTTCAAATGGTAAATTTTAAACCCTTATTATCCAAGAGCCCAAACATTGACAAGTGGCTTGGTTACCTTGCAGACAATATACATCTGATTGCTGATAGCTTTCTCTAGTTTACATTGCAGTATAAACATATAATTTTATTTGCGGGAAATTTCGATCAGTTCTGCATCCAGCTGTAGAATTGGACCAAATCACTAAACAAACAAATTAAAAACTTATATTTCCTCGAATTTTTACCAATGTAATGACACGTACACTTTATACAGATTCTTGGAATGGAATAGCTCTGCCTTGTTGGTGGTCTTTAGGATCAACAGATCTCTTCGGACCAGACAATGAACAACGACGAGAGAGTTATCCACGTTTATTTTCTTGTCTGCATTCTATTATCTTACCGATCAAGCTTTCATCCTTCCACTTCATCCACAGCCTGAACATCACACCATGGACCCTACTTTTCTCCCACCCCCCCCCCCCCACCCACATCCTTGCAGCTATCTGCATCAGTTACGTGCATTTCACTTTAAGTGGTATCGCACGAACATTTACAACACTCATTCCCAAGTTCTGGGAGATATGAAGTATAATTTGTGAGCTTTTGATGTGAGCTGTCATCAGGGTCACATATAGATGATAACGTTTTAATTAGAAGCTACGAAAATGAAATTGCTTACAGATAGTTTATTTAACAAATGCAATCGATGATAAAGTTAACGAATTTTGTTAGTGCTAAAATGACCGCGAAGCAATAAGGAAGGAGTGTTGCCTGTGACCATTCCCCCCTTGCTCCTTCTTTTCTCTTGATCTTCTCCATTTCAATCTCTTCTGCTGGATTATCGTTCATTCCAAAGTTTTTTTCAGTTTCAAAGATTAACAAGGTGTGTAGTATCGGTGAACTATGTTGTATTTAGTTGTATGATGCCTACATTTCATGATATAAAGTGAGATGTTCATGAAAAACAGCATCATTTAGTTACAATTGTTTCGTTAACATTAAAATAAAATTTAAGAAAGCACAAAAACAAAGAATGATAATAGTTAATCTATACAAAACAGTTTCGATACATTAGGCTAGAACATAACAAAGGTCACACTATCCTCGATGATAATAAAGACTTGGCAGTAGTGGGATCTTGGCCTTTTAATCTTTGTCTCATTATTTGACACAGCAAAAAAAACAAAATTCAAACCTCACGGATGTATTAATGGTAAACTAGAGAGGAACATGAACGATGCAGAACGAAGATGAATGATGTCAATTACATCTTCTTCTTCTTAGTTGATCCCTCTACTGTTTTGGAGATTCCTGGAGTCCAAATAAAGTAAATGTTTAAAATCCGACCGGTTAGGAGCTTTGGTATACAACATGGTTATGGTTTCGGGTTTGCATGTTCCCTCACTACCTACTTGTGACTCGGTGACATTGCCTCATATTCTGAAACAAAATCCTTGATTAAGCTCATGCTGCAATCATAATTATAAACCTGTAGATCAGTCAGGAATCCAATGAAATTCACAATGTACAAGCTGATCGCCTGTATGTTTATCAAGATATTCATGATTGGAAATCAAAATTTCATTTTTCGTTTTCCTAACGTTTTTTTTTTGTATAACACTACAGTCTATTGGGGGAAATGAGTATGGTAAAACCGGTCACTAAAAGATTTTTACTTTTTTGAGGCACGTTATGATAATTTTGAAGCGATTTTTTTTGTTCGGGCTTCAATTTTACACCATATCACAGCCACTGATAGCACGTAGGGCCATGTATCTCAGATTTAACATTGTTTAACGATGCATTTAACTACATGAAGGTCAGTGGTGGATGGCATCAATGACCAGTTTCTTTTGAATTCATAGACGCCATTTCTTCTTCTTCCCAAACTCCTGTTCGTGAAATGGTGTGTATCAAAACAAAAGTCTTGTTTCCCTATTGTGTATTGGAGTCAAAACGTAGCCTATACGTGACGTAAACAATGACATCATAATGTGAATATCAAATGTTTGATCTGCCTCTTCTACGAAAGGACGAGGTCAAAGTCAAGTTATTAGTGCTCAAGGGAGTGAGCAGTCTAACAGGTGGATACTTTCATGGCTCGTTGAACTAGTGAGATTTGATGTTAAAGCATGTGTAGGTCGAGCGTTTAACATTTAAAAGGACACAACGGATACTCATTTTCAATTGTGATAGACGGCGAGCACAGATCTCAATTTCCAGATACACGTACCATCATTATGTTAAAGCATGTGTAGGTCGAGCTACTCACATTTAAAGGGACACAACGGAAACTCATTTTCAATTGTGATAGACGGCGAGCACATATCTCAATATCCAGATACACGTACCATCATTATGTTAAGGAACTCTCAGTGGCGGATCCAGTGTGGGAGCATGGATGGCACAGGACCCCACCCCTGGCAAAAAAGAAGAAGTAAAAAACAAAGATGGTAACCACAATTTTACCTTTAAAACAAAAGACGGACCCCAACCCCTGCAAAAAAGGTGATAACCAAAATTTTGCTCTCTTTTTTTGCCCAAAGGTGGGGGGGGGGGGGTGTGAGTAAACAAATAATGCTCAATTCCCCCCTCCCCCCCCCCCCCCTCGTTAGAGACCTCAATGGTAGATGTTAAATTAAAGATAATCTGAAAGTTTGAGTGAAAACAAACATTTAACAATTGGGAAAAACTGATCCGATCGATTCCTTAATTCTCCCAACTATTATTATTACAATTTAATAATATTTTAGATGAATGTAAATCGTCTCAAAACATTGAAATTGGTTCTATATACCATTCAAAGCATTTAAGTGTTGGCAGATTTTTAAAAGCCTTTTCCTTTTTTTTTATTTTCATGGAAAAACAGTTGGGAGAATTTACTGTAAGAGCGTGTCACACAGTAACGTATCTCTGTGGTTTGAGAATTTGTTCAGGATTGTTTGCATGTTAGAGAGTGAGTACAGTAGAAGGAATATAATAAGTAACATTTCATTGAAAAATAACGCAGTTTTTTCATCAACAATGTTACTGAGTCACTTTAAAATTATTCGTCGGAGAATTGATCAATTCTTACCGGTCTCCAGAGCACCGTTACACATGTGTCAAACATGAAATCCACAAAATACACTGCCAATGACTATTTACTACTATTTACTACTACATCAATCAAAATGATGGCACTTGTTCCAAGAAAAGAAGAAAAAAGGGTACCGAGAGATATTTTATTATTTACACCCCCTTCATTTGGGGACTCGGGAGGGTAAAACTATAATACCATATGATCAATTAACACACCCGCTTCTCTCTCTCTCTCTCTCTCTCCCTCTCTCTCTCTCTCTCTCTCACTCTCTCCCTCTCTTTATCTCTTTCTCTCTCTCTGCTCCCTCTCTCCCCTTCTCACTTCTCTCTCTCTCTCTCTCTCTCTCTCTCTCTCTCTCCTCTCTCTCCCCTCTCTATAAAAATATGAGGATTGCTTTCCAATTTTCTAAATAGATTCTATCAGTTGATTATTATATATTATAAATGTTGAATATATATGGTCATGTACATATGCAGATAAATGGCATTGATATTTTTGGTGTCGATTTATTGCTTTATTTACGAAATTATTGGGGGGAATTACTGGAATTTAAAAGATTGTTCATTGCGACGCCAAGCAAATTTTCCTTAGTGGAATTTATATCCGGACAAACAAAAAAAAGAGTTAATTCACTTATGCCGATTACACACGAAGTGTCATTTTATTGACGTAGTATTGCGTTAGTGATTGCCTTGGTTTATGACGCTCTAGGTGAGAGTTACATCGAATCAAACATTGCAAACACTGCGTTAAGAGACTGGCGTATATGCAAAATTGCCTTCACAGACTATGTGAACAGAAACAATTTAAGGTTCAATTTGAAATATAGGGCAAACGTGACAGATGAGAAAACAAGGGATCGTAAATAGTGAAAACGTTGACGTAATTATGGCTATCTTGCATGCCATCTTTATTGTTCGGAAATTGATTCCCGTCTTTGAAATGACAGAGATGATGGAAGTTATAAAACGAAAGCAATGCAGATTACATGTCATATCTCTCTCAAGGCTCCTCCCACAAGCTTGATGTACTTTCAGACGTCAGGCACTTTGTTTTCATTTGGTCATCTCAGTTTATAACCTCACTAGAGTAAATCTTTAATTCTGTCAATTAACCAATCAAAATCTATTACTTTTAATTACATCTCTTAGTCAGATGATGTTTGAAGGTTTGCATGGTGGTATGAATATCGCGGAAGAGGTTTACGGTACATCATGTGTAAAGTCCTCGAGGGACTGAGGAAAGTAGATAGAAAAATAGAAGTGAGATGGAAAGGCGAGAAAGTGGAGGTTGGAAGGAAGAGTATCTTTCGGAAGTGAGTATAGTCCTGAAAAGGACTGTAAACCAGAAAGTTGTAGGCAGGATGAGAGGTTTGAGTAGAAGACTGGATTGAGTTGAAGAGTTGAGTAGGCGAGTAGAGTTGCAGAGCAGGAGCAGGAGAGTAGACTCGACGTTTCGGACAGGTTGAAGACGGACAGTCAGTGCTTGCAGTATGAACACAACTCCTTATCAAGGTTAATAATTAATCCCCTCTCCCCCAATCAACTTTTCCCCGAACGTGCCTTCCGCGGACACAAAACTTTATGCCCGGACTATAATTCCGTACACAGAATGAAAATGAGTTCGGTACGAAATGTATTCCGTCCACAAAAAACACATTTTTTAATACAAAATAAATTGTTAAACATAATTTTGTTACAAAATACAGTTTTGAGTGTATTCTGTGACAAAATGAGGTGATTTTATACCGAAAAACCAGGGTTACACTTGACGACCCAAGGCGCAAAGTGTTACCGAAAAAAACAGGGTAACACTTGGCGTCCAAAGGCGCCAAGACTAGTGTTACCCTGGTTTTTCGGTACAAAATGTATTCGGTACAAAGTCATTTTGTAACAAAATCAATTCGGTAAAAGTCATCTAGCAACAAAATCAATTCGGTACAAATTTTGTAACAAAATAGATTCGGTACAAATAATTTTGTAACAAAATGAATTCGGTAAAAATGATTTTGTAACAAAATGAATTTGGTACAAATCATTTTTAACAAAATAAAATGTTGTTACAAAATAATTTTCTTTACTTAATTTTGTAACAAAATAAATTCTGTACAAATTTTGTAACAAAATGAGGTGATTTTATACCGAAAAACTAGGGTAACACTTGGCGCCCCATAAGGGAGCTACATCAGCTAACAACATTGCAAGCCAGTGTCTTTGACCTGCAAAGCAAACTTACAAAGAAAGATGAGCTACAGCAGCTAGCAACATAGTGGCCCGAATTCACAAAGGAGGTTTGTCGACAAACCTTGGTTTTCGTGTGTCATATTACGCGTTTCGACGCGTTTTTACAAACCAGGTTTGTAAAAAAAAGCGTCCAAACGCGTCATATGACGTACATAAACCTAGGTTTGTCGACAAACCTCCTTTGTGAATTCGGGCCTGTAAGTTTGCTTTGCCACAAATTATTTCACTGGGGCCTACAGCGTTACAAGCTTGCTTTCATATAGGTCCCATCATATTTCTCTCATTTAAATCCGTACTCCATATTGACCACTTATCTTTATGTTATCTATTAATATGTATCATTGATTGTAATTTCATCACCAAAAAAAATTGTACTTTATTTAGAAATGTAGGCTTTATGTAAAATGAGAAATATGAAATAAAATGAAACACTGAACTGTTTTTTAAAGTCCATCGCACAACTCATACAATCGTTACACTTTTACACATTACCATATGTGATTACATTTTAAATTGTGTTATTATTGTTGTTTGTGTGTATGTATGTGTGCGTTTCCGTGCGCGTGTGTTGTGCGTGTGCGTGTGGGTGCGTGTGGGTGTGTTTAAATCAGAAGTATTTAAATCAGAAATAATGAGGGCAGGGGCGACAGGTGTGTACCCCTCTCTCTACATGGATTCTAGAGGGAAAACACGTCGGCACATTTTACATTCTGACTGCAAAAGTGGGGATTCTTTTTCTGTTTAATTTGTCAACAACCTAAGCTAAGGACGATACAATGAAATGGTCGATTGAGTGGGGGATCCCTCTCCCCTTCTCTTTCTACCTCTCTCTCTCTCTCTCTTTAACATGTGAAAGTGAACCAAATTTTATGTAAAGCCACATAGGTTTTTCATTTCTTGACGAATTCCATATTCTCCAAAAGAGATATAAAGAGCTTTTCTATTCCTTTTTGATCATTTAATTGATTTTTCAATTCGTTTTTCAGTTTTCGAAAAATTGCAAAAAAGACAAGATGAACAATATACTAGTTAAGTATGTACATCTATATAAAAAAACGTTTTTCTCTCTAAAACTAAAACTTATCTGTAATAGTAAAAAAAAGTAGTGCAGTAAGAATTGATGGTGCTCCGCACAAAGAATAGAGCCTAAATAAAATAAAAAGATCAATTTTTCCCTGAAATTATGCAAGAAAATATTTTTAATTAATTTTTTACATATTAAATATTTGTTTTGGACGAATAGCACATCTATAAAATTTGTCATTGTGGAACAAAATTTAGGTTTTAGTTTCCTTCATAATTTCAAATTTTTCGATGAAGATTATAGATGAATGCTATTAAATTGATTATTTAACAACTATTTTTCGTTTTTTGTTGAAATAAAAGGAAATTTAGCATTGGAACTTAAATATTTCATGGTGAAATTTAAGGCATCTCTAGAGAATGTGTATGAATGAATGGGAGATTGTCATTGTGAACCAGCTTTCGGGTCAATTCATACACCTAGTTTGACCATACATTTGTTTTATTTTTGCTCAAATGCTACTCTGAAATGTCAAACAGACGTTAGATTTTGCTTTTATAGGATTTTAGAACAATATTTTCCCACTTTTATGAGTTAAAAATCTGTTTGGAAAAAGGGTTATTTCTAATGTGTTAAAAATACGCCCTCTTTTGGTCGAAAGTGACTTCTACGTGTAAAACATATGGGGCTCGAAAGCGAGTACATTTGTCACGATTCTGATTCCAGTCGGAGTGAACAGTGTGTCTAATCTCTCACAAAATCATGAAAGACACATAGGAAGTCGGTGGCCATCATTTTGTTTATTCATCGCATTCGACTTCAAGCCCTGATCAACAATTTTGGTAAGCAATTTGTAAATGTTGGATAAGATCTCCGTCTTTTCTGTGATGTTTGTGTTGTGAATATTACGTAGATCTAATCAGCAAGCTCCCCAGAACTCTGGCAGGGGGAAGCTGCTGTTCCGAAGAAAGTACGCGAGCTCATAATTCTTTACCCTCGGCCGTTTGTTTGATAAACAGGTTGTTTATCCGGACATTCAGGCTGAGAACAGTTGATTTCAAACAGTAATTTATTCAATTACTCGGCTTAACTTTAGGATTTATGCACATAAACGTCATAGACCTAGGGTTAGGGTTAGGGATAATTAGGGTTAGGTTAGGGTTAGGTTAGGGTTAGGGTTAGAGTTAGGGTTAGGGTTAGAGTTAGAGTTAGGGTTCAGATTAGGTTTAGCATTAGACCAAATAACAAAAATGAAGTGTTTCTCGTCCCTGCCCACCTCCTTTTTGGCCACTGCCTCTTTTTTTTTCACTATTTACCATTTAGTTGAAATATACCCCCCCCCCCAAAAAAAAAAAGAAAAAAAAAAGGTTATGATATGTTCTACATTTTGTTCAAATAGCTTCTATTTTAAGGTGATACAAATCATTTGTTTTGTCATACATGGCATCAGTATACTCACGTAGCACAATATACGTGAATAAAATAGACTTGGCAAGCTATATTTGGTGCGGCAGCCATCTTTGAAGAAGAAAAAAAAAAATCGCAAAATAGTAAATAGTAATGCCCAGCTTCCTCTGTTTCCTGACGAGAAACACATTATTTTTGTTATTTGTCCTTACTTGGGTAACCTAAGATTTCTCTTCATTTAATGCAGAGCCCGTAATAAGCGAGCCCTCCCCCCCCCCCCCACATTCTATGAGGCTACGCCAATCATATTTTGTAACTCTTTCTCGACTATAAAAAGTCAGACTGAAATTACTTTTTTCCCTTTATTTAATACAGAGGCTGCATTAGGCGAGCCTCCCCCTTCCCCCCCCCCTCCCCTAGCTACGCTAATCATATTTGCGTACTCTATCTAGTCTATTAATAGTTCCGACTGAAATTCAAGATTTGTTTCTCTTTATTTACCCCGTGGCTATGCCCTTTATATTTCCCTACTCTTTCTAGACTATGATACGTCTAACTGAAATTACCTTATTTTCTCTTTATTTTATACAGAGCCTGTATAAGGCGAGCCCTCCCCCCCCCCCCCCTTCAACCTTTGGTTATGCCAAACACATTAACTTACTCTTTATCGACTGTTATAGTTCTGACTGAAATTAAATATTTGTTTTTCTCTATATTTTATACGAGTCTGTATTGAGCGAGCCCTCCCGCCCCCCTAACCCTCCTTTACCCCCTGGCTATGCCAATCACAGTTACTTACTCTTTCTTGCCTATGAGAGTTCAGACTAATTTAAAGATATTCGTACAATACAGGGACTCTATTAGGTGAGCCCCCCCTCCCCCCCCCCCCCTTTACCCCTTGGCTATGCAAATCGCCTTTATTTACTCTTTCACGACTATGAGAGTTCAAACTAAAATTAAAGATTTGTATTCTCTTTATTTAATATAGAGCCTGTATTAAGCGAGTCCCCCTCCCCTAACCACCTGTCTACACCAATCACATTTACTTACCCGGTACTCTTTCTCGACTATGAGGGTTCCGACAAATTTAAAGATATTTATTCCTCTTTTATCATACAGGGCCTCTTTTAGGTGAGCCCCTCCCCATTCCCACTTAGCTTACCAATCACATTTACTTACTCTATCTCGACTATGAGAGTTCCAACTAATTTAAAGATATTTATTCCTTTTATATAATACAGGGCCTCTTTTAGGTGAGCCACCCCCCCCCCTTATCCCCTGGCTATGCAAATCTCATTTATTTACTCTTTCTCGACTATGAGAGTTCCAACTAAAATTAAAGATTTTGTATTCTCTTTATTTAATATAGAGCCTGTATTAGGTGAGCCCCCCCCCCCCTCCTCCCCTTACCACCTGGCTACGCCAATCACATTTTCTTACTCTTTATCGACTATTTTAGTTCTGAGTGAAATTGAGTTTTGTCTTCTCTTTATTTAATACAAAGCCTGTATTAGGGGAACCCCCCCCCCATGCCCTATTTAATACAGAGCCTGAATTAAGCGAGCCCTCCCCCCCCCCACCCATTCCCCATGGCTACGCCAATCACATTTCCCAACTCTTTCTCGACCATAAAAAGTCAGACTGAAATTACTTTGTTTTCTCTTTATTTTATACATGACCTTCATAGGTGAGTTCCCCCTCCCCCCCCCCCTTCACCCTGTGGATAAGCCAATCGCATTTCCCTACTCTTTCTCAAATATGATACGTCGGACTAAACTTATAGTTTTGTTTTCTCTTTATTTAATGCAGAGTCTGTATTAAGTGAGCCCTCCGCTCCCTTTACCCCTTGGCTACGCCAATTACCTTTTCCTCTCTCCTACTCGATTATGAGAGTTCCAACTAAAATAAAAGATTTGTATTTTCTTTATTTAATACAGAGCCTGAATTAAGCGAGCCCTTCCCCCCCCCATTCCCCATTTAATACAGAGCCTGAATTAAGTGAGCCCTCCCCCCCCCATTCCCCATTTAATACAGAGCCTGAATTAAGCGAGCCCTCCCCCCCCCCCATTCCCCATTTAATACAGAGCCTGAATTAAGCGAGCCCTCCCCCCCCCCATTCCCCATTTAATACAAAGCCTGAATTAAGCGAGCACTTCCCCCCCCCCCCCCATTCCCCATTTAATACAGAGCCTGAATTAAGCGAGCCCTTCCCCCCCCCCCATTCCCCATTTAATACAGAGCCTGAATTAAGCGAGCCCTTCCCCCCCCCCATTCCCCATTTAATACAGAGCCTGAATTAAGCGAGCCCTCCCCCCCCCATTCCCCATTTAATACAAAGCCTGAATTAAGCGAGCCCTTCCCCCCCCCATTCCCCATTTAATACAGAGCCTGAATTAAGCGAGCCCTTCCCCCCCCCCCATTCCCCATTTAATACAGAGCCTGAATTAAGCGAGCCCTTCCCCCCCATTCCCCATTTAAAACAGAGCCTGAATTAAGCGAGCCCTTCCCCCCCCCCCATTCCCCATTTAATACAGAGCCTGAATTAAGCGAGCCCTTCCCCCCCCCCCATTCCCCATTTAATACAGAGCCTGAATTAAGAGAGCCCTCCCCCCATTCCCCATTTAAAACAGAGCCTGAATTAAGCGAGCCCTTCCCCCCCCCCCCATTCCCCATTTAATACAGAGCCTGAATTAAGCGAGCCCTTCCCCCCCCCATTCCCCATTTAATACAGAGCCTGAATTAAGCGAGCCCTTCCCCCCCCCCCATTCCCCATTTAATACAGAGCCTGAATTAAGCGAGCCCTTCCCCCCCCCATTCCCTATTTAATACAGAGCCTGAATTAAGCGAGCTCTTCCCCCCCCCCATTCCCCATTTAATACAGAGCCTGAATTAAGCGAGCCCTTCCCCCCCCCCCCCATTCCCCATTTAATACAGAGCCTGAATTAAGCGAGCCCTCCCCCCCCCCCATTCCCCATTTAATACAGAGCCTGAATTAAGAGAGCCCTCCCCCCCCATTCCCCATTTAATACAGAGCCTGAATTAAGCGAGCCCTTCCCCCCCCCCATTCCCCATTTAATACAGAGCCTGAATTAAGAGAGCCCCCCCCCCATTCCCCATTTAATACAGAGCCTGAATTAAGAGAGCCCTCCCCCCCCCCCATTCCCCATTTAATACAGAGCCTGAATTAAGCGAGCCCTTCCCCCCCCCCCATTCCCCATTTAATACAGAGCCTGAATTAAGCGGGCCCTTCCCCCCCCCATTCCCCATTTAATACAGAGCCTGAATTAAGCGAGCTCTTCCCCCCCCCCCCCCATTCCCCATTTAATACAGAGCCTGAATTACGCGAGCCCTTCCCCCCCCCCCCATTCCCGATTTAATACAGAGCCTGAATTAAGCGAGCCCTCCCCCCCCCCATTCCCCATTTAATACAGAGCCTGAATTAAGAGAGCCCTCCCCCCCCCCATTCCCCATTTAATACAGAGCCTGAATTAAGCGAGCCCTCCCCCCCACCCATTCCCCATTTAATACAGAGCCTGAATTAAGAGAGCCCCCCCCCCCATTCCCCATTTAATACAGAGCCTGAATTAAGAGAGCCCTCCCCCCCCCCCCCATTCCCCATTTAATACAGAGCCTGAATTAAGAGAGCCCCCCCCCCCCATTCCCCATTTAATACAGAGCCTGAATTAAGAGAGCCCTCCCCCCCCCCATTCCCCATTTAATACAGAGCCTGAATTAAGCGAGCCCTCCCCCCCCCCCATTCCCCATTTAATACAGAGCCTGAATTAAGAGAGCCCTCCCCCCCCCCCCCCATTCCCCATTTAATACAGAGCCTGAATTAAGCGAGCCCTTCCCCCCCCCCCATTCCCATTTAATACAGAGCCTGAATTAAGCGAGCCCTTCCCCCCCCCCCCCATTCCCCATTTAATACAGAGCCTGAATTAAGCAAGCCCTCCCCCCCCCCCATTCCCCATTTAATACAGAGCCTGAATTAAGCGAGCTCTTCCCCCCCCCCCCCATTCCCCATTTAATACAGAGCCTGAATTACGCGAGCCCTTCCCCCCCCCCCATTCCCCATTTAATACAGAGCCTGAATTAAGCGAGCCCTCCCCCCCCCCATTCCCCATTTAATACAGAGCCTGAATTAGGAGAGCCCTCCCCCCCCCCCCATTCCCCATTTAATACAGAGCCTGAATTAAGCGAGCCCTTCCCCCCCCCCCCCATTCCCCATTTAATACAGAGCCTGAATTAAGAGAGCCCCCCCCATTCCCCATTTAATACAGAGCCTGAATTAAGAGAGCCCTCCCCCCCCCCATTCCCCATTTAATACAGAGCCTGAATTAAGCGAGCCCTTCCCCCCCCCCATTCCCCATTTAATACAGAGCCTGAATTAAGAGAGCCCTCCCCCCCCCCCCATTCCCCATTTAATACAGAGCCTGAATTAAGCGAGCCCTTCCCCCCCCCCCCATTCCCATTTAATACAGAGCCTGAATTAAGCGAGCCCTTCCCCCCCCCAATTCCCCATTTAATACAGAGCCTGAATTAAGCAAGCCCTCCCCCCCCCCCCATTCCCCATTTAATACAGAGCCTGAATTAAGCGAGCTCTTCCCCCCCCCCCATTCCCCATTTAATACAGAGCCTGAATTACGCGAGCCCTTCCCCCCCCCCCCATTCCCCATTTAATACAGAGCCTGAATTAAGCGAGCCCTCCCCCCCCCCCCCATTCCCCATTTAATACAGAGCCTGAATTAGGAGAGCCCTCCCCCCCCCCATTCCCCATTTAATACAGAGCCTGAATTAAGCGAGCCCTTCCCCCCCCCATTCCCCATTTAATACAGAGCCTGAATTAAGAGAGCCCCCCCCCATTCCCCATTTAATACAGAGCCTGAATTAAGAGAGCCCTCCCCCCCCCCATTCCCCATTTAATACAGAGCCTGAATTAAGCGAGCCCTTCCCCCCCCCCATTCCCCATTTAATACAGAGCCTGAATTAAGAGAGCCCTCCCCCCCCCATTCCCCATTTAATACAGAGCCTGAATTAAGCGAGCCCTTCCCCCCCCCATTCCCATTTAATACAGAGCCTGAATTAAGCGAGCCCTTCCCCCCCCCCATTCCCCATTTAATACAGAGCCTGAATTAAGCTATCCCTCCCCCCCTCCATTCCCCATTTTATACAGAGCCTGAATTAAGCGAGCCCTTCCCCCCCCCCATTCCCGATTTAATACAGAGCCTGAATTAAGCGAGCCCTCCCCCCCCCCCATTCCCCATTTAATACAGAGCCTGAATTAAGAGAGCCCTCCCCCCCCCATTCCCCATTTAATACAGAGCCTGAATTAAGCGAGCCCTCCCCCCCCCCCCATTCCCCATTTAATACAGAGCCTGAATTAAGAGAGCCCCCCCCCATTCCCCATTTAATACAGAGCCTGAATTAAGAGAGCCCTCCCCCCCCCATTCCCCATTTAATACAGAGCCTGAATTAAGCGAGCCCTTCCCCCCCCCCCCATTCCCCATTTAATACAGAGCCTGAATTAAGAGAGCCCTCCCCCCCCCCATTCCCCATTTAATACAGAGCCTGAATTAAGCGAGCCCTTCCCCCCCCCATTCCCATTTAATACAGAGCCTGAATTAAGCGAGCCCTTCCCCCCCCCCCATTCCCCATTTAATACAGAGCCTGAATTAAGCAAGCCCTCCCCCCCCCCATTCCCCATTTAATACAGAGCCTGAATTAAGCGAGCTCTTCCCCCCCCCCCCATTCCCCATTTAATACAGAGCCTGAATTACGCGAGCCCTTCCCCCCCCCCCATTCCCCATTTAATACAGAGCCTGAATTAAGCGAGCCCTCCCCCCCCCCCCCATTCCCCATTTAATACAGAGCCTGAATTAGGAGAGCCCTCCCCCCCCCCCCCATTCCCCATTTAATACAGAGCCTGAATTAAGCGAGCCCTCCCCCCCCCCCATTCCCCATTTAATACAGAGCCTGAATTAAGAGAGCCCCCCCCCCCATTCCCCATTTAATACAGAGCCTGAATTAAGAGAGCCCTCCCCCCCCCCATTCCCCATTTAATACAGAGCCTGAATTAAGCGAGCCCTTCCCCCCCCCCCCCCATTCCCCATTTAATACAGAGCCTGAATTAAGAGAGCCCTCCCCCCCCCATTCCCCATTTAATACAGAGCCTGAATTAAGCGAGCCCTTCCCCCCCCCCATTCCCATTTAATACAGAGCCTGAATTAAGCGAGCCCTTCCCCCCCCCATTCCCCATTTAATACAGAGCCTGAATTAAGCAAGCCCTCCCCCCCCCCATTCCCCATTTAATACAGAGCCTGAATTAAGCGAGCTCTTCCCCCCCCCCATTCCCCATTTAATACAGAGCCTGAATTACGCGAGCCCTTCCCCCCCCCCATTCCCCATTTAATACAGAGCCTGAATTAAGCGAGCCCTCCCCCCCCCCCATTCCCCATTTAATCCAGAGCCTGAATTAGGAGAGCCCTCCCCCCCCCCCATTCCCCATTTAATACAGAGCCTGAATTAAGCGAGCCCTTCCCCCCCCCCCCATTCCCCATTTAATACAGAGCCTGAATTAAGAGAGCCCCCCCCATTCCCCATTTAATACAGAGCCTGAATTAAGAGAGCCCTCCCCCCCCCCCATTCCCCATTTAATACAGAGCCTGAATTAAGCGAGCCCTCCCCCCCCCCCATTCCCCATTTAATACAGAGCCTGAATTAAGAGAGCCCTCCCCCCCCCCATTCCCCATTTAATACAGAGCCTGAATTAAGCGAGCCCTTCCCCCCCCCCCATTCCCATTTAATACAGAGCCTGAATTAAGCGAGCCCTTCCCCCCCCCCCCCCATTCCCCATTTAATACAGAGCCTGAATTAAGCTATCCCTCCCCCCCTCCATTCCCCATTTTATACAGAGCCTGAATTAAGCGAGGCCTTCCCCACCCCCCCCCATTCCCCATTTAATACAGAGCCTGAATTAAGCGAGCCCTTCCCCCCCCCCCATTCCCCATTTAATACAGAGCCTGAATTAAGCGAGCCCTTCCCCCCCCCCCATTCCCCATTTAATACAGAGCCTGAATTAAGAGAGCCCTCCCCCCCCCCATTCCCCATTTAATACAGAGCCTGAATTAAGCGAGCCCTCCCCCCCCATTCCCCATTTAATACAGAACCTGAATTAAGCGAGCCCTCCCCCCCCATTCCCCATTTAATACAGAGCCTGAATTAAGCGAGCCCTCCCCCCCCCCCCCATTCCCAATTTAATACAGAGCCTGAATTAAGTGAGCCCCCCATTCCCCATTCAATACAGAGCCTGAATTAAGCGAGCCCTTCCCCCCCCCCCCCCCCCATTCCCCATTTAATACAGAGCCTGAATTAAGCGAGCCCTTCCCCCCCCCCCCCCCATTCCCCATTTAATACAGAGCCTGAATTAAGTGAGGCCTTCCCCACCCCCCCCCCCATTCCCCATTTAATACAGAGCCTGAATTAAGCGAGGCCTTCTCCACCCCCCCCCCCCATTCCCCATTTAATACAGAGCCTGAATTAAGCGAGCCCTTCCCCCCCCCCATTCCCCATTTAATAAAGAGCCTGAATTAAGCGAGCCCTTCCCCCCCCCCCCCCCCCCATTCCCCATTTAATACAGAGCCTGAATTAAGCGAGCCCTCCCCCCCCCCCCCTCCCATTCCCATTTAATACAGAGCCTGAATTAAGGGAGCCCTAAACCCCCCCCCCCCCCCCCAAGTATTCCACGTAGCTACTAATCACATTTTCCAACTCTTTCTCGACCATAAAAAGTCAGACTGAAATTACTTTGTTTTCTCTTTATTTTGTACATGACCTGTATTAGGTGAGCTCCAATGCTCAAAATACACGGGGGCGCTGGGCTATTTGCCCCCATGAGCTACATAATTGCCTCCGTCATGTTGCTCAGGGGGGCGGTTGCAAAATTAAAATTGCCCCTGTTTGAATTATAAAAAATAAAGATTATCTTTTCTGTTATAACTTTAACACAATAATGAGTTTCAATTTCAAACCTTAAACCAATGAAATGGAACTAAGATTAGCGTGCAAGATTTCTCGCTCGAATTTGCCGGTGTCTAGAAAGACTGCCATACTGTAAAGAAATGTAAGCTTATTCGCCGAAAGATGTAGCGATATCTCCCATCTCTACGAGTATGACGGATACGATGGAAGCTCGCAGTGCAGTGCGGCCGTCAGCAGTGGCTATACTATGCCATTAGTATCGGTACGTGTGTGCATGCTGCCGCCTCACATCTGTTGAGCTGGAGTTGATCGTGCAAGGGCTGAAACATGGTCATGGAGAAGTCTTTCGTTGTGAAAAGCGTAAATCCTTTGAAATCTAATGATTCCAAAAGACTAGCAAATAATGAACCTTGACCGGTAAATCAATATTGAGAAGAAGAGAAAGACCAAAGATGTTGTGGACGGATATGGTAACAGGGCGGATCTACGGAGGGGTGGTTAGGGGGTTTAAACCCCCCCCCCCCTTTTGGGCTGCTTAATGAAAATGTGATGTGCATAGAAAAATGCCATTATGTGTCCAGACCCACACAGTATTGGTAGATGTTAGTAGATGCCCGGATAACATAATTTACGGGGGTTCAAAATAGCAAAAAAAATAAAAAATCACCTCGTCGCTATACGGCTCATGGATTGGGTCAACCCCCCCCCCCCCCCCCCCCACCTTAGCAAAAAGCTAGATCTGCCCCTGGGTAAAGACTTAAAGTAAAGAAAGAATTTGAATAAGGTTGCTCCGAATAATGAGGAGGAAATAATGTGCAGAACTAATGTGCTGAAATGGAGGGAATGTCATGACGGGATGAAAGTCAGTAACAGATATGTAACTTGTAAGTTTGTAAGAGGGAAAATGCAGACTTAAATAAATGATAATGATGAAATAGCAAAGAATTGAGGAGTATCATGGGTACCAATTCAATGGAAATTTGTACTAAATATGAGCCCCCCTCAGTACTAAAAGAGCCCCTGTGAGCCTTCTCATGGGGGCTCTTTTAGTACTGAGCCTGTATTAGGTGAGACCCCCCCCCCCCCCTCCTTCTCCCTTTGGGGTTCACTTCCGGGGGGGGGGGGGGGGGGGCTCGCCTAATTCAGGCTCTGTATTAAATGAGGAATGGGGGAGGGGTTCCCCCACCAATACAAGCTCTGTTTTAAATAAAGAGAAAACAAACCTTTGGAACTCTAATATTCAAGAAAGAGTAGGAAAATTTGATTGGCGTAGCCATGGGGGGAATTGAGAGGGGGGGAGGGGGCTCGCTTAAAATGGGCTCTTTATTAAATAAAGAGAAAACAAAACTAAAATTTAACTCGGACATATCATAGGCGAGTAAGAGTAGGGAAATGTGACTGGCGTAACCACAGGTTGAAGGGGGGGGGGGGGGGGCTCGCCTAATACATGTTCTGTATAAAAGAAAGAGAAAACAAATCTTTAATTTCAGTCGGAATGGGGGGGGGGGGGGGGATTGCTTAATACAGGCTCTGTATTAAATAAAGAGAAAACAAAACTCTGATTTCAGTCTGACCAGGGCTCAAATTTATTTTTGTCCACGGGGGCTCTTCCAAAAAAAAGAGCCCCCGTGAGCCTTCTCATGGGGGCTCTTTTAGTACTGAGCCTGTATTAGGTGAGACCCCCCCCCCCCTCCCCCCCCCCCCTCCTTCTCCCTTTGGGGTTCACTTCCGGGGGGGGGGGGGGGGGCTCGCCTAATCAGGCTCTGTATTAAATGAGGAATGGGGGAGGGGTTCCCCACCAATACAAGCTCTGTTTTAAATAAAGAGAAAACAAACCTTTGGAACTCTAATATTCAAGAAAGAGTAGGAAAATTTGATTGGCGTAGCCATGGGGGGAATTGAGAGGGGGGGGAGGGGGCTCGCTTAAAATGGGCTCTTTATTAAATAAAGAGAAAACAAAACTAAAATTTAACTCGGACATATCATAGGCGAGTAAGAGTAGGGAAATGTGACTGGCGTAACCACAGGTTGAAGGGGGGGGGGGGTGGGGCTCGCCTAATACATGTTCTGTATAAAAGAAAGAGAAAACAAATCTTTAATTTCAGTCGGAATGGGGGGGGGGGGATTGCTTAATACAGGCTCTGTATTAAATAAAGAGAAAACAAAACTCTGATTTCAGTCTGACCAGGGCTCAAATTTATTTTTGTCCACGGGGGCTCTTCCAAAAAAAAGAGCCCCCGTGAGCCTTCTCACGGGGGCTCTTTTAGTACTGACGGGGGCTTTTTTTAAATACAAATTTCCATTGAATTGGTGGTACCCATGATACTCCTAAATTTCTTCCTCTTACAACTTTACAAGTTACTGTATGCTCTAATGGTCAGATCTCCTACCAACTGGTTTCTTTTTACTAAATATAGCTTTTGGTTGATTTACTGGTCTTTTGGAATCACCAGATTGCAATCGTCCCTGTGAGCAATCTGACGGAGGCGATTAGGAAGCTCACAGGGGCCAAGCGCCCACCACCCTCGTGTATTTTGAGCCTTGAGTTTGACACAGTATGGAGCTTTTGCAATTTTTCACTTCAAATAGTGCAATCTGATGCGTACCTTTGATGGAAATTTGGTAAATTTAAATTGAAGAAAGATCGACTGATATCATCTCCATAATAATAATAATAGGCATTTATATAGTGCCGTCTATCTAGACTATTCTATTCCGAGGCCCACAAAAAAAATTGAAAGAATGAGAGAGTTTGGATGAGTGTCATAGTGCCAAATACAGGTATCGTTAAAAAAGATAAGATTTCAGCTTTGATTTAAAGGTCTCTAAGGAAGTTATGATTCTCAAATTAAATGGTAAAGTATTCCAAAGAGAAGGTGCTGCAGCCCATCCCCACCAGGATCTATGAATGTGTATAGTAAAGCATATCTTAAATAGTTTTTGTTTACTTCAAGATGATCATGATATCGTACTGAATTACAAGTTATTCCTTCTGTTTGGTGTATAGTGCAAAAAAACAGGAATGTTCTGCTCAATGATAGTAAAAGCAGAAGCGTTTAATTCATATTTGCGAATATTAGTCTGAATCTTGCAGACAATATACCCATGCCCCCTCCCCTCACTTTTCAGAGTACCCAAAAGTGCTCCTTTCACCTCTGATAAGTGCCCCTTTTAATTTGACATGTGTCCATTTTCCTTCGACAAGTTCCCATTTTCCTTTGCAATAAGTGTCCATTTCCATTCACATTTAAAGTGCCCTTTTTAATCTCTAGTAAGTATCCCTTTTCAGGTACAAGAAGTTACTCCTTTTCACTTCAGATAAGTGCCCCCTTCACCTCTTATAATTGCCCCTATTCAAATCTGAGAGATACTGGTTTTACTTTTACAAGTGCCCCTTTCCCTCCTGATAAGTGCTCTTTTCATCACTAATGAGTGTCTTTTTTTCACCTCTAATAACTTCCCCTTTTATTTTGACACATGCCCTTTTTCTTTTCTAAAATATTGCTCTTTTTCCTTCAGTATAAGTGCCCCTTTTTTTATTCTCATCAGTGCCCCTCTTCACCTATGATAATTTCCTTTTAACAATATGTGCCCCTTTCCCTTTCTGATAATGGAGACCAGTGTCGTAGATCATTACTTAATACCCATTGTTCAGGGGGGGGGGTGATCTATTCATTCATCCCCCCTTGTGTTTTCGTCTCTTCCGAAAGGTCCGCTAGGAACTATAACTGGAAGTATAACTTGGCGTGACGAGAGTATAGATTTGTGTATTTCAGGGGTTATGCTATTTGATTTAGTTTTTGGGTTGCAGACTTGAAGACTGCTGGATTTGATGTCCACGTTTAGTTGAGGTAGGTCATTCCATAGTTTTACAACTTCAGGGAAGAAGGATTCTGCAAATGGTGTTGATGAGCACTGAAAGGTAGTCAACTGTTTGTCATGTGTCCATCTACTTCTTGATCCTTTCCTCTGGATATAATCTCCTAGTGGGATATCTAGTTCTGCATTAATCATCTTGTGGAGTGTAGTTAGCCTTTGGATTAGGCGTCTCCTCTTTACGTTGTCCCATTTCAGTGTTGTCAGCATTTTGGTCACACTGGACCGGGGAGTGAAGTCGCCCAACACGAACCTTGCTGCCCTTCGCTGCACTTTTTGCAGCAGATCCCTGTTTTTCTTGGTTCCGGGGTTCCATGCCGAGCTGGCGTATTCTAAGTGGGGTTGGACTATTGTCTTGAAGAGGTTTTCTTTCACAGTTCTTGAGCAGGAAGAAAAATTCCTTTTAAGGAAGTTGAGCATCTGTGTTGCTTTAGTTGCAGCATTGCTGGACTGCCTGTCCCATTTTAAGTTATTTTGGATGATAACTCCCAGGTACTTGTTCTCTTTGACTTCTTCAAGGGGGCTATCTTTCATCTGGTAGTTAGTCTTCCCGGGATTACGTTTTCTGGAGACCCTCATTACTTTGCACTTTGATGAGTTGGATCTCATACCCCACTTGCTTGACCATTCTAGCAAATTGTTAAGGTCGGTCCGGAAGGAGACTTCGTCTTCTGGGTTAATGATAGGCCTGTAGATAATACAGTCGTCTGCAAATAGCCTTGGAGTTGATGTGACGCACTGTATTATGTCGTTAATGTAGAGGATGAACAGGTGTGGGCCGAGGACGGTCCCTTGCGGAACTCCGCTGAGGACGGGCATCCATGGCGATGTTCTCCCATTCACTATGACCCTTTGGACACGGCCGGTTAAGAAGGACTTGATCCACGCAAGGGTTTCACCTCGTATACCGTAGAAACTTAACTTCTGAAGAAGGCGTCTGTGTGGCGGGACTACATCTGTATAGCTATGTCTGTAGTTTGGTACTTGTTATGATTTGAAGATAGGTCATGGAATGTAGATATCTCACAGGATCTTGATTTCCTGAAAGCATGCTGTGCGTCGACCAAAATACTTCTTTGGGTCACATGTTTCATGATATGACTGTCTAGTATATGCTCTAGAACTTTACAGCAGACACATGTAAGTGAAATCGGTCGATAGTTACTTGGATCTGACTTAGAGCCTTTTTTGAAGATGGGTGATATGGTAGCTTGTTTCCAATCTTCAGGCAATTCACTGTCCTTCATGCTCTGTTGGTAAATGAGTTGAAGTACAGGTGCTATTTCTTTGGCTGCTAACTTCAATGCAGCATTGGGAATATTGTCTGATCCAGCTGCCTTGTTGGTTTGGAGATTCTGTAAGAGTTTCTCCACTCCCTGTACGGTGATGTTCACATCTAATATGTCTTGATGGGGACTATTTGACAATGTTGGCAGTAGCGGGTCTTCCTGAGTGAAGA